>SSNR01000003.1:3382711-3436966 GCA_006937965.1 Callopanchax toddi | reverse complement strand
TTTTTGGACTTGTTTGTATTTTTTCCCTCATGTCATGCTTTATATGCTAAGTTTTTTCTACAGTTTAGTCACTTCTATTAAGTACTCTGGATGGAGAAAATGTTGGATGAGGGGGGATGGAGAAGAATGACATCGATTAGAAAGATGGAAGTATTTGTACACACGCATTAACGTTGAAGATAAACACTTCAAAATGAACCACAAGGATATGTTCTGTCATGAGTTTCTTGTTATGGATATTGAGATTTTAATGTTAATAAATTTGTTGAATCAACAAGGTGATCTGATCTTGTGCATTATTGTTTCTACTAAATGGAAAAGAATTACATAAATATGATGCATTTTAAATAATTTGGTTTAGTACATAAGCATAAATGACATGTAATTCAAATAAATAAATGTTATTTATATTGCATCAGTAACCTAATTTTTATGCAATTCAAACAATATACTTTATGTATTTGAAATAAATAACCCCATTATTATGAATTTAAAGTAATTAAACTTTATTAATAGGAAATACATAAACTTGAGGATTATGCATTTCAAATAAATAGGCTTTATTACACAAATGAATATATATCATGTAAGGTTTATTTGGTAGGTTTGTTTAAAGATTACCTAAAAAAAGTAAATGGGAATTTGTCATGTAAATAAATTACATAAATCTTATGTTTTAGGGTTAAATATTTCTGTGAGTGTACAAAAGTGGGCAGTGGAGAAAGAAATGTTGAAGATTTGCAGCACAGCAATGAAGACCAAAAAACGGATAATTTTCTCAAAACGTTCATGATTTGATTGTTTTTTTAAAATCATGCAGCTATAATCTACTGTTCATTTGGCATATGGAACAAACTTCCTTCTTTTTTTTCCCTTATCACTTGTTCTGTTCTGACAGTTTAGGCAGTTAGAATGGTGGGTCTGACTGCCTTACTATGTCTGAGCAGATTGTGTTCTATGCAGGGAAAGTATGGTCTATTCAAGCATGGTGTACTATATGGTATACTTTTACTGTTGCGTGTTTATTGAAGCCTTGGCATGACAGACTGCATCCTCATAGCCTTAGGCAACAGGGTGGACAGGCAGAGGGAAAAGTGACGGACAAGTACCTATAAAACATGAAAAGCAAAAAAAAAACCAAACAAAAAAACAACAACAACAAAGTAAAACGGGGGGACAAAGAGAGGGTGGGGCACAACAACAATGGACAACCCACTAGCAGGGCAAGACAACAATGAACTTAATCCAGAGAAAACAAAGGCGATCAAATGAGTATTAATGGAAATGATAATAAAAGTATGACTAATAGTAAAATATTAAAGGTTAACACACCAACTGGAAATAGTATGTACATGTAATATTTACTATAGTGAGCTGAGTGTAATTATTCCTAGCTGGTTTGTGTTTTGAACTTAAATCTACATTTATGTGTATGGGTGTGTATCTGAGTCGTGAATTATTACTGTGTGTGTGTGTGTGTGTGTGTGTGTGGTTTTGTCACCTGGAGTGAATTTTGAACGAGGTGTAGTGAGAATGCAGAGGGTCTGCTCCACAGCGATCCCAGCCTCGCCCACACTGAGCGAGGGGACCACCATAAACTGGAACAAAGTTCTTTTGCATTAAAATGTACTGACATTACATGTATATTTGAGAATTCATGGGATCAGTTGCATAAACCAGTTCAAGATGGAGCAGCAGAATAAGTGTAAAGTGGCTCCAGTTGGTAGTGAATGTGTTTCCAGATCTTAGCCGTAAATACAGTTATTAGGTTTAGAGGTCAATTTCTTGGACCTGGTTGATTTGGATATTTTCTTAAATAAAATCATTTGAAAGTTGCCTTTTTTGTATTAATTCAGGTTATCTTTGTCTGACATTAAAACTATTTTTGCAGACACAAATCACTAAAGTGTGACAAAAGAAGCAAACACAGAAGGAACCCATAGAGGGGTTTATTAGCTCTGTAGATTAATAACATAAGGAGGAATTATTAGTTTGAATTGTTCCCAAATCTAAATGCAAAACTTAGTTTTAACCTCTGAAGAGTATCTAATTTCTTGATTTTCTAAGTTATAGTAAATATGTCTGAATAGTGCTTTACCGGCTGTAAACCACCTACATGTATTTTCCACATGACTGCCAGGGTCGTCCGTCTGTTCTGGATGTTTTCTGTAAAGCAGCGATCAGCATGTTTGATAATTGCCTCATCAGGCGAAAGTTAAAGTAGGAGGGAGGGAGGGGGGGGGGCACTCGTGGCCATATTAAGAGATCATCCATTTTATTGGATAAAAACAAAAGTATGTGAAATTGGTCCCATGTTATTGAATCATATTATAGACAAATTATTACATTTGAGAGTGATCTGAGCCCTAAATTCTAAAAAAAAAATAAAAAATAAAAAATAAAAAAAATTTCTAACAGCTGCTTTAATAAAACCAAAACATAGTTGTTTTGGTCTCCAAATTAATCAGAAATGATAAAAAAAACAACCATCTTGTTACTAACTGTAAGACACAAGGTATTGCCATACATCATTAAACATTTGTCTTTATTTAGTCACACTAGGCAATTATGGCTTGTTTTAGCACCCCCTAGTGTCCATTTTAAATCACTGTCATGAAAACTGTTGACCCCCCCAACCCTCCTGCTGTGTCCGTGTTTTCAATTATCACATAAAGGTTTCTTTGGAGGCTCTGTCATGATAAACACAATACAATAGATCTCTTAGCTCATGATGTCTGTGTCTTCAGCTCGTCTGTCCTGAGCAGGTTCTGAGGTGGAAACATGGATTGCTGTAAAGCGTTACTGCTGCTCACGAGATACGTGACTTTGTGAGACTTCAAGGCACCGAACTGGAAACTCTGAAGTTGCATGTGTGGTATTCTGGACACAAGCAGCAGATGGGGCTGAGTGACTTTTCATTAACCCTGTAAAGGGTCATATTAGCACATACTGGCTCAGGAAAAAGATTTAAAAATTTGAAAAAAGTTAGTCAAATTTCTACCGATTTCCCAGATTTGTGTAGAGAACTCCAAAGAGCAGGCAAGTCAGGTTAAATTGAATGTTTTATAAAATCAAGGAAATGATCCAAATGGGTAAAGCAGCACTAAAGAAAATAAGGAAACATGAAGCAACATTTACAGGACTACAGCAGAAGCTGTAAAACAATTAAAAGGCCCCCTGAATACACAGGTGATTTTAGCTGATCTATTTTTAAAATTCTAGGTAAAAATGTGTCTGTTTATGAGTCTGAGCCACACCCACTCTGTCTACTGATGCTGCATTAGAGGAATCAACCCAAAGTAAAGTACTTAACTTAATGGCATCCCCTAGAACTGGATATTTAAAAAAACAGACACTCATATTATTTTTTTTTTATTTTTTTTTTAATTTATTTTTATTTATTTATTTTTTAATCTTGGGATATGGACAAACCTTTTGTCTGAAATAAAGTTTCATTCATTCATACTCAGAAAGATGTTCCTAATTTGTGCTGTGAAATTCAACTTTATCTGCTGTTAGCTGAGAAACAATCAGTTCATGATTTTGATAGCATGAAAATAAATATAGATTTAAAAACGGATACAGAAAATAACTTAGACCAGACATAAAAACTATTTAGACACTAAGACTCCAAACTGTCACTTAGGAAAGTTTCCTTATCTGCCGCTGCAACAGAAAAAAATAGTTAAATTGGAATCAACATTATCTCCAATCTCCAGAAGTAGTGAAAACTAATCAGCAGATTCATGCTTCCTCTCCCAGTTTGACTGGAGTTCCTCAGATCGAGATGCTCAGTCTGATGGAGAGTCCTGCCACCTGTTTGGCCCTCATCTCTTCACTGCTCAGTGAGGCAGGAGATGAAGCGCTTTACATCTTGGTGATCCTCCTACTGCTGCTCATCACTCTTCATAATACTCCTCCCATCACCTCAGTAATCTGCTAAGCAAAATGAGCAATGCCCTGATCTTTCTGCCACCTCCCCAAAAGCCAAGACATGCTTCATTTCAATTTGGCACTGACAGTGATGAGACGAGAGATGGCCCACCCCCATCCTCGCCACCAGACAGTGGAACAACAGACACATGGGCTCTGCCACGCTGCTCCGTTTAAGCTACAAATTTATTCACAGCGCCAGCAGATGGCTGAGAAGTCCAGCACCAACTTAATGTTCTGTTGAGTTTTCATTATGTGAGCTGGCGTAAAGCTTCGGATGATGAATGCTTTGTGTGACGAACAGTCTTTTTAAAAAGAGCAACCATATATTCCCAGGAAATGTGTATGTTTTGATGCTTAAATAAGCTGAATGATACGATCCAGTTCAAGGTCTGGAGACTCGGTTTGAAGTGACTGTAAACATTTCTTTTTGTAGTGTTAATAAAAATCACAGGCAGAGACACAAAAACCTCCAAAGACATAAAAAAGGCAGCAAAACATCTAGAAGTAGATAAATTAACATGAAAAGACTCCATAGAGGAGGAGAGAGAAACCACTACAAGATCAGAAATAACTCCTGGGAGATCTGAACTGACCCCGGGAAGAATAACGAAGGGCCTCCTAAGAGCCACAAAGAGAGAGAAAACAAGCATGGAAATAAAATCAAGACACAACAAAGAGAAAAACATAACAGGGAGCAGCAATCTGAGACATTCACCACTAAATAACAACAAGCCAGCACAATCTAATGACTAGATTCACAACAGCACTCAGAAAAAGAATGACTTTTATTTGAATGAGTTGAGACAAAATACATGCTTGTTTCATTTCAATATGTACATCCCCTAAAGGCAACTGGCTTGAATATATTTAAAATATTGTATAAGACACTTTAGCATTGGCATACTGTAAACTTTACAGCTGAGAAAAAACTGTTTTAAAGAATTATTCTCCTTTTTTTTAACTTGTAGAATAGGAAGAGGAAATCTTTTGGGAAATCTCTGTAGCTTGAGATTTATTATCTTACAATCTGTGCAAGACCACACTGCAATTAATTCTAAGCTATTTTATTAAATTCCCTCCAAAATAGCACAATTAAATATTGAGTGGAAAAAACAAAACGCGCTTTATCAACCGTTTAAACAGGTAGCAGAAAAGATGCTTTACAAAAGATCTGACATCAAGAAGGAAAACGGTTCAAAGCTCCACCTCCGTGCTCCACCTTTCTCACATCTCCTCCATTGAACTCGTTGGCTATGAGGCATTGTTCAGCCTTTAGGAAGCTCAGTCATCTGTTTCTGTGTGTAAACATCAGCCCCGCTGTCATAACAGATGTTGAAATATCTGTTAAACAGATGTCAGAACTGCCAGCAGAAATTATTAAAGCAGCGCAGCATTCAATGCATGAAAAAATGCATTATATTAAAAAAACATCTGATCAGGATGCAACAGGATGCATGCTTACCAGCACTAAATGGAATGCTGATTCTGGAGTATTCTGCAAAATATTCCTGGTAGAGATTCTTTGTGTTTCCTCAGTTATAAAGAGTTAATAATTGACTCTAAATATAGCTAATTCAGCCTGGTTTGGCAGCAATCTAGACATCTATTAATAAACTAGACAAACAGAAATCCATCATTCTCCTCCAGAATACGAGCTCATAGAGTCCCAGGACTTTTAGCACAATATACTGTATTAATGCCAGTCTTTTGTGACAGGTAATTTGAAATAATCCAGTTAGAGCTGCATAGAGCTCCAAGGATTTGCATTTTAATTATACATTTTGATTCACTGGGCTTGATTACTTTCACTCTCTGGCAGCAGGTTAATTGTGTGAGCTCAGTTCTGCAAGACTCTGGACTCATTACTTGTGTGAATAATTAAATGAGATCCTTTTATTCTAGATTGTTAAAATCTTTGCTAAGACAACGTTTTTTTTCTTCCAGTGCTTTAAGAAATTCGTCAGCATCTGCCATAATCTTTAAGGCAGTGACCTTAAAGGGTGAAAATGGAGGTTCTGGAGTGACTGACTGGTTTAACAGGACTGAAGAAAGACTTTGCCTTCTGTTCATTGTGGAGGTTTCTCTGTGATTTGCATCAACCGACTCCCATGCATGACCAAACAGCTCAGCTAAGTCCGCTCTACGTGGACGGGGTCCACTGGGAACCCTGTTTAGCTCGGCGTGCACGGAGAAAGAGAATTAGCGTGGGTTTTCAAAGAAAAGAGGGATCTGCTGCGTATCGGAAATCATTCTTGTGAGCAGTTCCCAGTGGAGAAGAGACGCGCTCATTTGTAAACATTGTGGGAGTGGTAGGACATGGATGAAGCATGTCATGAAGATTTGTTTTGTGATTTGCTTCCAGGATAAATATCCTTTTTTGCATTCGCTGTGTTGCCGTTTCTATTTTGCCACTCGGGACTGACTGATGATTAAACATTGATTCTTTATATCATATAAAATCTCATAATTTCCATATAATTGCATTTATTGCTTTTTTTTGCCCATGTGGTGTGAAGGGACATTTTAACCTGATTGTGAGTGACAAACACTGTCCTTGATTAGCAGTTAGAGGTTGCTGTTTGGGGGTGTTTTTATATGCAGAATTGAAGATTTGTAAATAAAATATGAGGAAATTGTGTTTGATTCAAAGTATATTTTATTATTCTGCAGCCAGATGAAGTCAATTGCTTGCTGGAGGCTAAATTTGTTGAATTTCATCTCTTATATTTTCAACATTCGAGCTCTGCTCTCAACTCAGGGATCTGAGTTTTGGTTTTTAGATTTAATTTCTTTCCAGCTTCTGTCAACTTGAGTGGACTTATGAAAAAATCTGGAATCGGTAAAGAAATTAAAATATTGTCAAAGGGAAAGCTGATTAAATGTCAGAGTACTGACTTATTCTGTAAGAATTTCCAAAATGTCTCAAACCATTTGCAGGGTTTTTGATTTCCTTCTATTTAGCTTTTGTGAATCAATGAGAATCGTGAGAAAACGTTAGGAAGGCTTTGTGACAAAATTGAAAATTAATGTCAAGTCCAAAAAAAACTGAGACATAATTAGGATCTTTTGTGACTGGCAATGATGTCTTGCACCCCTTGTTTCCTGCCCATGTTTGTTACTTTTTGCTGGAGTGTTGTTTGCAACGATCCAGTGCGATTCCAACTGAAATGTGCACATTTTCTCTTTGTGTCTCTAACAGTCAAAGCCAGTTAGAATGATTTCCTGTTATATCCTTTGGCCCATTGATATTCCACTGCAGTCCAGTTCAGCTTCAAACATCTAAAATCTAACGTTTCCATCTCTGGCCAAATTTTAAATGTCAGTGTAGAGAAATCAGGGCAGTTTATTATTTATTTATACCATATTTGTTCTTTCTTTGGTGAAATTTTGAGGATTTCACTCAGGATGGCTCAGTTTTGTTTGAGGACAGTTGATTCGTAAACCGGGGGGGACAAAGTGAGAGCCAGATGAGACTCCATCTGGACAGAACTTACATCCTGCGGCTCGGGACGATCTCCACTCATCAGCAGCCATCAAAGTGTGGCTGCCCACCAGTGCACCCTAAGTGGGCTGCCATTTCTTTGAATCCCTCATCTCATTACTTCAGTGAGTGATTCAAAGAAAAGCAGGGAACTCCTCAATCATTTAACCACCCACAGGTCCAAGTCTAGCTACTTCTTATAGCCCAAAGTGTGTAAATCCACCACTGAAGAGCTTCTAGGTGACATCAGAGATGCGGACTATTGAACCAGGCAGCTCTGAGCTCTCAGGCCTCTGAGTTGCGTGGAAACTAAGGACCACAGATCTACAAAGGTTGTTTTTCTGGTTACATTTAAACTAGATGGCTCATTATTTTTCGAGGTTTTGTGTAAGATTAGACACTTCTTTTTAAGTTTTAGAGTTTAAATATTTACAAGTATTTTTGTGAGGGCGATCGTGCACGTGCATCACTCTGGTCTCTAATGCATTTTTTGGCAAATTTAGTCACCGGACCTTTCTGAAGTTGATGTAGCCCTCGATAGTCAAGGACTGGCTAACTTTTTAGCAAAAGTTTGCTCTGACTTCTCCATGACCACGCATTTCCAATGTTTCGACTGCAAACAGGAAGACACAGAGCGTCCTGTGCGTGGCCCCACCTTTACAGGTTTGCCCATGCACTTGGATTGACAGCCGACAATGTGGAAACTCAAATTCTATTGGCTTAAATTTGGTGGTCAGTGTGAATTTATAGGGGTCTGCGGGAGGAAGGAAGGACATCCAAAGAATAACAAATTTTGTGCAGCCCTATATCATAGTTTAGAACTGAACAGTCATTTGACACATTTATAAAACTTTGATACGTAAATGAGTAAGTACTCCGGACTGCAGCTTTAATGACTTTATCACCAAAGTTTTGTTTGTATCTTTCAAAATCTGCAGTGGGATAAACAAAAATGTCTACATCTAATGAAAGACATAATGACAGAAAACAACCTGGACATTACCTGCTTTTCAGACATTTTTATTGCACAATAAAGAATTTATTGCACACAAACACTTTAAAAAAAAAACAAAGTTGGAGGGCCGGAAACATGCAGGTCAGTTTTCAAACACTGTCATATGGTTTACAAATTAGAAACCAGAGAAAACTAAACCATGTCACTGAAAAAAATTGAATTTCTTTCCATTTTTTTTTCCCGGATTTTATTTCATGTGGTTTAGATGGCCTAATAGTTAACATCTGGCATTCTACGTAGAGTTGCTTTGAGGTAACTTCCATCTTTTATTGCCTGAACACAAAGTTGTAATAAACATATGATCTTATTTGTTGTGCTGTTTAGGAAAACACAGCTTCAGCTGATGTATGAGTGTTTTATTTGACCCTGTTATAGTATTACATGGTCCAGATGTTTTGCTCGGTTCATGACTTTTTGAGAGGTCAGGCTCTTTCAGAGGAGGATATGGCCTCTTACACACAAAAACCTTTTAAAAGATCATTTTTTCAAACGTAGTCTGATAAATTTGTCCGTTTTTATTCTAGTCTGAATAAACAATAAGTGATATTTCATTAAATTGGGTTTTTTCTTAAATAAGTGATCTACAGGATTTATCTGGAGTCACAAATGTATTAAAAAGGTAGTGCATGAGTGAAATCATTCATTCCAGTTCACCCAAAAAAGCCTTTTTAATTTTAAAACACATTTGTTTTTATTCATTCATTTAACAGTTATTGTATTAGCTAACACATTTAGTGTAATATTAGTATTAATAAATGCTTTCATACACATTTTTATGCCAAAATGTTTTTTTTCTCAAACAAAACTGTTCTCAGCTTTGTGCATCCTTTTCCTAATACCTTCTGCACCATGTTTTGTGCTCTTCTGAAGTTTTCTAAAACATTAGAAAGTTTGACATCTTTACAGCAGCTGTGGGAGAAACTAGGGCAGAATCATTTGTTCCTGCTGATATCAAACTCTCTAGGAGTAAAGTCAATAGAAGGATTTTTTCTGTGAGAGAAGCTCTCTGAGGTCCAGCATCTGTCTTAAAATATTTCTTTTTCTTCATGGAAAAGAGAAGAAAATCATATCTTTGCAGTAGAGCTTCTAAATTATAGTTAACTGAAAACAGAAGGTTTAAAGGTTTCATAGAGAAGAACGTTTTGTTTCATCAGGTTGACATGAATAGAGGAACATGTACAACATGACCCTGCTGCTCAGAATGAGGTTCTGGATTAGTTTGCAAAAAAAGAATCTCATTGTCTCGTGATTCATTCATTTTCCACAAAATTACATGAAGGTAATTTAAGACTCCTGAAGTCCCAATGGAAGTGCTTCATCATCACCATTATCTCTCAGATGTATCACTCCTCTAACCTGACTCCGGCCTTTGTTCTTCTCCCATGAGCCTTTTCTTTCACTCCCCCCAGCAGACAGCGATACCACCCATTCTCATCCCGGACATCCAGAATAAAGACTGTTGCTTTTGTTCCCGACATGAAAACTACAGATGTTTCAGGGTAGAGCGAACAGCTGAGGGTAACCCGAGAGTGCCAATGCTGCAGCTTTCATCACCCTCTTGAATTACACACTTAAGAGAACTGTATACACGTGCTGATAAGCTCATAATAAAAGTTACAGCCTGTGCTATTACTCATCCAGAAAACTACGATAAACGTGGAGCTTCTGTTCATTCTGTTCAGTGACTTCGGTGGAGGACGATTAGGCTCTTCAGCATCTGCTTTACTGTCATTACCCTCTTCGAATTAATTTAACAGTCAGGAAGTTACTGCTCCGTTATTGGCCATAATTGGGCTTTGTCTCCTTCACTCTAAGCTCTTACAAAAATAGTTTTTGTTTTATTCATAGCCTGAGACAAAATGAAGAGTCTAAATTGAGTCATTATGGCCCATTAAGCCTGGAGTGTGGTGCTGTACCACTTGGAGATGATTATTTTTTGGTGATGTTTTCCTTTCTGCAGGAATCATGATGGTCAAACATCATGCTTTGTTATGCTTGGGGGGAATAACACTTTATTTATTGTCTTGCAAAGTTTAGTTTGAGAGTCAATGCTTTTAATATTTATCCTCCAGGTATTTACTCTATTTATTGAAATGAAATCATAAAATACAATTCTGGATGGTCAAATTCATCCAAACACACAGATTCAAATGCAGAAATGAAGGACGTCTTCCTTGGTAAAGTGTTTAATATTAATATACATTTTTTCTAAATGTCTATACCTGTTGCTGTCAACAACATAAACACTTTTATAACCTGAATCAATTTATATGGAATATTAATTTACTTTTCGTTCAGTGCTCCAATAAAGTTTTCATATTTGAAGTTTACTTGAGTTTGCTTTAACTGTTTCATAAAAATAACAAAAGTCAAACTTAGTTTTGTTACATATTTAGGTTAAATGTTAGAAAATGGTTCTATTTTCTGACCAAATCAGCTCTGGGGAAAGCAGACCCCTCAAGGTAACATTAAGAGAAATGATCTAGTTAGAATATAGAATCCTGTTTAATGGGTCTCATGTTTTTAATTTTAGATGTCAAACTCTTTTTAAGCATTTTTGGCCATTTTGAAGTGTGTTTTTGTGTGAAAGTTAAAAATAATAACCTGTTGTAGACGGCGTACTCAGCAGCTTTATGCAAATATTAATTTACAACCCTTTAGATTGTCTTCTTCTTTTTTTTTTTGCATGGTTAGTTATATAGAATTTTCTATTTGTTTTAAAGGGTAAATGTCACCAGCAGCAAACGGAGTGGAGTTCTTTCAGTTCCAGGATTTTCTTTTTAAGGAATTCTGCTGAAATAACCTTGTATTGATGAAAAGTGTTGGTGCGAAATTCTGGAGAGTGAAGCTGTTTATAGATGCCAACAAAACAGTTAAACATTGGCTGCACTGGGACAAGCTGCTAGCTCATCATCTCATGTCATATACTATTTCTTCAAACGGAGGCTGTTCAGGAAGAACAGGTAAGATAGTAACTGTGATTTTTTTACACAGAAACACACTTCAACATGGCTGGAAAAAACATTTCAAACATCCCTGTTACAAAATAACAGAATAAGTGCAAAACACCGTTCTGAGAATATTTTAAGGCATTTGAAAAAAAAATCTCATGGTGGATTTGTAAAGAAATTGCATTTAAAATGCAAATGGCACATTGAAAGTACTGTACAGAGCTTTCAACAAGAGTGAAACTGATTTCTTACCATCTGACTTTTGCTTTTGAATCCCAATAATACTTTAATGATGTAGTCCAGTTCAGTGCTTGTAATGAGACTGTGCCAAAATGGGTTTGAAGTTTTAATGACCAAACAGGCTGGAGAAAAGTGTGCATTTGAGATTAACTGAATTTTTACAAACAGTTTTTTTTAGATTGTGCTCGTTTCATTGTTAGGTTTTGAGAACTCTCAAGCTGATTATTGTTGGCTTTATTTTAACTGTAGGCACCAAAAACAACCAAGAGTAGCCAAGACCTCAGAATGTGTCTCATGCTGCCTCCGAATCCCAGCTAGACGTAGGTGTGTGTTTGTGGTGCACCGCCACACGAGCTGCTCCAGCTCTTTGAGTATGTTGTGCATCCCAAAGAGCACATGCCTAGAGGATGAGAGGGGAAAATTGGAGTCAAGTATTTTACTACACCCTCTAAAATCACCTGCAAAAGAATAATCCCGAGATAACATAAAGGCTTTGGTACTGCGGTCCTGTACTTTGACCAAAACACAAACATTTTATTGAAATAATAAGAAATGTTGTCAATTTGTTAAAAACAGTGTTGTATTTGGCAGCTCCTTTAGTTTTAGTCTTTTGGAGGGAAATGCTGATTAGTTTTAATCATATTTTAGTCGATAGTTTTAGTCCAGTCAACGAAAACTCAAAAAGGTTTTAGTCTAGTTTTAGTCAAAATCCTTTAACAAAGTAATTTAGATCAATATTGGAAGTTAGAATCGCTCACATCAATCAATTCAAAAGTACCATAGGCCGTTTTGACATTATACAAGAAAAGTAACGAAACACATCCAAAACAGATGAAACTACATTAACCAAAGCATTCAATCAATGCTGTAAGTATTGGTCTGACATTCGGCCATAACGATAACAATGACATGTTGCTGTTTAATGGATAAAATCACTAATTATGAGTTAATGGCTACCTAGCGATTAGCTCATCGGCAGGTTGAATTGGGCAACCATAACTCCACAGTTTTAGTCAAACAAAAGAAACAAAGCTAACGACTCACAGTTGAGTTAATTGAGTTGAAACAAGTTGTCAAGAAGTATTTTTTAAACTTAAAAAGTGTCCCTTTAATGAGAGAGTGCGCCGCCACACAAAATAGTGATCTCACATAACTAATAATGGGAGGGTTCTACCCTACGACAATAAGAGGATACTCAAAAGTGGAGAATGAGTTCAAACGATTATAAAACAATAAGAGTTCACCCAAATATTCTTCCACAACTCCACACACTAATGTCTTGGTCTCGTTGCACATACACACTAAAAATGGCTGGGTTATTTTGCTGACCCAACTGCTGGGTTAAGGCTGAAAATCATAGGGTTGGGTCGGTTTAACCCATCGTTGGGTCAAACATTATGACCCAGCATATTGGGTTAAAATTGGCGGCAAAAATCCTTTTCTTCAGTGAGCTAGCACTGCCATTTTATCCAGAGGATGACAAGACATTTGATGGACCTTCACACCAAAAAGGATTAAGAAAAAGGTAAGATGCTGATGATAAAGTGTTTGAAGATGAATTGTGTAAACCTGTTGACAGCAGAAGGTGATGCAGTGAACTAATAAACTGATTTAGTGTATCATTTGACAAAACCATATAGCTAGCTAACTAGTTAGCTTGCTGGCATTGATGTGTTTAATTATATATTGCTGCGTTTTTACGGTGAAATGCTAGGGTTACTTGTGCTCAAAACGTCCAGAACCCACCCAATGTTGCCTCCGCCACTACAGCGCACGTGCACACACACAAAACATAGCAGGTTTTATCTTTTATTGAGGGGAGTTTATATCTAGCTTCCTGTTGCTTTCACCTTTTGTGTCCAGCTTGACACTATTCCCTTGTTTTGTCCTGCGTGTTTTGCTTGAGTTTTCATTAAACTATGTTGAAAGAGAGACATTTCAGTTTAAAACTGACTAAAAGAAGAATATAAGCAATTTTATATATATTTTATCGTTTTCTTTTGCTAATTAAGTTCATCTAAAATTGACACATTTCCATTTTACAGAGAAACAGGGATGCTGCTTTACTGTTGCTGCCAGTGCTTCTCCTGACTGCACCATTGGTAGGAGATTGTTTCGACAGTCAGCCTGGACAAGGTCTTCAGTGACAACATCCTGTGAGTTCATTTACTTTTTACAGCCTGCTCCAAATATGCTTCCACAATAGATAATGAAAGCATATTTTTATGCCTAAACCTTTTCCCTTTCTTTTCTTTTTTGATCCCCCTCTCCTCAGACTGGAACAAACATGGTGGAATACCTCAACAGGACCACTATAGAGGACCCGTTTGTCCTTGTGCTTGGGGAGGACCAACAATGCTCCCAAGGATTTGTTATTATCAGTGGGACTGCTCTGGAATACCCATCACTTTTGGTGGGTGTATTTTTTTTGTTTTTGATGTCAACTACCCAAAACCATGTGCACAGATTTGGGAGTTCATTCAGACTGTCATCATAATCCCAGGACACGAATCAAATGTTGTTAAACTATTGAGAGCTCAATTATCAGTGATGTAAGTGTTTTTTAAATGTAAGATTGATGTTTTGCTGCTGGCACAGAGGTTAGCGTTCTTGGAATATGTTAACGTGCTATTAAACTTGTTCTATTGTGTGTTTTAAACTTCCAAGACATTAAAGTTTTCAGCAGGTAAGAGACACAATTGATGTGAAAAAAAAATCAAATTGATTGAATGAGCCAAACGTGTTATACACAAATGAACGTTTTTCAAAATGTTCTTGTATACATTTTAATTTATGTTTGTCTAAAATTGAAGATGATTTAATTGGTCAATAAATAATTGACTGAGACTTGACATGTTCATTTTTGTTTATTCATTGAGTAATTTAGTATATTTATTTTCTATAATATGTTTTTGCAGAGTTGGGTCGTTTTAACCCAATTATTAGTAAATTAATAACCCAGATGTTGGGTTTTCTTTTTAACCCACTATTGGGTAACCTTAACTGTACAGTTGGGTCATTTTAACCCATTTTTATGGTAGAAAACATAACCCAAGATGCTGGGTCAAACCCATAAACCAACCCTGCTGGGTCAAAATAACCCGTGGTTGGCTCGGTCCTTTTCTCACCCAGCACTTGGGTTACAAAGCAACCCAAATTGGGTTATTTTTAACCCAGCAGTTTTTATTGTGTACGTAAACTCAGACGTCTTGTCTCATTTGAGTCATCAAAGAGCGGCGTCTTGTCTCGTCATTGTCTTGAAAAAAAAAAGATGTGCTAACGCCATAATGTTGTTATAGTGTTAGTCAACGAAAACAACTCTGGTTTAAAATAAGGGGAGTCATAATGTCTCCTTTAAAGTTTTGTGTCTCCATCTGTTCCTTTTGAGCCATCATCTGTCCTCTGGCATGGCATTGATTTGTCTGCTTCCTCCTTTATTCACTGTGAAGTCAGACTGTTGACGAGCGACCTAGGTGACTTTACCATGGGCCATTATCAATCACCTTCATCTAGAGTGAATTAATACCAGATTAGTGAGAGAGGCTGTAATTAGATTTCATGAGCAGAGAGTTAAGAGCCTGCAGCAGAGCTTTGTGAAGCAGCACTATGCTATGAAGGCATTGTGATTTAGAGAGTAGATAAGCTTGAGCAGGACCTTCAGTTCTCAGGTTGGTGAAGATGAGCGAAGGAGGTTGTAGGGAGAAATTTGTATCGATTCCTAAGTGAAGAGGAAGGGAGTGTGGTGATAAACTTGGCTTACTTAAGTTGATAATCAATACAAATTTCAGCTCTTCCTGAGGAAATAAGCATCAATTACCTGCAACGCGTCAGTAGAACTGCAGCTGATAATTACGTCTCGCGCTGCAAGTCGAGAGGTGGGTGCACCTCCATCCTGACGAGGTGGCAAATAAAACGGCACAGTCAGAAAACATCTGACCGCTCTTGTTATGGCTGATATCTACTATGTGCCGGGTCGTTTACCTTTCAATCAGCTTGACCTTTTCCAGCGTGACTTTAAAAGGCTGTGTAGGCTAACGGCGCTGCTCAGACGGGGAAAAGAAGCATGAGCGCTTTGGTTTTTGTCGCCAGCTGTATACTCTGAGTTGATTAGGAAGTTTATGGTGTGATGGCTTGATTCAAGTGTTACAGCACTGCAGGTCTCAAGCTGTCCCCAGATGGTATTTCTGCAGAAATAAATGAGCCATCAGTTGCTATAATAAATAAAATACTGATCAGCAGTGGGAGAGGGAGTCCTCTGCTTAGACAGTGTTGTAATATGTCTATGTAAACAACGAAACAGGTGTAAATAATCAACTGAGACAGGATCATTTTTAGGTAAGCTGTTTGCATCTGAGAGACAGTCATTTATCAAGACCCGCTTAAAAATATTTCTAGCCCTTTTCAGACATTTATTTTAGATAAATTCTTATTTTATGAAAAACACTGTGTGATATGTTTGTCATTTATTTACCCAAAACTACCTAGAAATATTGCTTTTGACCCATTCCAGCCTAGAAATAAACTCTTAAATCTGTTCTAACCACAGGCCATCAGAACCAGTACCTCATGTCACAGACACAGCTTCTTCCCATCACTCTAGAACAGGGGTACTCAGTAGGCATGTCCGGCCCCTGAGCGATGTACTGATGTCAATATTTCATAAAATCCACCTTGAATCAGAGCATCACGTGTAGCTCCAGGAAGAGGAGCTGCTGTATACAGGCAGCTTTTCAGAGAAAACTTGATGCTGATCCTAAGCCAGTTTCTCTAAATGCACCCAAAAAAATCAGCGATGTCCTGATTGTGATATTTTGCTCCCTAAAATGATCTAAGTAATTTATGATTAAGCATACTACTAAGTCACAGGACATGTCACAATGCATGTGAGTTTCAGGGAGACACTTTATAGACAACAGTTAGTGATGGTGAATGCACTTTGATCTCTGATCTGTATTTTGTTTGACCTCTGCTGCAAAAAATTGTTAGAAATGACCAGGATCCATTAATTTTATTAAATGAGAATCTTTTAAGATCCAGAATGTTTATCACAGATTTTTCCAAAAAATGGAAATAAAAGCGGTCAGCAATTGTGAAGGCAGCTCTAAATGGTGTTAAAAATGAAAGTACCTCAGATTTTAATGGTGATAATTAGATTTTTGTTAGTTGCTCTTCTCCTTCAGACCGCCTCCAGCTCCTGATGAAGGAGGTTATCGGTTGAATGTGGTCCCGCAATAAGTCAGTGGTGTGATGTAAAACATATGTAGGTCAACAATAAAGATCAGGAGCCGAGTGTCATCATATTGATTATACGGATCAATAAAAAGTATCGGGATCGGCTGATACGATTGGATCAGGGACATCCCTTAAAAACCCAGAGCTTGTTGAAACTTTAGCTGCATTAGAAGATTTGTGTATCCATCCATTCGTTCATCCATCCAAATTACAAAAGGGTGAAACTTTATACAAAAATCCATTAAAAGTTGTTTTTTGTTGTTTTATATTGACTGACCCACAGATCAGAGCGATGATAAAGTTCTGTTTGAATCATATTATTTTATTCCATCTACTGTATAGTGATATAAAAGCAGATGGGCTTGTTTTGATTTTTTAACAACACACTGGAATACATTACTAGAATAAGTCCTGCCAGTAAGCTGGCTTTTTTAATGATTATATTTCATTTGTTCGCTTCTTATCTGAATTAAACTTGACCCGGACGTTCTGTCACCTGACTGAATGCGTGTTCACACTGTAAACAGAGTTAGAGTGGACTCTTCAATCCCATTAGCTGAGGTTACTCTGTAATTGCGGGATGATTGTTGGCCTTCAAAGCAGATGCCTTGAGCTTCACTGGAATAAACATGGCCCTAACGGGTTTCATCTCATTCTCTGTAAAAGCACCTGTCTGGCTTTGGTGAAACACTTTCAAGAGAGCTAATTAGCCTCTTTGACAACAGCATAATAGGGAAATAGACAAAAGGAATTCTTTTCCAATCCATGTTCAATCCTGAAGCAAATTAAAGTGAGAGTGCACCACTTAAGCTCTGTCGTTCACAATAAAATAGTTCAATAGAATTCATCTGGCCAGGAAAGGCTGCTGGTTGTTGCTGCAGAAACCAAAAACACAGTAGTCATATTGGAACACTTTCTGGAAAAAATGCATTATTACCGCCCACTGTCTGTTCTATGAGCAGTTCTAATTACAAACTGAGAACGAGTGTGAAAGAGAGAGTAGGACACTCAGAGGGAGAGCGAGATAGCAGGGGATGAAAGAGTAGTTTGTACCACCGTGCAGGTTTCCCCTTCAGCCCCAGCTGCTTTGTGCGCTGAGTCTTTTTATGTACGAGTGCCTGCAGTCCTTCACTGTGTCACGGTTTCCCCTCCTTCTGACCGCTCCTCCCGCTAAGACTCCATTTCCCATCATCCCTCTGGCTTCACCTCCTCTATAAATGACCCTTCACCCCACACACCTGTGCTCAGTCATCGATTCATTCATTCATGCTACGAGCTTCATCCGAACCTACCAGGCTTCCGAGCTTCATCCTCAACCTACCAGTAAGTCAGTTTTACTACTTACTTATCGGAGTAGTCCCGCGGTCTCGCTTCCATCGAGAACCGCACGGCTGCTCCGAGATTAACTGCGTGAACGCGAACGCTCAGCGCTAATTACTGCCGCGTTTGAGCCGCACACACGCTACACTCAAACTCACAGAGGTTTCAGCCGATCCGATCTGACACACTGAGTGTCAGACCCACAAAGAGCCCTCACAGCCTCAGGCCTGTGGAGAGGTGACACAATCAATAGCCTCGCTTCGCTCAGATTCGTCATGCCGGTTATGCCGATGTGGATAGCCGGATCTCCTTACCTTTACAGCACAACTCAATGCAACTTTGAACATATTTAAAAAAAGAAGCACAGCTAAAAATAGAGGACAAAAGGACAATAATGAAATGGATTCATGGGACTTGTTTTCCTCGTCTCCGGATATCTGTCTCAGAGCTCACACCTCACAGATTTACCAAAATTAGAAAATGATTCCTTGAAACCAGAGAGGACACACATTTCTTTGATTTCTTTTGCATGAGGATGGTGACATTCATTCATGCTTCAGTTGTTTTGTGTTTTTTCTGTGTAGGTTGCTTCAGGTGTTGTGAGCTTAGAGAAACATTGAAATCAACACATCACATTTTTGGGGACAGATAGAACACAAACACTCCTATTGTCACTTTATTCAGTTTCTATTCAATAATGATAAAGTACAACTCAGTACTGTGTGTGTATTCATTCTGCACTGAGCTCATATCACCACAGTTATCATTTCATGAATCCTGTATTACTGAGCAAATTCATATTCAGGATCTGGTATTTTATCTTTGTAGTCTGGCTTCACTGAACCTGAACAGCTGCTGTTATGGTAAAACACCAGATGACCAATAGAAAACACTCTGTTACATGCATATGTCTGGCAGTAAGAGCTACATTTCACTTATGATTCAGGATGCAAACAATACTATTACTGCAGCCAAAATAAGAAATCAGAGTTGCAAAAAAACCAACAACAAAATGTTTAAGTTTACAATTGTTTAAACTGTCCATGGACAGGAAACAACCCCATATTAATGATTTGTTTTTATAATTATAATTTAGTTATTTTTTTCATTTGTCTATAAGATCATATTTGTTCTTTTAAATTATCTTTTTATTCTTTAGTTTTTTTTAATCTTTTAATCGTGTTTTAATGTAGATGTTTTGTGAAGCACTTTGAATTTTTTCTGTGAAAAGTGCTTTATATTCCATGTAAATCATCATAAAGCTAACGGATTGGGCTGCATGATGGTGCAGTTGTTAGAACTGTTCCCTTGCAGCAAAAAGGTTGCAGGTTCGAATCCCAGCTGTGGCCTTTCTTCGTGGAGTTGCATGTTCTCTCCATGCATGCGTGGGTTTTCTCCGGATACTCCGGTTTCCCCCACAGATCACAACATGCGCTATAGGGTCCAGGGTCTAGGACTCCCTTGTAAAAGAGGTTCTGAATCTCAATGGGACTTTCCTGGTTAAATGAAGGTTAATCCATAATAATAACGATGGTGTCGACTTAATAATTTTTGTTGATGACAGCAGTACTTTTAGTTTGACTTTGGACAAGTCAACATGAACTCTATATCTCCAAACAGATGCCATTCATTAAGTTATTTACAATGAATAAGATAGTAATAATTTAATGTTGCACAGAAATAAACTTTAAAATGTCCACAAAGGATTTAATAATAATGTTAAAATGCTGTTTTTCTATGTTTATTAAAACAAATGTAAAACTGACTTTTAAGCCTGGAAGCTTTGAATGTACCTTTGCTCAAACTTTTAGAAACAAACTCAAAACATTCCTGTGTTTCTAGTAACATTACACATTACTTTTTAAACCTTTTTGTTGATTTATCCAACTTTCTCCAGTAACGTTCCAGTGACGCAGATGGAAAACATCTTCAGACTGTAAATAAACTGACCTTTAACCTTTCCCTCTATGGAACATTGCATTAGGAATTAAATATGTAGCAGTTATTCTCTAATGTTTAATAAATCATGAAGCTCTATCTTTTTCGTCAGCTGAACTGATTACACATACAGCATTTAGACTGTTTTAAGAATCCTGATCAGGTCTGAATCTGTGCAGGAAGAAAATTAGAATGTTAGAAGGTAAAATATACGATTAGGACGAAGTCAAAAATCACCCAGCATCTTTTATTCATCGCCTCTGTTTCAATCATTTGTTGCTTTTCTGAGATGTTATTAATGATGCTTCACTCAGAAGAATTCAAGATTTCAGAGGAAATGTTGCAGGGGTTTAAAACATCATTTAAGCTAAAATATTTCTAATAATAATTATAATAAGTCTAGAATTTATTAAGTGGATTCATATCACTGACCAAGTTCCAGAGTTGTAACTAAGAGAATCGTTTCCAGTCTAATTACCTTTAAATGCCATAAAGTCAGTGTTGTGATGCAGCAAAAACAGTATAAAAGAATTTTCATCTGCATACAAAATAAATACAGAAAATACAAAAATAAACATATTGAAGTTTAAAATAATAAAATCTAAGTCAACTACAAAAGTCCAGTATAATAATAATTAGATGTAAACAAGTTTAAAACCAACATTTTCTCTGTACCAAACACTAAAGAGAACTGAATCTGATTTAAAAAGAAGTAATGTTGAGAAATGATAGTTTTTGTTATTTTGTACAAATCACTCAAATAATTTCATGCATAATGTTGCACAATATCACAAGATCTTACATGATCTCTTTGTTCTCAGAGTTTTTGTTGTGAACGACTCTCACCTACCACATCAAATTTGAGCTTTTTGTCTATAAAACTCAGTCGTTTACTAAAAATAGGCTCCTACAGGTAATCAGTAGATGTCCATCTAATGATTAACTCTTATAGGAAATTTATTTAAATATGTCCAATGGTTCATAAAATAATTTAGATAGCAAAATGAAAGCAGACGAGGAATAAACATGATCTCCTGCCTTTTGCCTTTCTGCAGTGGGAAATAATTAAACTCCTATGATAATAGGGGTATAAGGATTGTTGGCTAGCAGTGCCTACACCACGCTCGGGACAGTCCAGACTCTTCTTATGTGTCGTTCCACGATGGTGGATTGACCTAACAAGTGCTACCCTGTCCATCTTCAAGAACCTCCTGAAGACCCAGCTCTTCAGAGAACATCTTCACCTACCTTCTCCTACTCCTCTGTACTCTCTTCATGCACTTCACTCTATCCTGTGTTCTTTTCCCTCATGGTCACCTTAGAGACTAGTGTTTGACCATCTAAGTAGTTTGTTTAGGGTCAGTGTCAGGCTTAGTTGTTTGTTAGACTCAAGGTAACTTCTTGGTTACAATATCATCTGTAAGTCGCTTTGGATAAAAGCGTCTGCTAAATACATAAACATGACATTTCAAAAGGTAAACTGTGATTTGTTTGTAAAAATATAAAAACTACCTGACTGAAGGTTATATAATTTGGTGGAAAGTTGGATTTGAGAGACAATTAGGTTTTGTTTTTTTTTTTGAACTGAAAACTCTCATTTAGTTTTACTTGATGTGATAAAGCTGCCCATAAGTTACACACTTCTTAATATTCAGTGGTCCTCTGTTTTCCTGCATAACACAAACACACATCACCCAAAAATGCATTGGTTTGTTTTGAGGGGTTAGCAATACACATACATGAAAAGGTCAGAATTAACCTCAGGTACTGTATTTAAAGCTGTCCTGTTATTTTATGAATTTGTCTTTCCTTAAGTGCATTTTTCGTATTTTAATCTTTTTAATGTCTGTAGCTGCTCTGACAGACAGCCCTGCTCTGTGGGTAAAGGGCTGCTATTAATCTGAAATCAGACTGTGGAACAGTAAATGTCTCTTAGTTCAATGAACTAATCTATACCCCTCAATTAAAGTCTTTATAGGTCTAACTGGATTAATAAAACATCTTACTATACACTGACACCAGTCACTTAATGGAGTGGACATCAGCATTAAGTGCTGCTGTAACGGAGCTGTCTGGCACTCTGAGCCTCCTGTCCTCCTGCCAGACTGAATACATCAGATCAAAGTACCAAGAATGAATTCCTCTTTAACTTCTGGAAGCGCTTCGCTCATTTTTCATCAATTTGTCTCTGCATCATTTGGTTTTCTGCTACATATGTAATGAAAACACTAATCCAGACACTCCTACACTAAAAATATATTTATCTTCAGTTTTAGCTGCGTTCTGAGTTGTAGGAAGTAAATTTGTAATACACATTTGTGATACAGCACTGTGCACTATCAAAATGCACAAATATCAGATGCTAACTTAGCAGTTAGCTACAGCTATTTTATTGCTAAAAGTCATGCAGGTGCAGACGTAACTGAAGTAGGTTTTTGTGCATTTAAGAGCAAATTGCAGTTTAAAAAAAAATTCAGAATAAATGCTGTCCAAAAATACTATTTGAAACATTTATTGAGGGTACTTTGTTTTACAAACCAGTTTTTAAAGCATTTTTTTAGTCAAAAGTGCCCCTTTTCAGCAGAGCTTCTAAAAACGCTCTTTGTTTTATTTCAACCTCTGACGTCACTATGAGGAGTTGTAAGCTAGGTGGCGCTGCAGACAGTGTTGACAGATGTAGATAAATATCATATTTGTAGAATAATTTAACTCTGTATGATCAATAATACCATAAATATGATAATTTGAGCCATTTGTTGTGTGGAATTTGTGTAAGAGATGCTTGTTTTCTTCATGTTAAATTCTTTGAAACTAAAACTACTTAAACATCTCTAATCTGGCAACGTCTGCCGGCTTGCTCTCGGCTCACTGATGAGTTGGTCGTTTTCAGGCAGAGCGGCTGTTTAATCGAGTCAGTGTTTATTCATTTTTCTCGAAAGGCGCTGTGCCTTCAATTCATTCAAATTCCCACTGAGACCGCTGTTAGCAGTAGCTAACAGGAGCTAATTGATTGGCTGATTCAGATGAAGCCGGCTGGTAGGAGACAGGAGGAGGGACTAGAGCAGGGGTGTCATTCATACGGCCCGCGGGCCAAATCCGGCCCGCTAAGGGGTTCAATCCGGCCCGCTGGATGAGTTTTGAAAATAAAAAAATTAGGGCTGGGACTTTAACTATGATTTAATTTAATTATGATTAATTAATTATGAAAGAAATAACGCGTTAAAAAATAACGCAATTAACGCAACTTGCATTTGAAGCAAGGCTGAGCTTGTCAGCCTGATTTCCAGCTGTCCAGACGCTCAAATCAGACCTTTGACGCACGCAGCCCGTGCCAAGATCCTCCTTCGGAGGATCCAGCTCGCCCCACTCACTTCAGATGTTATCAGTCCTGACGCTTCACCTGTCTACGCGGTCACCGTAAAACTCAGCCCTCCGCTCCGTCCTTTCACCACAAAAACCGAAAAGGATCAGTGGTGAAACTGCACGTCTCTAGCCTTATAGGTTTATTCCAGCCAGTGGAAACGGCGGGTCGCATCCAAAGCGCATTTGTTGGATGACAGCTGACTGAGCCAAGCTGAAGAGCCGCAGCGCGCCACTGAACTTGCCGTCCTCCTCGCGCTGCGCCTCTCAACTTGGCCAGTGATGAATCCTCCATCTAGTCACAGCGTGAGGCCAGGGCTTCCGATTGCGTTACACACAGAGATCAGAGCCCAAACTGGAGCGTTTGCGCTCTGTGCGTCCTGGTCCGCGCGTTTGGTTCTTTTCTGGCTCAACACTCATGCCAGCTGCAGCATCGCTGCCCTGAGCTGAAGCTGATATTTTTAACTAGAGCAGGACGTCAGCTGGGCTCACAGATCAGTACCGTGACCGTCCTGCTGCCACTGAGCTAAAAACACCTGAATGGGTTTGGATCCAGAGCTGGGTTTTCCCTCAGACCTGGTCTAAATGAAACCATGGTGAAACTGATGGAGTCCAGTCAGCATCACCTGGATTTACTGGTTTTATACAGTTTTAGATGAAACACTGAGTTCCTCAAACCCAGACCCTATTTGAAAAGATAAACCAGTACCAAACCCACACTGGTCTATAAACAACAGAGACCCTCGTTAAAACGAGGCAGAGCCTCCAGACCAGACTGTGGGTCAGTCTGAACACTGCAAAAAATGATTCTCTCATCCAGGGTGTTTCCACATGTTGGAAATCTTTGAGTATTAATATTTTAAGACAATAAAAGTTTTGTGTACTTCTGCACAATTATTAATAATACTTACAATAATATAATATTACAATAATAATTACAAAAAGAGAGAGGAGTTAAAGAAGACATCTATGTCAAATGTGAAAAACCAACTTTAAACAGAGGAGGACTCAGATTTCATCTTTCCAGCTCCTACCAGTCTGCTCTGAACTTAATTCCCAGACAATTCTCGCCTCTAATCCAAACACCTCACCAGGACTCCAGTTGAATACAGTGGAGCGAACACCTCCTCAAGGGGTAGAAGGAGGTGTGTCACAGACAGAGGAAGAGAAGACTCTCTCTCCTTTACTACAGACAGAACTGACAGAGCTACTGGGATGAGCAGAAACGTCTTCAAAGAACCAAATAAGTCCAGTTGCCTTTATTTAAAACCCTTTTTGGATTATCATGACCTGATGACTGAGAACCTTCACCAGCATTCTGCACAATTGTCTTAAGAAATATTTGTTTATCTTGTGTTTTGCAAAATAGTTTTTGAATAAATGTGAAGATTTTCAAAAGTACTTGTAATTTTTCTTGCATAAAAACAAGGAGAAAAACATGCACTTGTTATTTATAGGTAATTATTTTAGGATTGTACTGGTCCGGCCCACTTGACATCTAATTTGTCTGCATGTGGCCCCTGAACCGTAATGAGTTTGACACCCCTGCTGTAGAGGCTGACCAGACCAGATCAGAGGCTCAGCGAATAAGAGCTGTGTATTGTAAGTTTTGTTGTCTAATATCTGCTAATTACCAACTTTATTTATTAAGTAATTGTAAATATTTAAAGATTTATCTGTGTCAGAGCCAGCATCAAAATCTATTTTTATATTCAGATAAGGGGCACACCCTGCCCTACGTCATTTCTGATCCCACAGAAAAATAGAAAATCTTCCCAAAAAAGTGACTCCAAAAGCCTAAATAAGTTTTATATTTGTAAAATTTTTATTAATTATATTTCTCTAAACATTTGTTTAAGGGGGTCTCTAACCTGCAACTTGCTCTTTAATGTATCATAACATACTTTGATAAGGTAAATAATGAATCTAAAGACATCAACATTTTAAAGTCCACACTAAACATATTTTCTGGCTAAAATATGCTCCACTACCAATGGTTGACCTTCCAGTCAAAGGCTTAAAAACTACTTTAACATTTAATGCTGGCAACAAATAAGCAGGATAGCTAAAGAAAAGCCCCCAAATTAGAAATTATTTAAAAAAAATACCATCAATCAATTTTTATCTTTGATCTATACTGTTTGATTTTAAAATATACCATATTTTGTTCTATATATTTTATGTTGAAATATGATTTAAAGGTAGTTGTTCTCTCCACGTTAAATATAATCATCATTTTAATCATTGACATCTTCATGTGTGCGATTGTCCTCAGAAGGCTGCTATGTGTTAAATTTCTATTCAGTGTTTCTTTATATGATTGGTGTAACATATTTATTTCCCTCTTTGTAAGAGAAGCTGGATAAAACAAACCAGGCTGTAGTGTGTCTTTACTGGAGACCCGTGTTGACCCTGTGATGCGACTGACCCGGTGTCCTCCATACAATCATGTCATATTGCTTTGTCAAGTGGATTTTCTTCACCTGCTATAATCTTAAGAGCGTGCAGATGTATCAACTCTCCTCATACACTTTCTCAAGGAGGATTAGATCCAGTGTCAAAGAAATAGAGAGCTATCAACAGTTATACAACCTGAATATAACCTGCAGGAGGCTGAATGCTCTGTGTTCTGCTCGATGTTCTGGAGACTTTTAAGAAAATAACAAAAAATAAGCCTTTGGCCAAATAATGTTTAAAAAAGGGTCAAGAGATTCACTTCCTTGAGTTCTCTAACTTTAACTTATTTTTTCCTCTTAGTATTTTCTCACTGGGTGAGTCTAGGCTACGCAGGTATTTTTGTCCTTCAACTAGAAGGTTGGTGGTTCTATTCCCAACCCCTACTTTTGTTAGTCCTTGGACAAGAAATTGAATCCAAAATTTCCCCATTGCTTATGCAGGAAAATAAAAAGAATGTAAACAAGAAATGCACTATAAGATGCTTTCAGAGCCTAAAGGTTAACTGGAGTAGATCATAAACCAGAAATTCCTGATAGAGTCCAGTTTGTGAAGACAGTAAAAGTAAACCCTTAACTATTCATACTAACAGACCTCTTCTCCTTCATGAATTCCTATTCAAGCTATCAATTCATGCTTTTAATTGCCACCGTGCTTCATTGTCTCTGGGATCATTCTGGTGATCAGTTCTGTGGTGGGACGTGAAGAAATGCATTTTACTGTTCTTAGAAACAAGGTTGAGGCTTTTCTTTTGTTATGAGAAACGATATGCATTCATTCTCAAGCATGTTTAGAATTAATGACCAATAATTCACCAGAAATCAGATTTTAGCCACATGGGTTCAAACATTGTTTTGCTTTCCTCAGATTTGAAATGTTTCTCCTCTCACGATACGACAGGGAGAGACAATTAAGCCCTCAGCAACAATGAGCTGCCCTTCCCTACAGGGCAACAACAGGTTGATGAGTCCTCTCCCAAATTATACTTTCAAAATACAAAAAAGAAAGAAAAGTAAGATGAGAGAGATGGATGACTTTAACAAGTGTCAGGATGCTGCTTTTCTGCTGCTTCTTTCCCCCTGGTAAGCCCATGATCCTCTGTCCAGAGAAGATATTGGAAAAATACAAATGCAAATCCTCTGCCTGCACCTGGGAGAGTTATGAGCTGTCAGCTAATGAATGAGAGGCAGAGAGAGAGTGTGTAAGAGACAGGAAAAGGCTGACGGCGATGGGAATAAAACAAAGAATCAGAGACATGGATAGGGAGAAAATGCATGTGTGTGCAGCTTATAGTTTGCATGTGACCCATAAGCAGAAGGGGCCTTGAGTGACCATCACCTTTCTGTTTGTGTGTTTGGTGTGTGTGTGTGTCCTGCAGAGCTGAATCTTATTTGAATCGGTCCAGCTGGGACCCTGATCCCATCCCGCTCCCATCAGCAGCTCAGGTGTTGTCTGAATTTGATTTATTTGCAAGCGGCGAGATCCAAATGGAGATGAGGCACAGACCACTGCAGCTGAGTGAGATGCTGAATGAAAATGCAGTAAATGATAAACAGGGCTGCTCCGTATATATATTTGACTGGAAAGCAAACTCGTTGTGCTGTTTTATTAGGAGCACAAAATTCAGATGAATCAAAGACGTTTTTTGAAAGTTGAAACTTTACTTTTAAACACTAGAATGCAGAAAAAGTTCTGCGAAACTGTAGAACTCTAATTGGCTCTATTTTGCCAAAACATTTCTCCTGTTTCTTACAGTAAAATAAAAAAACAACTATTTTTTATTTAAAAACAGCAGGGACAACTGCTATCTTAGTTTTTTATTTTTATGAACAAAACATCAGTTGTAGGTTCTAGTTGAGTTAACTTGGAGGATCTAGATCCTCCTGCTCTGTGATGAGCTCCAGAAACACTTGATAAAGAAATCAGATTTTTTTTTTAACCGTAGCGTCACTTCCAGACTCCGTGTTGTTGAAGATGGTTCTCAGTGACATTGGCTCTGTTTGGGGTTGCAGAATAAATGTGTTTCCTGTCAGATGCCTCCCTGGTTTTATTACACGACGGATAAGTATCTGCTTGTATTTCTCAGCACAAATCTCAGATTGAGGAAATTTTGCCCCAAACCTTGAAGTATTCTCCCCCATGCTCCACTGTTGCCTGCAGACACTCATTATTATACAGCTCTCCAGCCCATCGGTGAACAAACTGCCTTCTGCTACAGCCAAATATTTCTAATTTTGAATCATTAGTCCAGAGCACCTGCTGCCGTTTTTCTCCACCCCAGTTTTTCACTCATATTTGAGTCACGTGGTCTTAGAGGGTTGTCTTGTTGACCACCGTTCCTCCATACAGACCACTTGTGTGGCTTTGAATTCCGAGGTAATGCTCTGGGGTCAGGACCTTTCTCTCATTTGGTCTTTTCCTGCAGAGAAACCTGCAGCTCCACACCAACGACCTTCAGTTTCCACAGGAAGTCAGTCAGGACCGACGGGGGGGAAAATGAGGAGTAGAGCAGCGTTTGAGACACAGGTGTATATTTGTGTGTGTGTGTGTCTGGAATGCGAATGAATAACTTGGGTGTGATGTGTCTCAGACTGACTACAAATGTACTCCTTCATTACAGCTCAGCTTCTTTCATTTTTCCTCATTGAGCTCTTTTCCCATAAAGAGCTGTTTGTTTCTCTCTCAGCCTTCACATCTGCAGACAGATGTGTCTGCAGCGTGATCAATGAGCCTCTCAGTCCTTACAACAAGTGCCGTCAAACATGATAACATTAACACGACACGCCTGCATGTTTGAGTCGCCCGACAGAGTGTAGTGCGTGGAATAATCTGAGCCTGAAACGTTGTTCCCGCCTGGCGCCGAGTTTATATTTGACCTTTAAACACAAACAACTCAGAGGTGCTGAATTCACACATCGCTCGCCTCCTTCACATGTAATTGCATTGCCATAATAACATGATTAATGGGATTTTTTTTGGCTCACTGTATGTAATAGAAATAAATGTGCAGATTTTATTATTAATTTCTATATTTACCATAAATTCATATGTTCTGGATCGCCGTTTAATTAAATGATGAGGGTGTAGATGTAGAGTGAAACGTCGAGAGAGAGGAATTTGCTCTGGCAGAGTCGAGGCAGGAATTAGTTCTTGCAGTTACTCTAAATGAGATGTGCTCCATCACACACATGACACAGGAATTATGAGGAATGAATTTCATGTCATCCTAATGATCCTTTATTCAATTTAGCTGAGAATAAAGAAGCTGCTGAATGAGAAATTCAGCCCTGCTCCCGTTACCTCCTGTGAAGATCTACTGACCTTGGAAGAAGGTTGGAGAAGAACTGATTGCAGGGAAGTTTCTTTTGTTAACTTTCAAAATCTGAGGAATTTTTTGTGTTAATGCTTCAAGTGATGGTTTAAACACAGAATTAGAGTAAAACTAGAGGAGATCAGCATAAATTAATCATCATAATCATCTTATTGTATTTTAAAAATTAAGCTACTTAAAACACCTTTATAGAAATTATATAGGATATATTTCAACATGTCAAAGTTAATTTGGGAGCAAATGATAAATAAGCAGAATTTCAACTTCATTTTTTGCACAATGCTTCATGTTTTTGTTCTATTGTGGCCAGTATAAATTTTATACCCACCTCCCAAATCTATCATTTATTCATTGCAATGTTTTCATAAAGTTTAATAAGATTATGCTGTGTTATTATAAGTGGCCCCTAAAAACGACACAACAGAACATGATGCAGTGAACTTTTGAGGGTGTTTGCTAATTTTTGAAAATGTTTTACTTGTGTAACTGCGCAAAAAACATGGTAATAAATAAAAATAAAAACCTTTCTGTAATTAGAACATTCAAACACGATGCTGATTTTTTTTTATTTTTTTTTTGCATGATCAAATGAATTATTGGATCTTTTCAGCACATTTCAGGGCCACACAAGGTTTTTTTTTTTTTTATCAAGAAAAGTCATCATTTGATGGAAACCAGCCTTAAATTAAACACCTACAGGTTCAAGTTGACTTTAGACGTCTGGGTTCTTTCTGCTTATATCAAACTCTGTACACAAAAAGTGCCCCACATAGGAAAGTCCAAAGATGGCACAATTGTCAAAAAGCCACAGAAGACCATAATTATGTTTGAAAAAACAAAACGACATGCTCAACAGTCTGTTATAGATTCACTGTTAGAAGATGAAACACCTGTCAACTCTCCTAACAGGTGTTTGTGACGTTTAAGCAGATACACTTACCACAATAAGGCTACCCATAAGAACTTTATAAAAAGATTGTTTTGTTTGTAAAGCAATAATAAGCTGTTGTGATGCACTAGACAGAGTAAAAAATAGCTAAATAGTGAGCTAACATTTATAGGTGAAACTCCCCCCAAAATTAGAATATCATGCATATTCAGTATTTCTCAATAATAACTATGAAATGTATCATTTACATATATATAATTTACAGCATTTAGACTGAGCTCTAGGAAATGATATGAGGAAATATTTGTATTTAAATAATTTACATAAATACCATTTGTCCATCTTTTCCAATTGAGCAGCCAAAGTTTCTTCAAAATACCAAATAAAACTAAAACTTTCCCATAAAGTTTTGGTTATTAGGAGGTTTTATCTGTACTTTTTAATGTCTGGTTGAAACAAAGAAGATGAGGGGGTTTTAATATATATTTTTAACATACTGCTGACTGTTAAAAAGCAATTTGTGAGTTTGGGTAAAAACGTCAGGTCCCTATTACTTTAGTGCACAGTAATGAAGTGCTAGGTGGGCAGGTCTGTGTCTTGCTGAGTTAAGATAAAGAGGCTGTGAAGCAGAAGATGTAATTAGCCATATTTACTGCTGCCAGCACTTGGCCAAAAGCATGCAAAGACTGATTGTGTCACAGCTCAGTAATTACACCTGCCTCCTCATTACATTCCTCTTATGACTGAACCTAGAGCTCAAAAAAAAAAAAAAACTGAAATAAAGGAAGAAATGGGCTGATGATCACGGCCATCCTTTGGAATATTTTCCTGCTCTTTTGCATTAATGCAAAACCCTCTTGCTGCTTCTGTCAGAACTTCCTTTCTAAAGAGGATTAGAGAGGTGCTTCGCTCAGATTTGGTCTTTTGAGGAATAAGTTTGGATATTTCCTCTTAGAGGAGAGTGAAAGTGGTCACTTAAAGTTCATTATATGACGTTACATAGTTTTGGTTATTATGTCATGTTTAGTTTTTTGTTCTTGTCTCATCTTTGCTATCAGATGTCCTCAACTGCCTCTGGTTCGAACTCCTTCCTGACTTCCATCATCACATCCGTTCTCTCTCACCTCCCTGTATTTGTACTCCTCATTTTTCCTCTGTCTCTGTCAGACTACCTGTTTTATCTTGTAAATCTTGTTATTTTTCATGGTTTTATTTTGTAGTCAAAGATTTAACCTAGATCAGAAACCTGCCTCCTTCACGCCATTTGATTCCCTCCAACAACAAACCTTCTATGACAGCTATAAAGGAAGTCAGGGTGTATTTGAATGATACCGACAGTTCCTGATAAGTCATTATTAGTGCAAATACATATTACTGTGCATTTTTTAAATAAGTTTTAAAATAGTTTTATGTGTCGATTGTTTTTCCTCTTTCTTCTTTTATTTGGGACTTAAGGGTATAATTTAATCATGTTCTAAATAAATGAATAAATATTAGCCCTGATGAACTATTTTAGTATTCAGGGCTGGTTCCTTTTTGTTCATTAGGAGATTTACTAATAAGTTATTTATAGATTTGCTTTTAAAAACGGTTAGAATTTATGTAATTATTCTGAATCTTGACTGTTGGACATGAAACTTTTTTTTCTCAAACAGATTTTTTGCTAAAGATCTGACAGCCTGGAAGCTCTGGAGAACACAGATGGACCGTGAGGAAGTGCTTCATGAGGCAGAAGTTGAGGCTTTTCTCTGTTCTATCTAATCTAACCTTAACTGACCACCATCATGTGTGTTTTTTTTTCCCAAACACCAAACTTCCAGAGATAACTTTTAACGCCGTTGGCAGAAATCTGTTCATGGAAAGGCTTTTGTGCACCAGCTCCCTTAAGACTTTGTTTGTGTTGCACTACTGATTAATTTGCACAAAAAAGGAGGAGAAGCTGGAAGATGATCAGAGATGGGAAAAGCATCTATTGAATATTTTAGCTGTGATTCTGCTGCAGCATGTCAGCACATTATTAGGCAGCCAGCAGCATTCTTTTAAATGGTACTTAGTACCGTGCCAAAATCAAAAGCGCTCCCATTCTTTGTTTCTAGTCTGCATCAAACCATTCTTGACATTTCAACTCACCCTTCTGAAAATATCCACACCTTTTTGTTCCCAAACAAGCAAATCTCTGCAAATTTGTGCTAATTATCCACCTAAAACAAGTCAAACAGGGGTGCAGTGAATAGCTTTATTGAAGCAGGTGGATTTTCTCAAAAGATAACTCTTTGTAGGCAAAGGAGAATGCGCTATCCATTCAAAAAGCCTTATCTTGATATACAGAAGGTGTTCGAAGCGCTGCACCGTTGTAATGAGGAGACAGAGAAAGATGAAATAATGAAATGAGACAAGCAGTTCTGCATTATCATATAGATAACCAGGACAGTACAACTGAGCAGGAGAGTTTGTGATCAATAGGTGGGCGTGTTTACTCCCAAGTGGGGAGCCTAGAACGAGCCGCCTCATTTTAGAGGAAAAAATAAACAGAATAGAAGGAGAGAAAGAGAAATCAGGAATGATCTGATAAAAATATAAAAAGCAAAAGGTGCTTTAATTTTAGCACCAGTCTCTTTCAAGCCGCTGATAAAAGACCTCTGTATCTGCTTCGGTGTTGCTGTGTTGCATCAGCCGAGGCATTCATTCATTCTGAGAGCCACTTTCAAAAGGGTGATTGGATAACCTTTCCACAGCACACCTTGGGCTAAATTGTAGTGCATGTTTATAGTAGCAGATCTGCTGTTCAGGCCAAGACCCATAAAACACATAATCCTTTATACTGACACATCCGATTGCAGAGAGCTTGTCAAACGTTTCTTCAATCCATAAAATGTGCTCAGAGGGATTTTACACTGGAGTCAGCATGGATGGATGACTACTATTTACAGTATGCTGACCTACTAGAGGAAGAAATTCTTATTGTAAAAGCAGGAAAAAGATCTTCTATAAAGATAGTCACAGCAATGTTTTATAGTCTTTCTTAGAGACACATTTTAAATTTTACGAATAAAGTTTGAGGTCTGTTAGTCCAAATTTTAAATATTCAGTTATATATGCACACTGTGTAACTTTTTCATAGTTTTAAAATCCATTTTTTGAGCCAGTATGAGCTAATCTGACCCTTTACAGGGTTAATGAAAGTCACTCAGCCCCATCTGCTGCTTGGATCCAGAATACCACGTTTGCAACTTCTGAGTCTCCAGACCGGTGCACTGAAGTGTCACAAAGTCACGTGTCTCACGAGGGTTAGGCTAACCCAATGTGGCTAGCTGTTATGCTAGCGCCGGAGTGTTTTTAGCTCATGATTCTCTTATTTTTTTTCTCTCCTCCCGGTTTGAACACAGCTGATTTCTTTGAATGAGTGATGATGATCAGTGATGTTTTTACGACAGGGATTTAAAACGAACACTAGGGGGTGCTAAAAACAAGCCTAAATTACATAGTGTGCCTTTAAAATCTCAGAATTTGTTGAACTGTCTTTTCATATTATCCTATTATTATAGCCTCTTTCTCATTTCCCAGTTATTTCTAATGGAAAGCAGCTCCTGCCACATTAATGTATAAAAAAAAATCAGTCAGACTTTTTCTCGACTTTCAATATAAACAAATTAATTCAGCTGTATTTCTCTGTGTTGATTTTTTTCACAGGAAACAGATTTTTTTATCCCTCTGTTTTATCGTTAAGGTTCTTGGTGATTATTCTATTTCTGCATCAGTTAAATGAAGCCTTTTTCATGTTTAAACTATTTGATCCAGAATGTGCTGAGAGCTTTGAGTCACAGTCTGGAGAAATGATCTAATCATTTCTGGAATCTGAGCAGCACAAACTGAAAGAGACTAAGCAAATAGTTGTTTTAAAATGCGAGCGTCTTAAAGCACCCAGGCTAGTTATCCACACAGCCCACCGTGTTGATTAGCAGACAATGGGATGCAGCTCAATTTACCTCTAATTAGGGTTCTAATGCGTGTTATTAAATACATCGCCATGTCCCAATTAGAAAACACTGGGACCATACATCACTTTAATTGATATCCACCTCGAGCCACATGTGCTCTCCATATTCCATCAGCACTCCGAATATGATCTCTGCATGCAGGAAAGAGAAACTGAACCTTTTTTATTATTGTAGCACATTGATGTTATGTGTGTTTGTATGTGTGTGTGTGTGTGTGTGTGTGTGTGTGTGTGTGTGTGTGTGTGTGTGTGTGTGTGTGTGTTTCCGTGGGTGGGCTTGATTGCATATATCTTGATTTCTGCATTTTGTGAGCTAAGGGACGTTCAAGAATAGCAGTGTAGCCTCTCATTATAAACCCCACGTCTCCCATGATACCAAAGCTTTCTGTTTATTGAATGGTAATGCGGTAGGAGATGCAAATGTATTCTGCACCATTCATTTTGTTCAAGCAATCACGCTTAATAAGCCCTAGCAGAGTGCAGCCAGGACATATAAATATTTTTGATTGAGGACTCGATCAATTGAAACAAACTTTTAAAATAGTGTGCATGCACACTGGGTGCTACAAATGTTACAGGAGGAGAAGAACAAGACAGAATATTTAAGATTCTGTACTAAAAATTCCCAATAGTGATAACAGAGAGTTGGTCCTAGAATATGAGAGCTGCTCAAACACACAACGGCTTTTTTTCCCCACAAAAAACAAAAAGCTTTTAGCGACGTGTAAACTGGTTTCTGCCTGTTGGTGATTTTTCCACTTATAACTCACATTTCAAAAAGCTTCACATTACTCTGTTTTAACATGTTTCTGTAGTGCTTTGCTAAAACAAACAGCAGCAGCAGCTGTCTCCGATGCAGCCTGGGGCACTTCCTGCAGGAATTACATATTTCAGCTGAAGTAACTGTGTAACGTGAAACAAATGGTGGCAAACAATAACGTTTACATGAAATACCTTGATATGTTTGAGATGGAGGTTCTGATATGATAGTAATCCATTGGGGAGCCCAGTCAGTTAGCCCCTAATGTGATATAATTTGATTTATAAACATTCCTCTGATTATTTGGAGTGAAATCAACAGAATTCTTTGATTCATTTTTGTTGATGTCACATACCTAGAATGTAACCCACCTTGTGGGTGGGTTTAGCATTATGGTCCCCAAGACCTTTGAACAGAAACAGAGGTTCTATTTTTATTTGATAACAAATAAGATGTTAACCTGCCCTCTCATAAACACTTTTCCTCTTTGCCACTGGATTAAAGGTCCAGGCAGAGAGACTTGAAGGATAAACTCCCATTTTAAGACAACCAACCTCACCTCAAATTGATTGTCAGCAAAGTCGGTAGGGACGATGTATTTAAAAAAATCTTCTTTTTCTTGATATACATTTCCTTTAGAAAAATCAGGACATGGGTTAGAACATCAACACTGCTAAATTTTTTATATTTTCTCATTTTTTGTGCTAACTCAAATATGTTACAGCTGTCACCTCCAGAAGTTATGTGTCCTGTCATCAGCATGAAGTGTGAAAAAGGTCTGTGATCACCTTTCTGTCTCTGAGCTTTAAAGGACGAGTCTTATAGCAATTTGTTATTTTATTGGCGATTAAAGCAATAACATTCAAATAAGAGAACTATTGCACACTACTTGTCACTTGGTGCATCACAATGACATTGTGTACATGGATGGCGACATTCATTTAATATGTTTTAATCATTAAGTCAGATCAAAGAGTTTATGTACATCAGAAATAAAATCAGCATCTATATGTGTTTGATTAAGAAGTAATCACTATGATATTGTTTGATAAACATGTTGCCCTGCAAATTTTATATTATTAGCAAGTATTTGTAGTTTATATATTTAGTAACAAGCATTCTGTTGGTTGTGTGTTCAGTCTGATCCTGCAGCAATATGACTTTTAAAACACAAGATTTGCATTTTACTAGATGTTAGCCCTGAAAAGTCGAAGTTTGTTTGACAAGAAAAAATCTTTAATGTGTTCCAAAAACAGTTTTTTTAATTTCAAAAGTTATATTGAGCTTACTTTGGTGCCTTCATACTAATGAATTTGAACCAACTGAAATCAAATGACCTCTTAGTGTCCACACATCTTCATCCTTGGTGCGTCTCTACAACAGTAAATACTTAATGTTTCAAGATCGTTTGCATAAAAAATTATTTAAAAAAATACCAAAATAACGTTAGCGGGCAGGCGTATTCTTAGGTTTCTAGTTTGTGCTTCAGATGCACAATAGCAAAATGAAGATGGTTTAAACTCCACAAATAAGAAGTGAAAATCCATCAGCACCTTTGCACCTTTCTGGACTGCGTTAGATTGCATTGTGTGGTCATCAGGGCTGAGGCCGATAAAGCGACTGTCGATCAATAACCATTTCTTATCCTCACCCTTCATCTTCTCTCCATCGAGGGGCAAAAGCTCTTTTCACAAGTGATTTTACAGATAACCACCTGTTCAAGCTCTGACTGGTTAAATCTTTTCCTCCCCTCACCAGCATTAGTGCGAACCACGTCTGACTGTACATTCTGTCTGCTAGCCCACTGCTCCAACAGAAGGAGGTAGAAGGCTTGTGTTTATTTTATTCTTTGCTTATCTCTTCTTTTTTTTCTGTATTTGCCTCCTTCTTGCAACTGTTCTCGTGTGCATCTGTTTGGAGTTCAAAGTCTTTGCAGGGCTTTTGTTCTTGGCATGCACTATGTATGAGGGGAATGTGAGAATGCAAATGTGCTTGAGCTTAGCAGACAACGGTATTTACATGGAGGGATCAGAGTGAAGCAGAGCAAACATGTCACTTTTGTTTGGAGTGAGGGAACGGAGTGGCGACAAGCAGCAAATAAATCATGTTTAGAATGACTAGAAGAATGTTTGACTTCATCTCCTCCAGGCTCGGATGTCGGCCGCTCCTGCATTCCATCTGAAAACTTCAAAACCGACTAATTAGTCTGACAAAATTATTTAAACTCAGACTGGAAAGATGAGGCCAAAAGGGAATTCCGTGTTCCTTGTGTTTTATTTACCTAACAAGCTGTGCTGTGTTCATCATAATTAAAAAACCAACACTTTTTCCTCACCTCAAACTATTGTTTCACATAAAGCCTCTTTAATGCCACATGTGGCTCTTCACACTTGGCCTTTTGCTTTAAAGTGAAAATCAATAACCTTTATTCTTCTGCTATTGCTGTTACATGACAAGTGAAGCCATTATTGGAGTTTACTGATGCAATTTACTGTAGGTGAATTCTTTAATCTGGTGTATTTTCTCTGCAAGACTGAAAAGTTTGACTATTTTAAACTTGGATTATAATCAGGAGCTCTGATACAAGGCTGTATTAAGTCCTTGTTTTGCTATAATTAATTTTTCTGGGGATCTAACAGTCTTCAGGGCATTAAGCTGGAATTTCAGATTTTTCTTCTCAGCCATCAGACATAAATTTATTTATTTATTCTCTAAAGATGTAACCCATTCATTTGACATAAAGGCTTTGACGGTTTTTCATCCAAATCTGAGAGTATTTGAAGGAATGTTTGCTCATTTTTATTCATTAATAACATTTCCAAATAAATATCCAGAAGAGATCATTTGTCCTTTGGGTTTAATGGCCTAAAACAACTTAAAGAATAAAATTAAAACTCTTTTTTTTAAATCTAAAATACATTTAGAAACATATTTTACAGGTTCTGGTCGGACATTTAGCAGAACACATGTCAGTATCTTCTCAAACCCTGCAACAAGAAAAAAAAAATTAATAAACAAAAAAAAGTTTAAATAAAATGTTCAACCACATCACCAATTATTATAAAAAAATAATTAAAAACATTTTCTGTTTATTAAACTCTCTTTTTTTCTGGTACATTCAAACCCTCACCGTGGTCATGAAACCTGGATCATGAACCAGATTCCAGATACAAGAAGCTGAAATGAGCTTCCTCCAGAGGTCTGCTGGACTTAAAGATGACATGAGGAGCTTGAGGGGAGCTTGGACTAGATCCACTGCTCCTCCCATCGAAAGGCGTCAGCTGAAGTGGTTCAGGCAGTCAATTCGGATGCCTCCTAGTCGTAGCCTATAAACTTTGCTCTGCAGACTTTGGTCTAGCCACACTCCATTCGAACCCCTGCAGCCCACTGATTGGTCCGGTCAGTCTCGTACCGGCCAATCACAACGCTCTAATGGTTGGGTGGGCAGGATTAGCCGATGACAGCAGACTTCGACTTTGCATTTTAACATGGCGGCAGCTTGGGAGAAATGGCTTTGTCATCAACTTTGAATGAATTAGATTTGGACTTTTCTTTAAGACGTGAACAGATAGAGGAAATCTTTTATTTTAGAGGATTTATTGGCCGCTTTGCCGACAGGATACAGTAAAAGTTTAGTTTTCCAGCTGTTGCTAAACAGCTCTGATTGGTCCTCGTGCTATCCAATAGCATGTGAACATGGTTTGATTGACAACCGTTGATCCCGCTCTTCCTACCTTAGGAAGTTTGGCACGTCACACTAGAAGGAGACCCCTGGGTTAACTCAGGACTTTCTGGAGGGATATATCCTTGGATAAGTAAAAGATGGATGGATGGATTTGGCAGAGTGCATTTTAGTTTTTATAGCTCATTAAACCCTGCAACAAGCTTAAAGAAAACAGCAAACTATTAAGTTTTGGAAATGTTGGAATAAAATGTTAAACATCAGTACCTGATAATAATAGTAATGATAATATATATTATATATTATTTTTTGGACACTAAAGTGTTAGTGTCCTAAAGCAGTTTATAAAAACAAAACAAAATTAGAGAACCAAAGTAGTAAATCGTTTCATAACTGATTAAAAACATGAAATATTTATAAGATTTAAAAAATATACAGATATTAAAATACACACCTAGTTTTACACTTTACAGCTAATAAAAAAAGTTCTTTAATTGCTTTTCAGTACTGCAGTGTTCATCACTCTCTTGCTCTGAAAGCGTTTTACATCCTGTCATTTTGTGCTCAGTTGGTCAGACGTGTCTGAACAGGATTCATGTAACAAACAAGCCACCAAGCAAATGTGTTTTACTGTGATGTAAGAAAATCTGAATAAAGAAGAAAACCCCAGATGACGAATGAACTGGGGACTTTTTGTAATGTAGACACTAATAAAAGCCTCCCTTTTAATTAACAGTGAAATAAACATCCATCCATTTTCTAAAACCGCTTCATCCTCCACAGAGGGTCGCGGGGAGCTGGTGCCTATCTCCAGTGGTCAAGGGGCGAGAGGCGGGGGACACCCTGGACGGGTCGCCAATCCATCGCAGGGCCACACAGAGACGAACGAGACAAACAACCAGTCACACCTAAGGAAAATTTACCAGACCAGTTAGCCTAACAGTCATGTTTTTGGACTGTGGGAGGAAGCCAGAGTACCCGGAGAGCATGTACGGGCAGAACATGCAAACTCCACGCAGAGAGGCCGCCGAGCCGGGGAAGTGAACCCAAGACCTTGTTGCTGCGAGGCAACAGTGAACTGCGCCGCCATGCAGCCGTGAATTAAACATAAAATCTAAATTAAAATGTAAAAAAGTCAAGCTTGTGTGTTAGATGCGTATGAAATTATTCCAATGAAAATCAGATCAACTCTAGACCTCAAGGCAATGGGGAGGTTGTTGTCCCAGCTGGAGAAGACACATGGACCAGATCTCACTTATAAACATGTTTGTCCTGTAGCCTCTCTAAAGAACGCTCAAGCCCACAACCAAACCAGGAGGGAAAGCACACGTTTTTATTCATATCTGGATTATTTGCTTAGCTGCGTAAAACTGGAATCCAGGCTCAGTTTATCTTTATTTCCCATGGCAGCTTCACACATGATCATTTATTTTCCTCAGTGTTAAGAAACAATATTGTAATAGAAAGTGAGAATAAATGTTTTAACGGGTAAAGCCCCTGGTGAGACGTGTTTGATCATACTTTATGTTTGACATTTAGGACATGGATGAAACCTGCTCAGAGAGGATCCGCGCTCAAATGGCGTATTAATCTACCCTCTGCTGTGTAGTACCTCCCCCACAAAGCGCTGGTACACCAGTGGCCTCTGGGATGGGAATTGGTTGGACGAGTGGAACGGTAGCAGGTGTATTACATGGAAGCCAGGGCCCCGGAGCTGACAGGACGACGGCTCATGAGTTAGATTACCAATACCCAGAGCTTGTCAAAAAAAATGTACCTGCTTATGGCTTGACGTTAATATGTTTGGACATGGGATATAATTTAATTCTATAGCAGAATTAACTTCTAATACATGAAGCTATTAGGTCGTTAGATGGTGATCGGTAGACAATCCTTCAGCGCTGCCTCGGCCATCCCATGTGAATGCTAAAACTTTGATGCTTCCCTATAAAATACCCTCTGCCTATGGATTTTGTGCACCGTAGACCAATAATAAAAATCCAATCTAGATTTTTTTAGAAGATTCTGTCACAACAGAATTGAGTTCAATTACCACAACCTGTCATGTCTTATGCTTTACTGCCTTTAATGAGAAACGTATGACACCTGCAAAATAATTCATGGGAACCACAGTTGGAGCTGGTTCCCCTGCATATGGGATCGTTGCATTTTTACATCATAGCTTTTGCAAAAACTATCAAACCAGATTTCATGAAATTTGTTGGAGAAGTGGAGCATGGGGAAATTATGTAACTCATGTCTGGACTGTTAAAACAATATCTGGAAAATATGTAGTTCAGGTTTAGAGCAGTGATCCCTCCTGGACATTAAACATTAATAATAATAATAAAAAAAAACCAGAAAGAATTATTTGTAAATGCACTTGAGTTAAGTGTGGAAAAATATTAATCATAATGTCTGGAAATTATTATATTGTTTTTGCATTTTGGATGTATAAGTGGATAACTCTTGTCTTTGTTCTTACAGTTGTAAAAGTTTATATTATGAATAAACCCTTTCCCGCCACAGATCCATTTTTAATTATTTTCTGTTCTTTCTGGATGTTGGCATGGAAATACCAGTTGGCTGTGCTGACTGGTTGTGTAAAATCCCCTTTGTATTAGATGGTTGTGTAATTTTGTCACAAACATTTTTGCATCCTGAGGATAAATTCTGCTGGTTTGATGATTTCTCCAGTGTTTGTTCAGAATTAGTGTTAGAGGCAGTTCTTTTATGAAGTTCTATAATCAAAATGTTCAAGTTATTTGTATTTTTCTATATTTATATTACCACTAAAATATCATATTTGCACTGTGATCAAATTGCATTAAAGGTAATGTAACTTTTTCATATTTTAAAATCTTTTTCTTGAGCCAGTCTGTGCTAATCTGACTCTTTACAGGGTTAATGAAAACTCACTCAGCCCCATCTGCTGCTTGGATCCAGAATACCACGTTTGCAACTTCTGAGTCTCTGGTCTGGTGTCCTGAAGTCTCACAAAATCATGTATCTCATGAGGGTTAAGCTAACCCAATGTGGCTAGCTGTTATGCTAGCTCTGGAGTGTTTTTAGCTCATGATTCCTGCTGTTTTAAGTCTCTCCCTGCTTGAACACAGCTGATTTTTTGGGGATTGAGTGAACTGCTTCAATAGAAAGCAGTGAAGGCTGAGGAGACATTTCAACAGTTACAACAGTGATTTAAAACGGACACTAGGGGGTGCTAAAACAAGCCAAAACTGCATAGTGTGCCTTTAAGCTGAGTGTGCCACATGAAAATCTTCAGATTCATGACCGACTTCTGGAACATGCCCTGTATTTACACCATAAACAGGTTTGGCTTGTGGTCACATTTTAAAAGTTGAATTGTTTTTTTTTGTTTGTTTTTGTTTTATTCAAACTTTTATTTAAAGGTATTTTCATTGAATCTCATTACAAAAACTATTTGGTAATTTTATATATTTTTCTCACACTGAGACAATGAAATTCATGAAGATATATCAGGTATAGATTTAAGTGTTAATTCATTAAAATTTATTTTTAAAAAACAGGCAAGCAAACATTAAAATTAAAGATAAAATATATATAATTTGTGGCAACATTGAGCTCCGTTTTGTTTCTAGACCTCGCAGATTTTATCCAGCAAATTTAAAACCACAGATTGTCAATTTTTCTAAATGGAAATGTCTCGTTTGTACAGCTCAGAGTACAGCTAACCCTAAGTCATGAACTACAAAGCTCTTTACATCAGTCGGTCATTCACACACTGATGGCAGTGAGCTACATCGTAGCCACAGAAGCAAAGGCAACCATACACAGGTGCTGCTGGACCCTCAGACCACCACCAGCAGCCAAACTCGGTAAGCATCTTGCTCAAGGACACAAGGAGAAAGTGACCAACTGGGAGCGGGGTTCGAACAAGCATCCTTCTGGTGGCAGGATGAACACTGTAAATATTCAGCTACTGCCTAGACAAAGTTCTGAAGTACTTCTGTTGTAAAGTATTTATTTTTTATGTATTTGTTAGATGCTTTCGTCCAAAGCGACTACAAATGAGGATTTACAACTTTGCCACAATGCAACAAGCCATTAATTTTTTTTTTTTTGCAAGTAGGTAGCAGGTATTGTGGAGAATTTAGTTTCCTCGCTCAGATGAAAAAGTCATGCCCTGCTTTTCTTCAGTGGTTCGTAAAAATGGAACACTAAGTTTGGACAATAAATATACAATTCATTAAAATGTTTTTATCAAATTAAACTCCTATAAATACATGTGTAACTGGCACCTGTTTAGTGTTATAATAGGTAATAAATGTAACCAGAAAATTTCAGCAGAACAAACTTTATATATCTGTTATGTCGATTAATCAACACTCTTGTCTCATAATTTAATGTTTTTATTACATATTCAAACATGCAAACTTGATGTTTATATGTTTGCATTTTGTGATAAATCTATTTCCTTCTGCAAGTTTGCCTAATGCAACAAAACAACCTTTTTCTCCTTTGTTCTGTGAATGTCTCTTAACTGTAGCCTCCAGCATCCTGTACAGGCTGCAAATCCTCAGCAGTTCTCACTAAATAAGGAAACCTCCACTGTAGGGTTTTAGACTCATCAAAGTCAAGAGAAAGCAAAAATAACATATAAAGACTCGGCTGTCAACACCGTGATCAATTTGTTCGTTTGTAAGCGCGTCTCCTGGATGGGGAGCAGTCTTCTTCCTTTGGAAACTGGAGCTTTATGGAGTTTTATCGCGCTGTTAGAAGGTGGCACGCTGTAGGCTGTCGAGACGTGATGTGACAACATCATAGTAATAAGTGGGCCAAGCAATTAGGAACTGTAGGAAGAAGAGAACGAGTCTGGAAATCAGCTCAGCTCGGGAGTTTTAAATTGTGACAGAAAATCAGACGAGGGCAGAGAATGACTTTACTTTTTTTATCTGTTCCAATCAGGAGAAAAGAACACACTGAAACAGCCAACGGTTTAAAAAGTGGAGATGACTGATACAAACCTCTGACACAGATGATATATTATGTTTTGGTCCCACTGAGTTCAGGTTAACAGTGTCACCATCTGTGGACTCAGCTTCATGTTTTTGTTAGATCTTCTGATGTTCTTCAGTTTGTCCTGACAGTCTTGTGTTATTTGTTTTGATAAATCTCATTCTGTTTCTGTTTTTTTTTAGTCTGTGTGCATTTTTTTAAGTTCATTTTACAAATGTTTTGCTTTTTTTTTTAGAGACAAATTCCCTGTTTTCAGTAAGTTTTGTTTTTTGGCCGTGTAGAAGATTTAATTTACACCTTTGATTTCCATCCAGTGTTTAGTTATTTGTTACTTTTTCCCATAAATTCTTTTTGGGATCTTTCATCAGATTTCTCTTTGTTTCTTATATTTTTACACGACATTTTCTTCAAATGTGTTTTTTTAAAGAAAACTGTACTTGACACAGAAAATACGGAAGTCTTTGTTTGTTTGACTATTTGTTTTGTTATAACAATGATTCTCTGCAATAAATTTAGTATCTTTGGAAAACCTGATTAGTCAGCTTTTATTATAAGGTACAACTTGTAGGAATTATGCATCCATAGAGTGAGCAACACAGATTAATGTTTTGGTAGCTCAAAACAAGCGTAATCAGAGGATTTTCACACATTTTCAGGGTTGCTACCCAGACTTTTCACTGTGTTGCTCCTTCAATGGATGCATGGTCCCTACAAGCTACACCTCATTGTAAAGGTGACCATCATGATTTCCAACAAGAGAAGATTTGTTGCCCAAAAAATATCAATACAGCAAATAATTTCCCAAGTTTAGATCCACATAGCCAGGTAGTCTCCTGAAACATGTGGTAAACTTGGACAAACAGAAGCATCATCACAGTAACTGTTTGTCTCCTTCACTTTTATTGGTTTGCTCTGCTTGAACTTGAACTGCATCACAATGGAAGATCAAAGGTTGAAAAAGGACAACTAGTAAAGTTTGGACCATCTTCAACCTGCATGGTTCAAATATAAAAAGGTACATACATTTTATAAATCCAGCTTCTTTTTCTCCACTGTACAGTTTTCTGTTTGATTTGCTTAGACTGATTTTGAACTAAGGTTTTATATTTGTCCAGTGTTTAATTAAGATGTCCTTAAGGCTTAGAACTGAACAGTTTTCATTTGTTTTTGTTCAAACCTTTAATATTTGATTAAACCCAAAAAGTGACAGGTCTGATCTAAAGCGAGGCACGTGGACTTACTTCCCTTCCTAAATTTAGCCTTGCCTGACTTTCCTCTCTTCAGAGAGGGAAGCATTTTTCAGCTGGAGCTGCAACTTTTTGTTGTAACCTTTGTGGAAACAATTCTTCTTATCTTGCAGTCACGCCTTGTGTTTTAATCATTATTCATGTTATGAAAGCAGATATAAAAATACTCCTTTCTCACCGCTGCTACATAGAGATGTAACTCATGTCTTCAGTGTTCAGTGCTAGCATGTGGATTGTGGCTTTTTTTTTTGCATTAGAATAACAGCAGGATATTTTTGGCTTTTTGAGCTGAACATGTGGCGGTCTTCCTGGAAAGCTGACCCGTTGGTCTGTCTACAAGTTAATGTTCAAGGCAAGCAAAGCCCACCTGCAACTGCATCAGTTCTGCCCCATCTGTTCTTTCTGCTGCTAACACACAAACACACACATGCACAGAAAACTTAAGAACAACTGCTGCAAAGTGACCAAAGAGAAAAGCATGACCGTTTTCATTCATCTTAGTATTGGGTTGATGGAGCATCATCTTTACACAACATTCATTATGAATCATCATAAATGAACACACATTTGACAGATTTTTGGTAAAAGTTCTGTTTGAAGCAGTGAAAAGTTTAATCTTACTCTGCTACCTCACCAGCATGCCACATCAGTCGGACACAAAGTGGTTTTAATAATCTCACTTTCACAGCCCTGTTCTGAGTTTTATGAACAAATAAACACCATAACATATTTAATCTGCAATGATTTAACATTTATGCAGTGTAAATACCTAAATGATAGGTAGCTGCATCAGTGCACTTGATCAAATAATGAATAAAAGATTATGAAGCATTATTTCCCATTTTCAGATTTAATGCATGACCTCATTGTGTGTCATTGCTTTCTTGTTTTTTTTATATGATTAACAAGTTGCAGATGCAGGCGCTTATCTTGCATATCAAGCATGGTTACAGCTGCTGACTCCTCAGTTTTCTTCTTCAACCAGGCGCAGCGAGGGAATGTAAATGGATTTGAACCTTAGCTGCAGTTCAGCATCAGATTCAGGCTTAATGGTTGACCTACAACGCAAGGTCACCGGTTTATGTATGGATGCAAAATGAATCAAACTATGACTATAAGCATATAAATGTCTGTAATTAAATCAACTTTGTCTTGGTTATAATTATGAAAGTGATGAAAGGCAAGTTAAAAACACAGTTTATTTAAGAATGCACCATTTCCAAAGTCTGACTGAATTTAGTTTTTCTCTTGACAGAATGACTTTAAAGAAGGTGGAGATTTTTTTCTAATGTCAGAAAGAAGCAAAAAAGGAAAAGAAAAAAAGTTGAGACTTGAAATAGAAGTCCAAGGTAAAACGAGGACTTTTATGCTTACAGAAATTTGGACAGATGTAAAAGAAAAAGAAGCTAGGGTAAGAAGCTCGGACATCCGGGAGAGACTCGGAGTAGAGTCGCTGCTCCTCCATATCGAAAGGAGCCAGTTGAGGTGGTTCGGGCATCTGGTAAGGATGCCTTCTGGACGCCTCCCTCGGGAGGTGTTCTGGGCATGTCCTGCCGGCAGGAGGCCCCCAGGTCGACCCAGGACACGCTGGAGAAAATACATCTTCAGTTTGGCCTGGGAACGCCTGGGCGTCCCGGTGGACTTGGCCGGGGAGAAGGTGGCCTGGGCTGCCCGACTTGGAATGCTGCCCCCGCGACCCGGACCCGGATAAGCGGAAGAAGGCGAGGCGAGGTAAAAGGAAAAAAACAGATTTTATTTATTTGATAGCATTTTAGGGCCAAAAATGAAGAAAAAACATGCTTCTTTCAGAAATATATCATTTTTAAATACACAAAGTTTGTTTAACCCAATAAAAATACACTCATGAAGTCAGAGAACATTTCCAAAACATTGTTGGACAGAGGAAAAAATTAAGATTTTATTTATTTGCCTTTTGGGGATCAAGGCAGATACCGTAAATAATCTGCTTTTAAGTAAAAAAAAAAAAATATTTATCAAGATTAAAAAAAAATGTGTATTAGGAATATGGCAGTTGTAATAATGTACTTTTTAATTGACTGATTTCCTGTCAGGGCTTCCATAGAACTGTTTTTAACTTTGCTAATATCTTGACGCCTGCCCTAGCACAACGAAAGAGCATGAATGGAAAGGTAATGTTACTGAAGAGCCTCAGAAACATTTTTAAAACAGCATCTGGGACAGTCCTGTATCTTTTAGACATTTCACCTCTCAATCAAGAGACTTCCTCATCTAAACTGTTAAGAAACAAGAGAAGTCCAGTTGCCTTGTAAAAATTAAAGGCCTGATCTATACCAACGTTACTGAAGGGAACACATTTTGTGTATTTATCTTCTCAGTTTCTATTGACTTCTGACCATCTGACACATTATTGTAATTGTGTAAAAAAGCCTAAAAAGCATTTAAATGTTAAACAGAATGAGGATGTGTGAGTGTGTCAGTAATGAGCATGACATGTTTTATTGATGCAAATGTTTCCTCGTATAGATAGGATATATTAATGTAAAGTTACGTAAAGGATTTAATTTAAAGTGACAGATGGAGACTTCTGTGGCCTTCAGTGAGTTCTACGATTGAACCTATTTCTGAACTTTGACTTGGAGATGATTTCAACAAACAGGCTGTCAATTAAAGGTGATGCAGTCTGGAGTCAATAATGGAGAGATATGTCTGAATAAATGCAACATTACTAATAACTCATTAGTTCTGGTTTCACAACTTCTCATTTAGACTCAAATTACTCACATTTCTCTCATAAAATGCTAAATTGCTAAAGTTTGTTCTTGAAGTCAGTTTGGTTGTACTAATATGCAAAAAAATTATTCTGCATCATTTTGTGAAAAGTTGCAGAGTTATTTTGCAACTTAATATCTGTCACCATGGAGGCTTTCAGTAATTCCTTCAGTAGAAACCAACTAAAGGATCCAGCAAATGAAAGCTTCTCAACCCACACTTTGCTGGTTTGCTTTAAAAAAAAAATTTTTTTTTGCCAAATTATATTTATAAACCAGATTTAATAATGCCAGCTCCTTATTGGATGCTTATTAAAAAATACAAAAACTATCCTGCAGCATGCTTTTGTTAAGTCTAATATTGACACCAATTTGTCACGTAAACAAAGACCTGAAATAAATTAGCATGAAATAAAAGGAAGCACAATTACTGTATGTTCAAACAACTGAGCTGCATGGATGTGTATATTTCCGGCACCTCATTTTGTTTAGCTCCTTGACAGGTTCTCCACATGTCCATGAGTTGGTTTATGAGTTTGTGAGTTGAATTAAGACGGATCTTTGTTCTCCGGTCCCTCCGGGCTCGACCTCTCTCCCTCTCTGAACCACACAGACCTTGAAGATGCAGCGAGAGAAAAGAAGCAGCGGGGATCTTTGTTCAGTCCATTTCAAAAAGTCAACCTCTGCAGTGATTGACAGGAGCTGAGGTTATGTTCGTATTTACTCTTATAGAAAAACATGAGATTGTAAAATATATTAAAAAATATATCAAAATAAATGGTGGAATTCAAGATGTTTTGGTGAGTGAATAGCCAGACAGGGAAAGAAGAAAAGGGAAGCATAATGCATGAAGTGATGGGCTGATTCGAAGGGACGATGGAATACATAAATGCATTAATATAGAAATTCAATTCTGAAGCCTTGTACAATCTTTTGTCCTTGTGAGATTCTCTTTTCTTTTGCTGTGGTGGAAAACAGGATGTTTACCTCCAAACAAAACTCATGACATGAACATGTTGTGTTGGAGACTTTTGAGTTGTGATGTGCAGATCTTTTAAAATGTTCATTTAAGATAATCAAACGTAACTTAATTATATATATTTTTTTATTTTAATGTTCGGATTAATCTTGTTTTCAGAATTTTCACTAAGTTAAGCAGCACGTTTTAAATGACAGCTGCTATGAATATTAATCAGTTGTTTTTTTAAATAAAGTTTTTCAACACGTGGGCACGTGATGCTGTGGGTGCATGGGTGAAGCTGCGAGATTCTTTAAAACTGAATATTCATGTTATGGTCACGTGATTATCCAAATGAACTTATAGAACTTCAGTTGCAAAAAATTCCAAAATATGAAATATGATATGAGCTGTTTTGCAGTCTGACCCCCTTTTTTATTTTATTTTATTTTTACCAAATTCTTAATGCTAATCAGCCAAGAATGAAATAACTTCTTGTTCATGTTTGAAAATGTCTTAAAATATTTTTGAATTATACTGTATATTTTTGCATGAGGGTTGTAGAAAATGTAACCTGGGGAAATAAACATATCACTGTAGGTTTCCAAATCTGTGACTTAACATTAAATGTTTGTAGTTTTGAATGTATTTGTAGAGGCTGCTCTGTGTCCTGATAGGCTCTGGGTCGTGCGTAGCGCTGCTTTAGGACCCAGGGAGGCTGACGCTGCTGCTTCCTGCCAAAGCAGCATGGACCGACTAGTCTGCGCTCTGCTCCTCAGTCTCCACCGCCGCTGCACTGACCGCATGTAGCCTTCATACCCTGTAGGATATAATTTTTTCACCCATCTGAAGGATCAGCTTTATCAAAGGAATCCGGTTTTGATCCAGTTTGTAGAAAACGGATACCAAACCGCCTCCACTCACGCCGTCCTTTCACTAGTTGTCCTTTCTCTTGGTGTCGTTCTCATCCGGGCGCGCGGCGACTAAAAGTTTTACCCACCCAAACAGGATGGATCACCTCGTTTAGGAGGCTTGTAGTGAGCTGTGCGTCGTTTTGGAGAGGTGAGTAGAACTGAACTTTTGGTCTTAGGAGCGCTGGTGCATGTGGTGACGCGTGCAGTTTGGTGATAATGGTGCTTTATGTGCCGGTGCGGAGGCAGGCTGTGCAGTATGGGGTCCGCGTGATTCATGCAGAAGCTGCAGGTTGATCAGAAAACAAACACAGAAGGTCTATTTGGGCTGTGCGTAACTCTTAGTGCCATTACGCAGACGTATGTCCAGATATTTTAAACCATTTGTTATATTATGACATTAGAAGTCTCATTTTTGCAGCTATGCTTCACTGTGATTTGGCAGGTGTGCGCGCGCGTGCGTATGCGCGTGTGCTGCATGTCAAAGCAGCCTGTTGACTGACAGCCTGACAGGACGCTCGGCGCTCTGGCGGAGCTGTCTCTTCTCTCTGTGGTGCTGAAAGTTTCCCAACCGGCCACATGGCTTTACGCATCACAGGAGAGGAAGAGACAGGAGTGAGGCTTTCTGTGCGCGTGGCTTGTCGCTTCTACAGTCAGACATTTATGATTTTAAAAGCTGAGCGTTACGAGGCATTTTATCCTCGCGCCTGCAGGAAGTGAATGATCCACGGTGCGCGCGAGGGATAGGCTGACTTTTACGGCGCTGCGTGATCTGAGCGGGCGGAGAGAGAGAGAGAGCCATCTGGAACAAAATAGACTTTCTGTGCTGAAATGTTCTGAGTACTTTTTGGAAAGTTCTGTTTTTTAGGCACTTTGTTACATGAATTTATGAAAATATTTGAGTTTAACTGTTTTCACAGATGTTTGTTCCTCTAAGGCTGCCGTTAATCTGATGCCATTCTCGTGAGTGACGCTTACAACTTACCTGTCAGGCTTTTTACAGGCAGGCAGGTGGAGCGCTGCCTCCTCTGTGGTGTTGCCTCATCTTTTCTTTTTGCAGTGAAAACCAGAGGATCATCAGCCTGATTCACCTTCTCATAGAAGAAAGGAGTGTTTATTTTTACCAAGTTTTTTTCACCCCTCTTCCAGTTCAGTGATGGAAAAAGAGATAGAATGGTTGAATTTTATAATAAATTGCATAGTTATCCTCATAAACTTTTCCAGAAGTAACCATCAACTAGTTTTGCTATTTGTACCTAATATAAGTTTTTACAGCAACATACTTCATTTGAAACATGATCTAAATGTTGAAAATCAGCTCCAAAACCTGTGATTATCTAAAGAAGAGGAACAAAAGCAGCATATGCTTCTTTATCTGATGTTTTTTTTTATTTGTGGATTGGGTGACTCTGCTCACTGTGAACTGCTTGGTCACACGTCTGCGGTTGCCTCAGTAAGTCTCTCTAATCCAGAGAGGCAGACCAGATATGCCTTCATGGCAAATTTGAGGCTTATTGCCAGACTTGAAAATTATGTGTGTGGCAGGCCAAGGCAGAACTTTAATAGATTTCATCTAACAGGATTAGAGATATTTGGAAACAAGACAGGAAGCAGAAAATGAGGAAGACATTAATACCCAGTGAGCAAAACCAACAACACTAACTAATGTGTGAATAAAGATTCTTTGAAAGGCAACACAGGCTTCAGCTCACAAATCCTGCAGAACTGCATTGCAGAATTAGAACAATGTTTGCAGCCAGTCTCCTTGTTTGTGAGAAGATTCCCTCTCACTGGTTTGTATTCACTGGTAAACAGGACTGAAAGGCAGTGGAAAATATTAGAAATCTGCTTATTTCTACAGGAAACGTTCCTGTACCAGACACTGAACCCCCCCCCCCCCCATAATAACGCTTTGTCAAAGAAAGATGATAAAGGGAGTCACAATCACTCTCCTTCATCTTCCTCCACCCTAAAGATGTTTGAACGCCTCGAGGCTGATGGCGATTGATTTCTATTTTATTGTTTTTATTTTTCATTTCACTGCCAAAACCCATGAAACCACTGTCCTGCAAGGTTGCCTGATTGAAAAACCTGCAGGTTCCCCTGTTGTCTGCCGCTTATCCCTACAGACCCCTGAGGCTGGGGGTCCTACATCATGGAGCTCCTGTTCCCTCTGACACCCGACCTCGCATGCAAAAGGTCGAGTGCTGCTAGCCATCATCTGGTCTCATCATTCCCTCATGACATGGCCATTATGGTGCCCTGCGGATGGCATGTCAGTCACCCGTGGTGGCGAGTCAATTAGTCATTTCTAAAAAAAAAACGGTACATTTTCTAAGTGGATATCGCCGTTCAGGTGGAAAAAAGATAAATGTCCAATGTTTGCTTTTTTCTATCAAAAAGGATTTTAAAATAATTTAGATTTTTTTTTACTTTTTATAACATCTAATCAAGCATTGCAGCTTATTTTACACATAAATACTGTGAGAAACAGGAAGGTGAGCTGAGGATGAGTTCTTTTAGGAGTGTGAGAAGACGGATAGAGGAGACGGTGATCAGAGATGAGGATTAAGATATCTAATGATTGCCTCTCGAGGAGGTTCAGCGTTGTATAAATCAAACACACAACTCACAGCACCATATGGAGATTGATGCTGCTAAATGCGAGCGCAGCTTTAAAAAATCTGTCACAATGCACTTTGTGTTTGTGTGCATGAACGTGCACAAAGTTATCTGGAGATGCCTCTAAAATCTCTCCGTTCCACAGATCCTGACACAAATACATGTATTTAAATGCTGAAATATTGATGGTGCTTTGGATTTATTCATGAGGCCTATTAGTGCTGTTTTTTTGTCGTCATATATTATCCTAGCTTGGCTGGTTTTAGTTCTATTTACTGTAGGACCCTGCTGTCACGAAAGAGGTATTTGGTACGTTTAAAGTCTGTAATGCCACACTGATGCACAGCTCCATAAAGTGTGAAATGGAAGAGATAGAAAATGTAGCTGGGAGTGTGTTCAGTAATTTGTCTCAGGATCGGTGTGTGTTTTATGCCCCAAAACTACAGTAAAATAGACCACAGAAAGCATGATGTTGATTACTGATAGCAGGAAGATTTCTTGTTCTTTTTCATGCTGTATCAAGATGAGAACTGTTCCTTCACTTGTCTTCACTTAATAATAAAGGTGAAGCTTTTTTAAGCCTTTTTGATAAACTGATGTTCTGTCCAGTGTCGTTAAACTGCTGTGAGCCGCTTCATGCTTCTGCATCAGATGATGAGCTCAGCATCCTCAGCACGAACAAGGCTGTCTTACATCCAAAGGCTTTCTGTCTGATGCAAAGAGACGTCGCTGTCAACTTATAGATTCTCCTTAAGATCTTCAGCTTTAAAATCACGTCGAAGTCTGACTGAAATATATTTTTACTTCATGTTGAACAAAGTTGTCAACGTTGGCAAAGAATTCCAACTTCTCTCTAACATGACATGTTGGGATGAGCTAACTGTAACTGAGTAACTTTGTAAGAAGTTCAAGAAGGTTTTTTTTTTAAACAAAACCAAAGAAAAGCTTGAAAAAGTAAAGAGACAGGAAGGACCATAAATGATGGGAAAATGGTTCCTGAAGGATTTTAACTCAGGTTTTTAGATTAAAGCATCATCTCACGTCCCTCCTCATAAACTCTGCTGAACGTTGGTAGTGCAGTAAAGTAGCAACAACAAAAAATAAGAAATCATACATCAGTTTTAGAAAAAAAACAATTTGTAAACCTAGTGTGAGCTTGTGGATATTGAGTTCCTCTGGCACCATTTTTCACGTTGGGTACTTTTTATGGACGGCTAGCGTTAGCATGTCTGACAGTTGACTGTGAAACCAGGTCTATTTGAGTAAAAGTTCAGTACATTTAGTTTTAGTAATGTGTGTGTGTGTGTGTATTTTTTCATGGTCTGAAGGTCAAAGTGTTAAAGTTCACAAAACATGTGCAAAGTCACCATGTAGTCGTACATTTATTTTAAAGACACACTATGTAGTTTTGGCTTGTTAATAGCACCCCCTAGTGTCCGTTTTAAATCACTGTGGTAAAACCGTTATTGTCTTATCTCAGAAACACCTAAATCAGCCTTCACTGCTTTCTACTGGAGCGGTTCATCACTCATTCAAAGAAATCAGCTGTGTTCAAGCAGGGAGAGATCAAAATAAAGCAGGAATCATGAGCTAAAAACACTACTGCGCTAGCATAACAGCTATCCACATTGGGTTAGCCTAACCCTCATGAGATACGTGACTTTGTGAGACTTCAGGGCACCGGACCGGAGACTCAGAAGTTGCAATCGTGGTATTCTGGATCCAAGCAGCAGATGGGGCTGAGTGAGTTTTCATTAACCCTGAAGGGTCATATTAGCACAGACTGGCTCAAGAAAAAGATTTATAAATATCAAAAAGTTACATAGTGTGCCCTTAAATGGCAATTTTCTTACTATATGAAAACTTAAAGGTTGCTTTAAGAAGTCTTTTTTTTTTCATTCTTTACCAACATGACTATATTTCTTGCCTCTTGCCTTGTTTGATAAAATTCCTCTTTGGTTATATTTGTGCATAATCCTACTGACATGCATGTGAGTAAAAGAAATAAAGCTCTGAACATATTCTTTATCTCTGAGAGAATGGGTTATAGTTTGTGTGTATGGGTACATGTTCATCTAAAGGTAACATACAATATCTAAGAAGCAAGCAGCAGCATGAGAATTCATCCTTCTGTTTTGCCCATATCTTGATTCCCCCCCCCCCCCCCCCCCCCCCCCCCCCCC
>SSNR01000003.1:3334691-3382701 GCA_006937965.1 Callopanchax toddi | reverse complement strand
TTCCCCCCCCCCCCCCCCCAGCTAGCTGCAACACTCTTATTGTGATAAACCTCCACATAAGAGTCTACGTCAGTGGCACCCACACTACCCAGTGTTTGTCATGTGGTCTGTGGCCTATTATTTTGTGTTTCCTCTTGTGGTAAGGTGCTGCATTATTTAGCAGGTTTTAAAGTCATAAAACAGCTTGGATCCCAGTGGGAGGCTCTGGGGTGTTATTCATTTTTGAGGTTTTGAAAGTGTCTTTTGTAAAGGGGTGCCCTGGACTAGAACACACTTGGGCCAAAGCAGCAGAAAGCTTCTCAGAGCTTCATTTTAATCATCTAAAATGTCCTTTCCTCCTTTTATTTCTCTGTGATTTCACCAATGGCTATTGGTAACTTCTTCTTTTCTTTTTGGGGTAATTTTCCTTCAGTCTCTATTCTTGACAGACTCTTCAAACATAATTATTTAAATTTTGTTGTGCAACAATAGCCTGACAGTCCATCAATAGTAGAAAGCCAAGGTCACTTCTGCTGTGTGACCATGTTGGCTCCGATTCAGGAAGTTATTTCCAAGGTATTGTTTGTCTCAAGCGGTATCTTTAAACATAAAAGGCCAAAGTTTTTGCACGCTCAGCAGTAACTCTGTGTTTCATGTCAATATCCGATTCCAATTGGCATCAGGAAGAGCACACAGCTAGCTGCTGTCGATTGCCTGCTTGTGCCACAGATGTGCGATCGGCTCCAATTTTGCAGCAAATTCAAATTTGCTCTAATTGTGTATGCGTGCATGTCAATTTGCATGATGTGTTTGTAAACTTCCATCTGTCTTTGTGAGGCTTGTCTTGTGTGCAGCCTGTGAGATCCATAACATGAGCTGGGTCATCACTATGCAGCTCATCATTGTGTCTAGGCCCCCAGCAGAGACAAAGGCAGTAGGCACCCTCTTTGAGCCAGCTGAGAACAAAGCATAATGTGTGAGTGTGTGTGTGCATCTGTGTGTATGGGTCACTGTATTAATGAAAGCAGGTAAAAAAAAAAAGAAAGATACATGGTTTAATCCGTGCAATAGATGCATTGAAATGTGCTCTCGTAGGCCACTCCAAATCAATGACCATTATGTTTCCTGAATAGATTTGTGAAGAGTCTTTCTCCTCTTGTGTGTACACTTCTTGCAATAGTTGTGGTTTGCTAATGATGGGCTGGTGTGGCCCCGTGGACACCGTTTGTCCCCTTTAATTACCTGGAGGTAGCGATTGTTATTCATGGTGAGGGGCAGGGGAATAGTCGTCTCTACGCCCCCCTTCCCTCAGGCCTACTGCTCTGAGCATTGATGTGGGAGGATGTGCAGAAAACAGATGCTGCCCCATGATTTCTGAGTGTTTGTGCTAATGATGAGCTCCACTAGGCTACCGTTCAAGCCATTAATGGAGGTTCACTCTAATTTAAAGTCAGATTTTATGGATGGAGCAGTGGTTCCCAGTTGTGTTCATCACCAGTGGTCATGCTGACTCTGCAGTTTTGTGGTATTTTGTGGGGTTAAATCAGATAACTCCTCCTTTCTAAAGCCAGTATCTCACTGGGCTGTCACTGTAGTCAGAGACAATAAATTGAAAGAAAATATGAAAAAATTTGGTTGGAATCAAACTGAGTTTGTACTTGTATATAGGGCTGGATCAGGAGGAGCATGTCATGTATGTTATGTGACCAAAAAATAAAATAAATCAATGAATTGTGTTTCAGTTTGGTTGCCAGTCCCTCTCAAATTTGTCTCACATGTCTACTTTCTAACTAAAGAAAACTAACTTGAGGTTTCCAGATACCTGCAATTTGTTGGCAGATTTTGTGAACATGTTCAGAATTCCAGCAACACAAACACCAGGCACCAGGAAACTCTCACAATCACTTTGAAACATTTGAGAAACTCCTTTGTAAATGCCCTTTGCAATATGTCACCAGCAGAGGCCCCCCAGTGAGATTCTAGCTTGTGCAAAAACTGGACCGTCTTCAAAAACATAGAATGAATTTTATTGATCTTCATCCTGCTTGGCAGCTATTGAGGGACTTTATTATTTTCTAAATGATCCAAATCATCTTGCAGATGCTTGAAAATATTGGATAGAATCACACATTTTAAATATCAGGGTCAACTGACAAGATACTCACATCTGTTCACATATCCAGTAGTAGAGTGAATAAACATCAAATACTTTTAGAAAACATCTAAATATAGTAAATATTTACAGTCATTTTTATAAGATTCAAATTTCAAATGCACAAAACAATGTACATTTTTTTTTAGAAAAAAATAATAATTCATCAGTCAGATGCATCCTCCACATTGTGTCTCAATAAAAAAAACATTGTTTTTGTATTTAACAAGTGCCAAACATCTCAAAACGTACTATTCCTCTGCAGTGTCCCCATAGACACACAGGGACAAATATCGATACCAGTGGCCAAACTGGTTTGTTTTCTTCCTGTTTATCCCAGTTTGAGCTCCTGTATTTAAATGCAGGATGGGACACGTCCCATAGGCTGGCTTTAATTCCCAGTGATGTCCATCAGACCTCTGTCCCTTGAAGCTCTGACAGAAGAAGCTATTATTTTCTCATCGCCCTGGTGGCCCGTGTCTCCTGGGACCAGCTTCAGCGCGTTACTGACAGCTCCGTAAACACAGCCAGCCTCAGGGTGACTGAGTGAGAGCTCACTGCAGTGACGCCCTTGTCCCACCTTTCCTCCCTCCTCTCCAGACTTCTCATTTCTGTCCGTTTCTCTATCGTGACCTGGTTCGCCCTCAACCTCTCCACATTACCTCCACCTGACACGCAAGGTCAGGAGTCACCTGTGCTGGGGTTAGATTATTTCTACCCTTGTATCATCTGTTCTACCAGCTGACCAACAAACAGCCCCCCAACACCCAGGGTTTGTTGTAATCTATTGTCTTCATCTAAACATCTTTTCCTCCAGTCATTTTTAGATGCACTCTATCAATTTCTTTTATGCAGTTTCACAACAACGTAGCAGAAGAACTGGCCCACTTTCTGTGTGTGTCAGTAGGTCTAACTCCAGTGTAACTAAGACAGATGACTGTGACAAGGTCACTTTCCCACTGGGCTGGGAAAGTAGCTGTCCTCCCAAGATGCTTCACTCCCACCTCCTTAAAGGTTTTGTTGGGGAGTCTCTGCTTGTTTTAATGAACTATTCAGGATCAGCCGACAGAAACATCCATCTACATCTGGGTGCAAGAGACAGGATGCATTTATTCTCTGCAACTTGTCTTTAGTAATTTTTCAAATTGTCCCATTGTCTTGTTAGACGGCTCTGAAGGCCAAAGTGTCCCTGTGTTTATCAGCACCCAGAACTAACATGGATAGTTAGACTAACTGGATGCTCAGAGTCTCACTGGACTCATTTTTCATGTGAAGTTTTGTGTCTGTTGGTCGGGAATCAATATGATCGAAGACGACTTTCAGAGAAGTGGAATATAAAACATCCTGTGAAGCCACTCAAGTGGTGATTAGATGAAAGAAAGACAATCAAACCAGAAACACATCCTGGAATGATGAAGTGGTTCAGTCAGCCCATTCCTCCATCTTTGTGTCAGCAGGACAATTACAACAACAAAAAAAATGTTTTTTTTCTAACAATTTATTACTCCAACATTTGCTGCTAACTTCTTCTAAATAATTTGTAATATTTTAATCCTCAAAGCTAAGTATGTAAATTAACAAGAGAAATCTGGTGCTAAAGTTGTATATCTTCCTTTTTCTTTATCCTCAGACGTACCTCAGCTCACTCTTCAGATATCAACTTAACATGGTCTAAACCTCTGATGCTTGATCACAAACTACAGAAGTTATAAAACTGAAGCAAAATGTAACATGAAAGAAAGGGATTACATTAACTAATTATTAGTTATTGGGTGTCGAGGAGGGGTGGGATTACATAAACCGATGCTTCTTCCTACTCCTTTTTGAACATGTGTTAATAGATCTGAATGGTAGTCATATCATTGACCATCACTTTTGTTATTATGATGAAGATTAGTGCTCTTACTTTTGTTAAATGTATGAATGCATTTTTCTTTTGTCTGTTACTTATGTGTGTGTATATGTTCTGCCTGACACTGTTTCGTGTGCGCATGTTCAAAATACACATGTCTGCAGCTCTTTAGAGAACGACAAACAGAAACTGGAACTATTTCAGTCCAGATCTGAGTTTTATTTTTTTTGTGTTTTTTTATATCTGATTTTTTTAGAAGATATGTAGGAGTTTTATCATTTTCTATCTTCCCACACAGAAAGAAGGCATATTGAACACTGATTGTTTTATAAATGATTTATTTTCAATATCTCAAAGTAAATTTACATCATTGACAGTATTCAGTTTCTAGAGTTTCTTTTTCATAATGTGTCACCTATTTATCCCTGTAAGGCTACATTTATGGTAGATGTAATTATTTTGAGCTTTAAGACATTCAGTGTCCTTCATGTTCTAACTGTAATCAGCTCTATTAACGGGGGCGCCGTCGTACAGGACGCTCCGTGTGTTTCTCTGTTTACCGTCTCATTCACTGAGGACTCACAGCTCATTTCTACTAAAAACCTACCCATTTCCCAGCTAAAGATGGATTCATTTTTATTTTTAAACCTTTCACCTCACAGAATGGCAAGGCTTGACAGGGTTACACGTTTATTTTGGTCAGAAAGTTCATCCAGGGCCGAGTCAAGTTCAGCTTCAGAGTCCAGCAGCAGCTCTCTGCTAACAGAGCTAATATCAGAAGCAGCAGGGACAGAGAGGGCTCATCAGACCCTCATAGTGTTGGAATAAGATTGTGAACTGTGAGTGATTAAACCCTACACATTGAGCTGTACACTTTATGTCCGCAATGTATATGCGCCGTGTGCACGCGCGCACACGCGACCGGACGCGCGTGTCGAGATGTTTTGAGGAGGAGCCTTTGGACGCTAGATTCAAAAACTGCTCTCTTGCTGAAATAATCCATAGAGCGGCTTTAATAGAACCACCTGCTTCTTTTGTTTGTTTGTTCTGTCTTCTGTGGCTTTCTGGTATGGATCATTCCCATCACTTCTTTAGACTTGTGTGGACTTTTTTAAATTTATTTTTTGTAAAGCTCAAGTATTAAAACATAGAAAATAAGTGATTTAATTTATTTGAATACCGTAAATATAATTATTAGAGGGCATCTTTAACTCTTTATCCAATTTGTTGTCACTTTATTACATTAAACTCATTGAACATCAGCAGCATATTTTAGTTTTTTCCATTTTTAAACGTTCTTTTTTAAAATGGCTGTAACTGTATAGCATTCACCTTTGGTAAAAATGTTAATCACTGTAGTAAAGTATAATTTCCTAAGTGCAGCTTAGGAGACTCTGTGTTAAACACTAACCTGTTACAAACAGGCAGCAAATCTAGAGAAAATATTAACAAACTATAAACTGAACAAATGAAATGAGACAAACTAAACGTGAACCATTCATTCTTCATGACTGTATTCTCTTCTAATCTTCCTGGAGTATCCAGGGAGGGAAAAACGTGAAGACATAATCAGATTATTGTCAATTAGAACAAAATGAGTTGCATAACATGAAGCAACAGTGGGTCCAAGAGGGATCTGAAGAAAAAAAATGGATAAATGAAATGATGTGACTGTTATTAAAGCAGCAGGACGGACAAAAGCCCAGACAGCTAATGGACTCCAGGGCTGTACGGGTTACTTTCAGTCACAGCTGAATATGTTTAATTTTAACATGGAAAATAAACTCTGCTGAATATTTTTGTACCATATTCTGAAGCTATGGAGTAATAACTACCTGTCATTCACTGAGGTTTTCATGCAGGACGATATTTCATCTCATCCATCTGAATCTATTAGAGCTTAGTTCAGCAGGACTCAGACCAGGTCCTGACCTGACCCCGTTCTTCACTCATAAAACCATGTCAAACTTGTTGGCCTTTTAAAGCAGTTTTATTTAAAGTAAAGACAAACAGTACAGCTCTACTGATCATTAAAAATGGTAAAGAATTATGACAAATAATAAAGTGTTTGACCAAGTTTCTAGTTCAAATGATCAAATGGAGGATAGAGCTGTATGAAGCAAATATGAGTAAATATTACAGAACAACATTCTGACCATCAGTTATTATTGGTTAAAAAAACATTTTGCTATTAGGACTTTAGGCCAATAAGCTTTTGTTTCTTAATTTTAAGTAAACCCCATAAATGTAAAACTCAAAGCATTAATGCTGAAAGGAAACTGAATTATATTCACGTTTTAGTTTTTAGAATGCAGAAAAGAATTTAAAAATAAAAAATGCTAACATTTCCCGTTTTATCCTGATAGTTCTCCTATAGCTCTCAGATTGAAGCTTCTTTGCTACCTTATCATCATATTAGGCTCATTTTTCTAAGATCCAGCATTTTGAGCTCCAGGACACATTTTTTGTTCCCCTCTGAGATTCAGCCTCACACCTTCATATTTATTAGAACACACTGTGTGTTGCATGTGACAATTCCAGAGGTTCTCATCTTAAAAATTAGGATTTCTCCTCCACTGTAGTTGAGATCTGCATGAATTCATTTTGCAAATATTACAAGCAACAGTTCAAAATGTGTTCAAATTAAGGTCCACTTTTGTTAAAAAGGCTTCACCATAAAGTTTTATCCGTGGAGATTCAGTACATTTCAGATAATTGTGGACTTTATTTTTAACTTTTCAATAAAACAGTGAAGTCAGTGTGCAGATTCATTGTTTTGCAGCTCTCTTATTAGGAGAACTCGAGTGTTCTCTTCACCATGACTAACAGTCACATCTCTGGAGCCTGTATCCTCCTCCTCCTTGGTTTATGTCCTGACCCTAACAACAAATTACCAGTTTGTGTTCTTTCACTTTCACCCCACAATAATTACAGAGACTACCTGGTAACCATGCGTTGCTGTAATGAGGCAATTTGTGGTAATGAACCTTTTTGGAGCTTGTAGGTGTAAAGGTAACTATGTATTGTGAAAGTCAGGGACTATTCAATTCAGTATCTGTAGGCTGTTAGGCTCAAAGTTGTAGGATGCACTTACTATATTATGTAAAAATGAAAAAGAAAATATTTTTTAAGTATAAAAACATGACTAGTACTTTCTCCAGTACATTTATTTTCTTGCAGACAAAATTTAAACTAGAGAAAGTTGATTTGTTTTGACCCTGAATTTTAATTGGCTAAGGGAAATAGAGGCCTGGATCTCTGCCTGTCAATGTGTGAAGACTTTAATTAACTAGAACCTTGCAGCATTGTAATCTCTGGATTTTGGAGTATCATAATGTATTAACTTTAATTAGGCTTGTGAGCTATGCTAGGTAATTAGATGATTGTGCTTATTTGTGATCTGGATAATAGGAATACATTTTACACAAGCTGAAATCAGGGGCTCCAGCTAATTACAGAGTATGTGATCGCTCTAATTGGTGATTGCGAGCGTGTTTGTGGATCGCACTCTATAGCTGCTGCTGCTACTGCTGCTGATACGCCTGGCTTAGGCTAATGTGATGAAATCCTCATGGAGAGATGATTTGCTCTGCTGAAGGCTGACAGTCCCAAGGAGAAGGGCTCACTGTGTCAGAGGCTTGTTGAACCACATACATGTTCAGGCCCAGTGCTTCTGTCTGTCAGCAACAAGACACTTCAAACCCACTGTGTTTTCATTATCTACCTGCTTTTTTCTTTCCACCGCCCGCTCCGTGGCAATCACTGCAGCTGCTGTGGTTTATCCCCTTTATAGTTTTCATGTTTCATATCACACATTTGATCTTTGTGCATTGTGTTGTGGACCATGAAAGTCCAGCTTTATGGTTTGTTATGGCCAGAGGTTTGACTGTTACAAGGGAAAAGAAGACTACGGTTTGCTTGACTTAGTTTGGAAACAATAAATAGAAGAACAGCATCACTTCCGAAGTTCTGGAGACCACAGATGCTGTTTGTTAAACTGCTTCAAGTTTGAGAATAAGATTTCAATGTGCAGCATTTAATATCATGTTCAAAAATGACTATTGTTCATTAAGAATAAGAAGGACCTGGATTTAGACATACCCATTTCCCTGAACGGTTAGAAAAGGAGAGTAAAAAAGGAAAATGTCTTTTGTTTACTTGCAATCTGCAACTTTTTCACTAGATGTCACTAAAGCCTGCATAAATTACCTGAATAAGAACAATCTAGCCCTAAATTATCTACTTATTTTGATTACATTTTGATAGCACATCTCTGAAATATGTATAAATGTACAGATGGGTCTTTTAAAAAAATACATTTAAAGTTTCAGTTAGGTTTTGTTCTCAGAACTGTTTGGGTATTTAGGAAGCTTTAGCTGACTTTTAAAGCTCATCTTCATACTAACCGAACCATTAACCCAAATCTTTGAAGTTAAAGAAGATATAGTTACATTTATTAATCGTCATACATAATGTCTGATTTACTAAAATCTACTTATTACAACAAGTTCTTACTCTTAAAAAGGGTTTCAAATGAAGGCAGCTGTACTTCTCTGGTTCTTTGAAGATGTTTCGCTTCTCATCCAAGAAGCTTTGTCAATTCTATCTGGAATGTGGGAGAGTCGAGCTGAAACTACCTATGAATCACTCTCCTCGGCTCCTACCCACTGAAAAGTCGTTGGCTCTATTGTTTTGGACTGGTCCTCTTCTGAGTTGTTTTGATCAGACGCAGGAATGTGTGAATATGGCTGAAGTTGTTTTGGAATCAGGGTCAGAGCTGCTTTATAAATACTGGAACGATGAAACCTGTTCATCATTGGACCCTGACATTCCTACGCGGCAGCCATCTTACTTCAGACAGCTGCCCCCTTTCATAACATTGGTGTCAGTGGAGCATCCATCCATCCATCCATTTTCTGTAGCCGCTTAATCCTCCACAGAGGGTCGCGGGGCAGCTGGTGCCTATCTCCAGCGGTCAAGGGGCGAGAGGCGGGGGACACCCTGGACAGGTCGCCAGTCCATCGCAGGGCCACACAGAGACGAACGAGACAAACAACCACACACCCACTCACACCTAAGGACAATTTACCAGCCCAATCAGCCTAACAGTCATGTCTTTGGACTGTGGGAGGAAACCGGAGTACCCGGAGGAAACCCACGCACGCACGGGGAGAACATGCAAACTCCACGCAGAGAGGCCGCAGAGCCGGGACGCGAACCCACGACCTCCTTGCTGCGAGGCAACAGTGCTAACCAGCTGCGCCACCATGCAGCCGTCAGTGGAGCATGTACTATTAAATACCTCTAACTTGCTCAATTTTTAACCGATTTTCAAACGGTTTGCTTTGGACGCTGTTGACTCCCAGATATAGGGCATCTAGCCACTATATATGATATCTATGTCTCAAACTATCTATCTTCCCTGTACAAAATTTGTACATTGTCATTTTCAAAAGTGTGTCCCTTGCCCTTGAGGTGTAGGTGGACTGTTGAGTCTTGGCCTGAAGAGGTGGCTCTTCTGTGTTGTGCCATGCACTTATGTACGTAGTTGTTGCATTGTTTCTCTTGTAAAGGACTCTTGATCTTGAGATTTGTTTCAAAATCGTTGTACTGAAAAAATGTCAGGAACTTAGTCATGTTAGCACAAAGTAAGTTATGATTAAAGCCTTATGCTCCTTTTTTAGGTATTAAATATGGGATTTATGTGATGTGAATTCTTGAATGTAATCAGAATGTTATACTTGACTGATCATGTGATTACCAAACAGCTGATTGGCTGTGACCCACTTTGATGAGGTGTCTGTTGTATTCATCAGTTTCAATTAGCTCTGACAAAAACACTACCTGTTTTGAATGTTTGTTTTTCCTCTATTTGATTTTTTTGTTTTTCCTTTTAGCAGAAAAAACATCGAATGTCTTGAAAGTAGTTGGAATGTTGACTTTTGGGTAAATCCTCTGTAGATTTTAATTTAAAAACAAACTCAGTGTCCTTAGAATTTAAACACTCCTCTTATCTTTGCTCTTATATTGGCTCATTAGAACATCTTTAAGATTAATTCTTGCAGATTTGATCAATTCATGCACTGACTGAGAATTCAAACAATGACACATAAATTCATTAGAGTGCTGTGTTGTGATTTTTTTTATTTTGCCCTCTTCATTGAAAATTTGCCATCTTAGCATCCACTTGTTGACAGTGAGGTCATCTTTATTTGTGAGGATAAATGAAACACAAATTACTACAAAAGCAAAAAATTGCAAGAGATTTACATGAGAAATAAATCATTTAGTGAAGGAAAAACCAGAGGATGATTTGCCGGTGGCCCGATTTCAAACAGACACCCACAGTCATGTTGTCTCCTGTGTTCCTGTGTGGCTGTAAATTCTGTTTATTCAGCTCTAGGCGTTCTCTGACAGCTGTGCTGAAACGAGCTCTGCAAAGTAAGAAAAAAGGGCTTGTGAAGTCAAAACCAGCCCCACACACCCACCAGTTTGACACTTTTTACAACACAACACCAGGAAAATGCAGTCTGACTGCAATTAGACATCACATTGAATATATGGAAAACAATCTGTTACTATAATCTGTACACAGGCTGCAAAAACAACGAATACACAAAAGTTCTAACCCTCTGGAAGCCTTTATCCATCTATAAGTTATTACAGCGAGCAGGTTGAAATTTATAAGGGCATATGGGAGGCAGACGGAAATTGCCAGCCACTGTCACTTACAGTGAATGAAACCTCCAGCTCTCCTGTCCTCCAGAAAGTGCATCTGAAACACACTATTAACTTTCCCATTGCTGATGTCACTTTTTATTGCCCCGTGGTTTCAGGTCTTTCCGAGTTGGCAGGCTCTGCTGCGCTGCTTTCTGAAGCCAAATAGATGCACAGGAATACAGCAATGATGGAGATTTTATTCTGAGGGTTTAATTTGCCAGAGTGTATTGGTAAAGCGTTGCCTCACCATGATGAATGTGGTTAAAAACTTGCTTTGCTGTTTCCTGAGGAGAACTTCTTGTTTGTGTTTTTGTTTATGAGATCGTGAGAATGTAATAAAAATATGTTTTAGGTTTGGCTTTGAAGCATTAGTTTATAAACCTGATTTACCCATAAAAAAGAGACTTGTGGTTGGATGTAGAAGTATTTTAGCTTCTTTAATCACTGTAGTGTTAAAGAAAATGATGTAAAAAGTTAGATCACTATAAGACTTGAGGAGGGATTTCCCTTCCTTCCACAAATGGAGTAAGTTGGTCAAAATAACCAGTTTTTGAATAATCATTAAATAGAAATACACTTTCCATTTTGGTTTTTGTCACATAATCTATTAACAAAATATGGTGATGCATAATTGTTGTTATTAATGAATACTGATTACCATGAGGGGTTTAAACCAGCTACCAAGGGACTTGGAGGTGCTTTGCATATGGCGGAGGGCTAAATTGTGTGCTGCTTTTGTGCGGACTACAATAGATTGTGGCATTTGAACATGCGCTTGCTCCATTGTGCACAAGTAATTAACATTGCGTAATCTACCTGCTTACAAAGCAACTTTTGTAATTAGAGTTATGATTGCAGCAGGATAATGACAGCGATTCTACAGCTGATAATGACTGGTGTGCTCTTGGCAGTTGCTGCTTTGTATGTGTGGCAGACTTCTGACATATGGGACACAAAAGGACACACTAGCCAAGCGGTCAGCCTTTGTTCCCACTCAGGCAGACCCAATCACTGCAGACAAATTGCGCTGTAAGCCTTCCAAATGAAGCCGACCCAGGGAAAATGGCTCAGACGCATGAGAATGGGGCCAAAATATTAAAGTCTCAGCCTGGTAGAAGCTCCCGAAGAGGTCCATGGAGCTCTCAGATCCAAACAGGATTTTTAAAGAAGCATTCCTTGTAAATTCTGCTTTTTTTATTTAAAAGCTTAAATCGTGCTCTTACCCTTTAGTTTTTTCGTTTAGGTAATTTAGAAGACAATCAAAATGATTTAGGTTGAATTAAAATGGTTTTTGATGATTGAAAAAAAAATAACAGTAAGGAATTAAATCTGTTTATTTATCTAGGCAGTGGATTTTCAGTAGAATAAGCCATGGAGTTCCACAGGGTTCTCTCTCTGGACCTGTATTATTCTTGTACATATACTTCAATTAACTGACAGCACCAGGATGCATTTCTGTTTCTCTAAAAATAATTCTCAGCTACAGTTATCCATAAACCATGTAAAGGAAAAGACCACCTTTAAAGATATCTGTAATTCATGTTTCAAAACACACCAAAAACCCTTACATATGTTTTTCAAAAGACCAAATTCGTCCTTTAATGGGACTGTGGAGAATGTGTTCACATAAATTAAGAGTTGTCAGAGATGGAGTCTTGATAGTAGGTATTTAGGCGTGTGGTGTCCAGTCAGTGGGGACAGGTCAAGCATCCAGGCTACAGACTAATCCATCACCGCCACAGCAAAGAAGATGCCAGCCATGCGCTTGGCTTCTGCTTCTAGGAAATAATCAGCTTTTAATTTATCATAGATCACATTCATGTGAAGACAGATTGCTGTGGGAAAACCTTTTGAGACCAGACGCATCTCACCACACACACTTTGAGCTTTACTAACAGCTCTATATACCTCTATTTCTTTTATTTCCAACATATTTGCTATTATCAAACACGTCAACACTCTATACTCTTTATAAAACTCTTGCAATTTTATATTTCACAGACCATACAACTACAGGCTAATGTTTGCTATCAAAAGCTATTAAACACACGGGCCCCTAGCAGAGTACAGAAAGTAGGACGGCGAAGCATGGTCTTCCCTGTGGAGAATAAAGCACATGCTATTATGTAAGTCAACTGCAGGGAGTTCTAATGGCTAAAGATTTCCTCATCCCTCAATGGAGCCACAGTCTGAACTGTACTCCCCCTTGGAGTGTGGATGATCGGTTACAGGACTTTGAAGACTTTGAGGTTCGCTGGGGAAGTGAATTAAACAAACGGAGAATGACAGTTCAGTTTCACATCAGCCACCTTCTCCACAGATCGCCTTCCAGATACAGGGCAGGTTAATCCTTTTATTGTAATGAAGTGAAGGTGCATAATGTGAACATAAGATGCTTAATCCAGTATTGGCATTTTTATGAGGTAGGAGGATTCGTGGTGATATAAGAGAAAGGGAGAGCGCTTGTGAGGCGCAGGAGCTATCCATCAAAATATGTCACCACACAGCAAATCGAGCCTAATGAGATTTGCTGGTGCCTGTACATGAATACAGCTCTGCTCTATTCTAGTGCATTGTCTCATGAGTTGATCTTTATAAGGTCATAGGAGCAGGTTGCTAAATGTCCATCCCACCTACCTTCCTTCTCCTGGGCAATCCCAAAGCATTTCCAACCTAAGTTCTTAGTCTGCTTCAAAGTCTCATCCCATGGAACATGCCCAGACCTGAAGGAGGTGACCAAGAGGCATCCTATTCAGATCCCCTGACCACCTCATCTGAGTTGTTTTTGTGAAGAGGAGCAGCAGATCTATTTTGAACTGTCCTCAAATGAAGGAGCTCCTCACCTTGTCTCTAAGGCCAAGTCCAGCCAACCTACAAAGTCTTTTTCAGCCACTTGTATTCAGGATCTCACTGTTTGGGTCAAGATCATGACCTTATGACCATAAATGAGGGTCAAAAAATCTCTGCTCAGCTTCCTCTTCATTATGACTGCAGAGACATCTTCATTACTGAAGATGAATTCTCGATTCATTCGTCTATCTTACACTCCATCCTGCTGTCACTTGTGAACAAGACACCAAGAAACTCAAACTCCTCCTCTTGAGGCAACAGCTCAACTCCTTCCTCTGGGCTGGCAGTGAGTCTCTGCCTCAAGCGGAGGAGTTCAAGTGTATATTCATTTCTCATTAAATCCAAATAACTGCAATGAAATGCTGCCTATAATTTATCTTATTTAGTGTGCTGTCATCTGCCCTTTTGTTTTAATGTTCCAGCTACTGTTCATGTGCTTTACAAGTCTCTTAAAAGAATATATAGGGACATTGTGTATTAATGCTGAACTCAGTGATCTAAAACTTACAGAAACTAAACTGGAAAAGTACAACACTCTACTCTCATGTGGATGGGTGAAAGCTAAGGATAACATTGAAGGATTTGATCATGTAAAAAGTTGTCTAACTGTCACAGTATAATATTCACACAACCAAGACCAAGCAAATGTGTCAGTGTTATGAATGCCCAGACTAAGAACCAACACTTTATCTGTTTTTCTAATAAACTGAGAGAAACGAAGGATGTAGAAATGCGTATATAGACAGAATTGATGAATAGGTCGTAGTATCTGTACGATCTCTTGTTTACCTCCTCCCGAAAAGTAAAATATGTACAGAGAAAAGTTTGCTGTTCCATTTCTCAAAATCATATTAATGCAAAAGCTGTAAAATAGATGTGCTGCAACATTTATTATCCCTGTATTTGTCTGCCATTTCCCTGTGCTTTAGCTCCCGGTTTGCTTTACGGTTGGTTTGTCAGTGTAAGCTGTGCAGCGTGCTTCGGAGGCACACAAAAATAGATGAAAAAAGCAACCAAAACAATAAAGCAGTGATGAGTATACGTCCCAAAGGTAATTACCCACAAACCAGGATATTGTTCAAGAGTATGAAATGGCAATACGTCTCATTTATCAACACAAGAAGCTTTTGCAAGCGTGATAAAAATGCATATCTGTTTGAATGTTGGCAGAGATCTCCCCTCCTCAGCAGTCTGAGCTATGTTTAGGTGGTTGCATCATGTTGACGTGTCACAGTGAGGAACGGCAGGTTTTGAATGACATTGCCTTGGTTTACTAGGTGTTCAAAAATCAATTTGTGGGCAGTGACTGTTGTGCTGATGGTTCCTGTCTTTTGTGGGAGTTGGTCACTGAGCCAGCAGCAATGCTTCTTGTCACTGTCTGATTAATTGGCTTGAATCCATTCAGCAGTCACTGAGTCAGATAAAGAGAGACAATAAGGGCCTTTCATTCCTCTCGAGCTGAATTGGTAGTGAATGTAGTGGAAGCCACAGAAACAAGTCCTGTAAAACATCTCATTTCTTTTGATGTAAGCGGGCTGAATAATGAGGATGGAGGGATAGTCATTGATTGGACTGTTAGACATTTTATTGTCCATCTCAACCAGTGTTTGTGGTTTGTGTGAGGGAGGGCCAGGATAAACCTTCCTTTATCTTTAATCTCTCCATTCATTAATCAAATGGTGTTCGGTGATGCTTTGCATTACGGGCTCAGCTCCGTGCTTGCGTCAGGGTTGAAAAGGCCATCTCCCTGACATGTATCCCACATTCCCGAGCCAAAGACCTCTGGCGCCCACTTGTCTCACCCAGTTCCTGACTGGTAATTGGGTATTTATCAGATTGCCTGCGAGAGAATGATGCATTGTTTATCTGGCACAATTATCAAGAAAATTGGGGTTACCAAGTCTGCCTCTTCTCAAGGACCCTGTGTGGAGTGAATGTGCCACAACAACAGGGATTTCATTATCAGACGCTTTTCTGGGAGTATGCTTGTCATCGTTACATGTAAATTGTACAAATACATCATATAAGTCTGTGGCTTTGCTGTGACACCGGAGGAATGAGGTGATAACACAAATGTAGCAAGGAGCTTCCTATGATGTGACCTTTTCTGTAGCTTGTTTAATTCTCAAAATAGGAAATGCATATAAAATGTTTACAGTGACCATTAAGAATCTGCAGAAAAGACGAGGGGAAAAAAGAAAATTGTTTTGTTTTTTCCTCCTTAAACCGGTTATAGAAAAGGAGATGAGAATGACTATAGGAAGTGATGGCTCTAAAAGATGGGGCTTGTTTAAAAAAATGTCTGGTTTATTTTGGTGTTGCTTGAATCCAAATTGTGTGAAGGTTTAAAAATCCTGACACATTTTTGAGGGGGGATTTAGAGAGTGAAAACCTGCCGTCTACAGTCAGAAATCTCAGAGCATCAATAGCCTATTGCGTATTGTGGAGAGACGTGCTAAAATATTCCTTATCTCTCAAGATGCAAGACTTGTGTAGACTGAGTCATACCTGCGCTGCCCTGGAATTTTTAGCAAAGCAAGGCCTTCATATTTTAGATGAAGCATATCCAATTCAAGAAGTATGTCATGCCTGAAGAAAGGGCAGCAAAGAGAAAATCACAGTGCACAGGAGTGCATGGGGAGGGTGAGTCTGAAGAGAGAGCGGGATACAGAGAAAGACCAGGAGATGTATAAGAGCTGGGGCTGCCTGACCTGCTGGATGTAATCAAACAAGGGTGAACAGGTTGTTCCACAGATGGCTGATCCAGAGAATCCTACGATTTATTTCCCTGCTACAGACGGTCCCTGTCACCATGTGCAGGTGATGACTGCATGGTGTCATCGTCTCATACACACCACTAAACTCTGACGCCTTTGTCTTTGTCTGTTAGACAGAGGCGTTATTGTGTTTCTGTATGTTAATTTCTCAATCCCAGTCTGCTAGAGGAATGGATCCAACAGTAACAAGCCATGTAAGCAGTCTGAAGGCAAAATGTTGACGCTGTTTGAGTGAAAAGAGAAAACAAAATTACTAAATTGTAGTCCAACACTGCAAGAGCAAAAGAATGAAGTTGTGGCCAAAGGGTGATACCCAAAACACAAAGACTGACAGACACTGAGCTAGAGTTACCAACATTTTACTGACATACAGCCAAATGATTTAGTGGGGGGGGGGGGGGGGGGGGGGGGGGGGGGGGGGGGGGGGGGGGGGGGGGGGGGGGGGGGGGGGGGGGGGGGGGGGGGGGGGGGGGGGGGGGGGGGGGGGGTAGGAGGTGGAGAGCAGTTCACCAAGCAGCTGAACATACTGATTTTCATAAAATAAAACACGTATCAACAAAGGGTAGACCTTTACAAAAGAGATTTAATTAAATAAGAGTCAGGGTTTTGCACAAAAGTAAGTCAATTTGACATTTTCCTAACATCTGGCTAAAAATCTATAAAAATGTATTACAACTTAAAAAACAGGTTAAAGTCACACTATGCAGTTGTGGCTTGTTTTTAGCACCCCCTAGTGTTCGTTTTAAATCACTGTGGTAAAAAAATGTTAGCATTGTCTTTGCTCATAAAAACACCTAAATCTAAGTGTTGAAATGTCTCCTCAGCCTTCATTGATTTCTACTGGAGCGGTTCATCACTCATTCAAAGACATCAGCTGTGTTCAAGCAGGAAATTTTTTTTTAATTGCATTAATTGTGCTAAAAACACTCTGGCGCTAGCATAAAAGCTAGCCACATTGGGTTAGCCTAACCCTCGCAAGATACATGATTTTGTGAGACTTCAGGGTACTGGACCGGAGACTCAGAAGTTGCAAATGTGGTATTCTGGATACAAGCAGCAGATGGGGCAGTGACTTTTCATTAACCCTGTAAAGGGTCAGATTAGCACAAACTGGCTCAAGAAAAAGATTTTAAAATATGAAAAAGTTACATAGTGTGCCTTTAATGATTGGTTGTAAAACTAGCTTTGTGTATGATGATTTGTGGTCGATTAATGACTCATTTTATTTAACTTATAACAGTTTTTTCTGTTTCTTTTGTCAGTTTCACATCAAGTGATGCCAGGACAGTGAGCACCGTGATGCGTGGCACTTGGTCAGGGGCCACCCCCCTCGTAGTGATGGTTCTGCTGGGGCTGGCTCATTCTGAAGAGGCTCATTTAATCCCAGGTAAGATATTTTACCTTCCTCTAAAGTGGCGTGTCCCTCCATTAGTTAAGATTTTGTGCTGTGCCTCATGTTCATGACTCATCAGTGTGCGTGATTGTCTGACTGCTGTAGGCTTGACACCATCGCTTTAGTTATTGATTTAACGTTGAAAAACAACTTTAAAATTTTATTTTTGTTGGAAAAAATTTTTTTTCTTGAAATGTTCTAATATTTTGATTCTTCACACATATTTTTTGGACAACTCTTTTGTCTCAACAACAGCAAACTTTTTAATGAAATGTTCTGTGAAAATCATCATGACTTTAAAGAATATGAACCCAGATGTTATAAACTACCGGTACTTAGAGTTTAATCATGTTTGTTTATATGCAAAAGACTGGTTTCTTTATGGCCCCAAAAAAACAGCCATGTGTGTTTTGTGTTTGTTTTGGTCATTTTTACAAATTTAGTCACCCCTCTTCACCTGCTACACTGATATTATCCAGCCCCATCACACTGCAAACACAGAAGAACACGACATAGTGTTTGAACTTGAGGATGGTGTTTGGATTGTGAACTTGTCTGAGGTGGTAGAACTTGGCAGCACCCAGAGGAAAAGTTTCTGAACTCTGTTATTTCTTGGCATGCATTAATAGAAACCATGATGTCACGCTCTTTTAAACAGTATATTAAATAAAGGACATAGTTGAGTCATTGTCAGTGAAGGGATTGTAGGAGTGTTTATTTTTTGTTTTTGCTGCAGATTTGGAATTATATAATTTAAAAACAGCTCAGTGACTTCAGATCTGCTGAATGCGATGCTCTGATCTGAGTGTTGGTCTGACTGGGTCTGTTTTTATTACCTTTATTAGACAATATTGTACAATATATCCAATTGTATAGGGGTCATCTCTAACTCTTCTGGAGTTTTATGGTAACATTCTTTTTTCTTTTCTATTTTTGATCTTTTCTAATTAGCTCTAATTTCTGTTTAAACACATTTAATCTTTGTTTTCGTTTCTCAATTTTGAGACATCTCACTGAAATATCTCCACAACTGGAACAGACAGAATACATATTTTCATTATAACCACATTCGACAGTCGCCATAGTTACACCATGTTGCCATCACCATGTTTGCCCTGAGTTCTCATCAGACCAGGCGACAGGTTCCTGCAGTCCTGCTTAGTGGAGCAGCTTTTTTATTCTGGCTCGTCTGTTTTTTTTTATTACCTTTCACCTTTCATTCATTTTTCTGGCCACCATCTTCCTCTTTTCTGAAATTTTTCTTGCCAGCACTATCAAGGGTGCAATTTACTTGTCAAGCAGAGTGTAGTGTTGGCCCCCTGTATTCTGATATGATATTATGTGTGTATATATAAAGTTTATATGAGGGATTCATACTTTCTGTAGCATACATTTGTATACTGTTGCTGACAAGTCATACAGACGACCGTAATTTTGTTGATGTCCTTCCATGAAAGCAAGAGAAAAACACAATTGTCACTGAAACATTACTTGAAACATTTAGTGAGATTTCTGCAGCTGTTGACACGTGTTTTTGTCCATTCCTCTTGAGCAAACTGCTCTAGTTGCTCATGTTTAAAGGTTATCTTCAACACACATAATTTTTCAGCTTCTTCCTGATGTTTTACATCAAGGCTCTTAAGTCACTTCAGATTAATCCACTGTTTGGTTCTGATACGGTTTGGGGTGTTTTATGCTGTTTTTTTTTGGGGGGGGAGGGGTATCCTGTTAGAGCAGTGTTGTTTTTGGCAGCCACTTTGATTTTAGTTTTAGTCTTTTGGAGGAAAGTGCTGATTAGTTTTAGTGACACGTAGTCGTGTCTATATGTGATAGTTTTAGTCGATGAAAACTCAAAAAGGTTTTAGTCAAAAAAGTTTAAATCCATTAACAAAGTAAATTAGATCAATAAGTTTGAAATTAGAATCACTTGCTGCCTGTTCAAACATCCATTCAAAAGTACCATAGGCAGTTTTGGCATTAAACAGAAATAGTAACGAAAAACTTTCAAACTGGACAATACTACAATACCCAAAGCATTCAATCAACACTGTAAGTATTGCTCTAACATTCAGCCATAATGATAAAAAAATACATGTTGCTGTTTAATGAATAAAATCAATAATCAGGACCTGAAGCTCATTAGCCTAGCCATTAGCTCATCAGTGGTTTGAATGGGCAAAAGTAGTGCTGCGTTTTTAATAAAACAAAAGAAACAAAGCAAATAACTCACTGTTGAGTTGGTTAATTAAGGATACAATATGGAATCAATCAGCAGGGTTGTCACAGGCTGTCAAAAACTCCTTTGTATAAGTATCCATTAGATGAGAGAGCGCACCGCCACACAAAACAGGTTAATTGCATGGAACTAATAATGGAAAAGTTCAACCCCGCCACAATAAGAGGATGCCCGGATGTGGAGATTGAGTTCACATGATTGACAGCAAAAAGAGTTCACCCAAATACTGATCCACAACTCCACACACTAACGTTTTCGTCCCGTTGCTCAACTTAAACTCACAAGCGTCTCGTCTTATTTTAGTCATTAAAGAGTTTAGCTCATTAGCGTCTCGTCAGTCTTAGTTGACAAAAACAACACTGTGTTGGAGGATCCATGACCAAGTTATCTGAACTGAGCAGCACATTTTGCTCCAGAATGAGTTGATTTTAGATTTCATTGGAACCTGAACACAGATGCAGGGAAACAGCTCCAGACCAGAACCAAACCCCCCTCTGTGTTTCACAGCAGTGTTTGCTTCATTTTTGCAATGTCAACATAAAGCTGAAGCGATTTGACCAAAAACACCAGTTTGATCTAATCTGTGACAAGAATATTCTTGCAGAATCGTTGTGGTTTCTCGACATGCATTTTGGCAAGTTCCAGTCTTGCTTTTTAATGATTCGCCTTCAACAATGATGTCCTCCTCTGTCATCAAATTAAGACACCAGTGAGGCTGATTACAGGACACACAGTAGTTCAACATGCCTCTGTGGCCAAATTATTATCAACCTTTTCTAATGGTACCATCATTTTTGTCCAGGTCATTTCATTAGTTAATCCTTAGAAATATTCTGTTGAACCACAATTTTAAAATGTCATATTTTTATTAGTTGTTTTTTTTTTCTATATGAACAAAATATGGTTTGTAGGTTTTGTGGGGAATAGGGTCACATAAAATTTTTTTTTATTTTGTCACTATTTTAGTGAAGGTTTCTCCAAACTCTCACTTTTTAGTACAAGGTCATTCGCAGCTGAATGTTAAGGTATTGAGTCAGTAAATGTGCTGTTGTGTTGGTTCTTATTTAAGCTAGCAGGCGCCTCCAGCAGCATGTTCATCTTCAGTGAGAATCCACCCAAAGCAGAGAGTGTTGTCAGATCTAACTCATGTGCTGTACTTTCAGCATGTGGCATCATAGCAAAGAAACATTTCATAAATACTTGAAGGCAGGTGAGATGAATTCCACAAGGGGTCTTTCACCTGCTTTCTCTCAATAAGAGACAAATATCAAGGCTTCAGTTTGATTTGTATTTCTTTGTTTATGTCATGACTGACCTTTACCTTAGAGTCTGTCAGTCACCAAAAGCAATTCAAGCCATTTTTATTTGTTGTTTATAAAAGTTTTATGAATACTGATTTTTAAATAATGTGCCATTTTCCCTGAACGAAATATCACTTACAGTCACAGTAGTTTGCAAGGATTAACATTTCCTCTATATCAGTAATTAAAGCTGCTATAGAGAATTTGGTAAACAATGTAGCTTAAAACTTTTTTTTTATGCCTCTTAACAACATTCTAACATAATATACTGTAGCTATAAATATAATGTGGTGATTAAAAAAAAGAAAGAAATTAATAAAGTTGTTCTCTTGCAGTTCTATAAAAATCTCAGCCAATCATAGATTTCAGACTGAAAGCAACTATCGGACAATCTGGTTGTCTGTCTCGCCGAAGCGCCTCACTTCTGCACTTTCTTGGAGCCTCTATTCATGTGTCCTGGAGCATTTTGCAGCAGAACATCCTGGAAGTGAGAGACGGACAGAAACAGCTGGCTGTTTGCGTTTTAATTTTAGGAAGATATACCAGAGTCCCAAAAAGGACAAAGATCTTTTCAGGTAGCAGAAAACAAAAAACTTACGACGTAGAAAGAGGAAAAGCCAGGTGAACATTCAAGATTCAAGATTGTTTTATTGTCACTGCACAGATGTATAACGAAATTGTCATTGCGCTCGCTCAAGACAGCTCTTGTAGACAGAGACTTAAAAAAAAAAAATCTAAAATAGATGTCACACACACATGCACGTGCATACACACACGCCCACACATGCTTCTTTCACATTAGCATTGCATTTCAATGACTGGTGTTTTGCTCTCTATTGTTCCTGTGGCAATGTGTGGTCCCATGTTCGGGGGAGGCGCAGCCTAGAGATTATAGCGGACTGGAGGAGTGAGAACTCTGGAACCATGTTTGTATAAAATAACTAGCTAAACCTAGCTTGTTTTTCAAATTTGCTATCACATCTTTAATAAGCTACAATTAATTCTAGTGCAGGAAGAATCGATATTACCGTACTTTTTTCAGTAATAATAATAATAATAAGTCATTCATTTTTACTAAATTGTAACAGTTTTAGCAGACTGTCTGATTAGATGCTAATATCACATTTGGTCTGATGCAGATTTGGGAGAAACAAATTGGCCAAAGTGGATTTCTCTTAAATACCAACAAACAGAAAATAAATAATCCTTCATGCTTTGGAGAATGTTTGCAGGGAGAACCATTAATCATATTTTTCATTATTGTACAGAAAATACCAAATATTTTGTGTTTAGCTAAATGTTACTAGGAGTTAAGGGTTAATGTTGCTGGAGTTTTGGAATTTTCATTGCTGCTGAAATTCATAATATATTGATGTATACGTCTCGTAAAAGAGAATTTGTTTGTGTCAAACAACTGATGAAGGTTCATGGTGATGTCGTCCTTTAATGTGATTGTTTAGACAAGCAAATTTCATAAGACAAGATGCTGCATCTGTCATGCTGTCAGACAAATTCACTTTAAAGCAGCATAAAACTCCATCTCAGAACATCTAATTTGACTTTATGATTTTTACCTGAACGCCTTACTCATAAAAGTTCAGTATCCCCTCTTTTTCTTCTCCATATTTTACCAAAGTGAAACTGTTCTTCCACACACACTTCGCACCAGACCTTGCATTTTACACTAGTTCTCACTTCTTTCCTTTACATTAAGGATTCTGCTTGCATACCACCCCGAGGGTGATTAAATATGTGGTTAATACAGCACCATGAGAGTATTGAATTACACAGGAGCCACGCTGACCTTTTTAAATTACAGAAGCAATTGTGCAAGACGGCAGAGGAAGTTTATAACAGGTACTGCCAAGATGGAGCCCGGAGGAGAATGGATCTGCTGCCGCTGTCCTGCTGACGCTTTCCTTATTAGTGTTCTGCACTATAAGCACCCTATTTGACACTCGGGCCAGCCTTTCATTCTCTTGCTCTGGGTCTCATTTAACTGCAGTTTTTTCTCCTCCTCTCTTCATTTTGTATACAAACATCCATTTAGAGTATTCGCATAAATGAGCTGACCCTCCCCAGTCACCCTACATATTCTAATTTGACATCGCAATTCACTGTGGATGAGACACATATCAGTCCTGACACACACCGAAGCCCCACTCAATAAATCTTGATCAGTGGCCATTTTCTTAAATGCATCCTAGCAAGCATATTGGGTCTGCTGATATTTGAAGGTCGCCTCTGTTCTCTGATTTAATTTGAAGCTTAAAAAAAGAAGAAAAAAATGAAACTGTGCTTTAGCATGGAGTACACAAGTCCATAGAGTCTTTGCTATTTTTCAGGGATAGTAGTAGTCATCTTCAATCCCAATTGAGAGATTTCAAAGCCTGACTGGCAGCAATACAGCAATCTCCCCCTGGCAAAGGGCAGGAAAAGCTTTTTGCCAATGAAAAACTCAAAATAAAATACCAAGACATTAAATACTCAGTCTGTTTCTCTCTTGCCAACTTTCAAGAGTGATTCCTGATTGCTTTTTACAGCACTTTGCAGAATGCTCAGTAATTGTATTTCTGTGAAAAATCCTCATTTCACCACTTTTGCCTTTTTTTTCTCATCTCATGGGAGTAAGCAGTGTTATTGAAGAAGGGAGAAGATTGAAGACTTGGCATTTTATGTAATGAAATTCTTGTGACAGAATGTTTATTTTCTCTAGAATAATAAAATTTATGACACAGTTTATTCCATTAAAACATATTGAAAAGCTTCGTCAGAGAAACCAACCCTTTTCTCTGAACCCTGATTTATCAAAGCAACCAATATCAGAGATGTTTGCTGAACTTAGGGTTTTATAATTGGTGTAAAATGTTTTTCATACATTGCTTTTAATTTTACATTACTTTAATGCACTTTCAAGATGCATAATTAGTAATTGTCATATTGGTTTTAGTCCTGGACCTGCACATTTTTATTTTTGCCCATAAACAACGTTGCAACCAATCACGTTGCTTTAATGTCCAATCGTCATGACTCAATGCAGTGGTGTTTTAATATTCTTTTCTAAAATATGACGTGTTCAGATACTTTATGGTTTTTGTATTTTTTAGACATAATGTAGCCTGGATTGTTTTCACATGCCTGTAAATTGATAATTAGTTTTAATGTGTTGATGACAGTTAACATGGGGCGGCATTAGCTCAGTTGGGAGAGTGGCCGGTCGGGTAACCGGAGGGTCACCGGTTCGATCCCCAGCCCTGGCTGGGTTAGATTGTCGTTGTGTCCTTGGGCAAGACACTTCACCCACCTTGCCTGTGTGAATGTGAGTGTGACTGTGTGAATGTGAGTGTGACTGTGTGTGAATGTTGGTGGTGGTCAGAAGGGCCGATGGCGCAGAATGGCAGCCTCGCCTCTGTCAGTCTGCCCCAGGGCAGCTGTGGCTACAGACGTCTGTCGTAGTTTACCACCACCGGTGAGAATGACTGTGTGAATGAATAATGCAACTCTGTAAAGCGTCTTTGAGTGACCTAGAAAAGCGCTATATAAACTGATAAAAAACATTCATGATTACGGTCACTTTGAAGCTGGATTAAAATAAAAACTATGATGTAATGATATAGTATGTCTCAGTCCTGGGTCAAAAGAAATGCCGGTGATTGAGTCCAATATATCAATAACAGATCAAGCTATAAGCTCAAAATGAGCTCATGTGGGACCTGGTCAGCTCTACGTCCAGCCAAACCCTGCTGCTTTTAGGGCAAAAACTTCATTTTACTTCACCAACTTCTCCACCTGTCAGCCTTCTACTCCCTCATTCACAGTGATGGTGAATAGCAAGACAGTTTTATGCCATCAGCAGCAATCCCTGCATCCAGGTGAGGCGTTCAGGGAGAATTCTTGATGACTGGCCTTATCTTTGGTGGGTAATTTTGTGAGATTTTGAGACTGTAGATCTTCTCACCACTTTTAGACTGCTGTTATATTGCTTTTTTTTTGAGAAGGACATTTGTTTCTTTTTCACACTGCAGAGACATCAGGGATGTAGGAGTACTAATGTGTACTGGTATTTTAACTGAAATTCATGAAATCATCAAAACAATATAACTACGCTCTTGAATGACTGAATACATAACTTTATGGCCAAGTAGATGCACAAGCTACAGAAAATTTATTTTGGTGCAAAAAAGTAAAAAATTGTAAAGATAAAGGGTGCAAAGAAAGACCCCAAAAAATATAAATAAAACGGCAGCAATTCAAATTTCAAATCTTACAAAGTCTACATAAAAATATCTTTCTGTCCTTTTTTCATGTAGAATCATTTTATTTTGGAGACAGTCAGATTTTCATTTTTGTTTTTAAATAGGAGAAAAAAGGGCAACTTTGATCAAATATAAGCATATTGTTGGGAACATGTGACACATTTTTTTCTTTCCTGAGGCTCAGCAGCCAGTGCTTATCTCTCTGCCTCTTTCTCCATCCAGCCACCATTTAATTACAGAGCACTGTACAGCCAGTGTTTCCTCATCACACTCCACCCTCAGGCTATCATTTAATGATGAAAAATCTGCTCCAGGAAATTTGGGCATTTGTTCATTTTTTGTTTTATTTTTTCTTTCTCATGTCGGCCTTTCTCTTTCTAGTTAGGTGGTTTCTAGGTTTGGGTTTTCATTCATGAAGAGGTCGTCTTTACACATTCGGCACAAAATTTTATTTTAAAAAATAACTTGCATGTTTGGCTCGAAGGCATTTGAGCTGCTGTGTGAAGCTTCAGCTTCCTATTTCACACATTTGGCTGTAGCTTCACCTGCATCCAGTTGGAATTCACCTTGAACTCACTGTGGTAACAAAGTTAGTGAAGGGAAGGTGATCCACAGGGCAGGTTGCATTTTCTCTATAGAACTAAAAGGATGAGGAGCCCGGTCTCTCAGAACGGCTGTGGTTTGATACCTATAATGTAAGATGGTACCATATGTTGTTTTGTATAAGTCAATGTGTGTGTGTAGGATAACAACCTTTATGAGATCAAATTAAACTTTGAACATGTATATTTTTCTACCTCTCACCATTTGGTTTGTAACATTTATATGTATTTCTAGCTTTTTACATGTATCTTCTTAGTCTAATGTTGTTGAGTGAAGCTAAATATAAAGAGAACAACCAGCTTTGTATTCAGACCTTGCAACAGCTCATCGTCCTCCTTAAGGCAAATTTCTGATCAGCGTTAAATATGCAGACCTGTACAGATGGAGCCTCCCGTCCTTCCTCTGCGTTCATTTTGTGCAGATTTTGCCTTGTTGCCAGAGAGCATGCGGATGTGTACCTGAACGCAGCAAACAGAGCAGTTCAGATGGAAGTTTTGGGGGGAGTGTTGTGCAGGATAACTCGGGTTTGAGCTTAAAAAATACAAAACGACAGAAGTGGCAGAAGTTTTTAAAGAGAATCGGGTTGATTGCGTACATGATTAAAAATGTATTCATTGTGTTTCCCACCTGGCCAAAGTAGAATCACATATGGGGTGAGTTTGAACACAGGAAAGGGGAAGTAGAGGTCTGAACTCTGCCCCGTCATCTAGCCAGGTCAATATAAAGCAAATCAGTGGAGGGTGTGGGCACTGACACAAAGTTTGAAATGGACACATCTATTTACAGTATGTATGTAAACTGATTTGGAGTATCACTATGAACTGATCACTTCTTTTCCCAGTTTGCTGACAGACTCATTGCAGTCCACTTGGCATTTTATGTATCAGGATGGGTCTAATTTCTCCTAAGTCTAAAGAAATATTTCGTGCAAAGAAATATTGGGACTTTTCTCAAAACAACCTGCATTCAAGCTGCAGCTGGAGGAACTAACTACTTCCTGGGTATAGTTTTAGTCTCCCAGCAACCAGCGCTGAACGCAGTTAGTTCTTTTGCATCCTTCTTCTTACTGTGGTTTCAACTCCTGCAGCACAACTTCATATATCAAAATAAACACATGTTGCCAAAGCAACAGGCCTTAACTCATAGGTCACTGAGCTTCAGTGCATCAGGCTGAGATGGTGAATTATTTGCATCACATATTAAATCTATACTGCACCACTAAATAACTAAAAGAGTCACTGTGCATATTTAGAGCTTTTATTGTGAAACTGCAATAATTTGCACTATGAACCTTTACCTGTACTGTATTACATTATGTCGTGTCGGAAGTTACTGCACCAGAATAAAATGTGCTGACGACTTTACCGTGTGCAAAAACAACAACATAAAATGGACTCTGTGGTCACGGCTTATGTTACTTTTTAATCTCTAATTCTTGACTTTTGACCTCAAATATGACAAGAGCATCTCAAAGATATCTCCCTTCACAGCGTCATATTAATATGACTCTGCAAAATTCACTGAAGGCAACGCACATCTAACTAAATGTTATATAACCTTCTTTAAGTGATTAGTGCAAACTGTTTTATTAGGGATTTAATTCATCAGTACATACTGCGTAAAAGGCCAGAAAAATCACAGTTGTACTGTTGGACTCTTATATTGGATTTAAATCAAATACATCTGGCGGTGGAGTCGGTTACGGAGCGTTATGCTGCACATTCTTTTCCATATGCAGGCCTGTCATACCTGCTCTTTGCTTTTCTTGGAGTCTGAATGAAACTCGTATACACGTGTGATATGATGAGCTGTGCATGCACCAGAGTTTATTGATTTCCATAGAGACGTGACACAGGCCCCTCTACATCTTTTCACCTCATTCCTCAATCTGGCCTTCACTCGCGCACACACACACACACACACACATCCATCCCCCCATCCTCCGAGCCACAGCAGCCCTCTCATGGGGTTTGTGCTTTGGGGCTGTGGGAGAGTGTCATCTCACAAATGAATTTCTCCTCACATCCTTCTCTCCATTAAAGAACCTGTTTGTGCTCCTGCAGCAGCACGCAGCACTCCCCTGCAGCTGTTTGTGCTCTCAGACTCAAGTAGTTGTTATTTATATACCTGTGTTGTGTTTTCTCTGGCTACCTGCATAAAAGCACACAACAGTAAGACTTGTTCTGTCTTCCTATAATTGTCATATGTTATGTGTTGAAATCCATTCCTGTTCAGACATGAAGTTCTACTCATTTGACTCGATTTGTTTTAATATTTTAGTCGATGTTTCAAAAACATGTTGATTCTAAGGAGTGGATTAATCTGAAACAGCGTTAAAAACTTCCCTCCATCTGAAAAAACGTATTCTGGTTCTACTAATTGGCTTTTTTGATTGTTTTTCTTCTTGTATTTTGATTTCCCAAAAACATTTTTCAGCCTTTTTTCGTTTTCTTGCCTAAACCTTGTTCTGATGTTTCTTTTTTTTTTTCTACAAGATTTATTCATGTGACTTCAGAAAAATTGTGTTTTTTTTTTATTAAAAAGACATTTAGATATGTTTAAGAAATATTAACATTTTAGAGTAGGCTATTATAAGTTGCATTGGCAGAATGAAAAGTTCCTTCTGATTTCATATGGGAAGCTTCATGCTACATCTCCACTGCTTGTTATTTGGATTCTGTAATGACCTCTGTTGACTGAAAAAAAAACCAGAATAAAAGCTGGCAAACAAATTGAGCCAAATTCATTATTGTGAATCTGCATCCTTAGAATAAAGAAAGCAGCTCGTTTCTTTTTAAATGACATGAACTTAACTTTATACGTTGTTTTTTCACTTTGTGTACAAGGTGTTTTTCATCTTCGCTGATCAGCAAAGTTCCTTTAGGAAACTTTTTCACTTAAAGTGAAAAGAGTTAGATGCAAATCCCCTCTGAAACTTTGAGCTCTATCTTGATGTTCTATTGAATTTGAGCTTTAAAGCCTCAGCAGCACGACTGGGTATTCTTTGCATGTAGCTTAAATGGCCTTTGTAAAGTTCTGAATTGTGTGCTCAATTTCTCATGCACTGCTCATCTTTTCCATTTCCCATCTGAGACAAGATATTGGAGATGATCCTCCTATTCTGGCAAGTGGCCATTTTAAATGAAGGCTATTTCAACTCTTTCATTTGTCAATCAGACTGAAGAGTGACTCCGACGGCGGCTCAATGTGAGGCTGTAATTGTTGGCGTCCCCTCCTGCCCAACGCTCAGGCTGCTGCTTTGCATCTGAAAGGATCTTGAAAGAAGACGTGATTGCTGAATTAATACTCACACTGCCTTTTGTCTCCATCACTTTGACTTCTACTGTCAAGAGACACAGAGGCGCAGACGTGTGGACAATCGGTGAGGAAGAGGAGGAGGAAGCGTTCTTGACTTCAGTTTTGTAAAGTTCTGTCTCAGTAAAAGCTGAGACATCTGGGGGATTGGATCTACCTGTTCAAGTATTTCTCAGTGTCGTTTATTGATGGTGGTTTTTACTGATTGTGCTGATTTTATTAATTCTGTTGGAAAAATGAAGCATATAAAGGTCATCACTCATAAAGATGTTCAGGAAACTTTCCTTTAAATTCCTAACAGATTTCTCCCTAATGACTAAATGCCTGCTTCCCAAAATCTGCTGTAAAACATTAGATGTGCATTTTTTCTACTTTAAACATGACAATTTCTTTTAAAGTACTTCTAATTGAAATTGACATTTAATTATTTATTGTTTTTTTTTAATTAAGGAGAAAAAAATACAATAATAAAAGCCAAAGGCAGCAGGCGGAAGCCCTTTGTACACATAATCAGAATTTCAAAATAAAAAATACAATTAATAGTAATATTTACACACCTTCCAGGTCAGCAGGTTCATTCACAAAAACTATCAGCCAATTAACAAATAATTCAATTAATATTAACATAAACTGACATAAATTTTCATATACTAGGATTTATACATGTGCACTAAAACATTCATGCACATTAGGAATGCACTGGTTTACATACACATGGTTTTTCAGGGAGATCATTCTTTTATATCAATGTCTGAGTTATTCCATAGTTTTACTAATTCTATTGAGCATCTCGGACTCCTCCTTGTCCCCCCATACCATATAGGTGTCCCTTTGACTTGGTATCAAATTTGAATATTTGTTTCTAAAACACTTTAAAGGACAAATTTACTTTGCTAAAAGCAAAAATACTAAAAAATAGTTCCTATTTCAAGAAGCATTAAATTATTGGCAGCAGATTTTGATGCATTTATATTTAAATAAGACAGTCTGGTACCAACATATTCTAGTAAAGATTAAGTGGATCCTTCTGAGCTGAAATAGTGGAATGAAAGTAAAATATTGAAAGCTTGCAGCTCCTTTTAAAATTCGCTCAGCCGAGCAACAATATGTTTTTTTTGTTTTTTTTTTGCCAAGAAACTCCCGTTCCTTCATTTGAATGTGATTTCAAAGTGCAAGTAAGAAAATGAATGCTTGAAGGCACAACTCTTCATAATTCATCACAGAGTCTGGGTCTGAAGTTATTTCACCACCTGAGCTGAGTGTGAGGTAAACACAGAGTGATGGGAAGAAAACAAACAGTAAAACTAGAACACAATACGAGAAAGTTTTGAGTTTAATTTTTAAATTTCCATCTTTATAAGTCATGTGAGTGAAATTAATCAAATGACTTCAGCAACCACTATATTGGTAAGATATTTTTCTCAAACTTATATTTATGATGTTGAATAAAAAAGAATAAATGCCAGTTTCCATTCCTTCTTTTTTGTTTAATAATGATCTCAATCCTTTTCATTCACAAATAACTCTAACATCTGAAAGCTGTTATGTGTAAACACCAAAAAATCCGTAATATCTAGAAAATGTTCTAGCTTTGCGTTTTGAGACAGAAATTTAATGAGTTTGAGTTTTTGAAGCCAGAAATGGAAACTAATCAAGTGATCCATTAACTTCACTTCACATGCAGTGTTTCCCACACATTGTTTACCTAATTTAATTCTAATCAGAAACAACGTTTCATTAATTATCAGCACTTTCTAATGAATCAGCTTCTTCAGTTCTCTGTCAAAGGTTTTTGGAGTGATTCTTCACCTCTCCATTCTCCAAAACGATAACCAAGCCATGACTCCACAGCCATGCTGATAGTAGCCAGTCATGCAGCATTGACATTTATTGGGTTTTAAGGAAATGAAATGTTGCTGCTTTATGAGTTCTTCTTATCTCCTCCTAATGTTTTTCCACCTGCACTCCTGTAATCTCTACAGACACTCTTGGTTTCCAACATGCGGCGGTCTGTTGCACACATAATCATTTGGATAAGAGAAGTTAGTGGACATTGGGAGAAAAGATAACTTTCAATGGAATTTTTCCTGTTTCCATCTATTCAGAGGTATAACTGAAAGATAAGAAAAAGAAAATAAGCTCCAGTTTCTGTTACAGCCAGATTGTAGCAGAGCTGTGTCTCTGTTTGTCCTGATGTGTGACTGTTGTCTGTTCCTAAACTCTCACATAGACATCAAACTTTTTAATCCTTACAAAATGATGTAGAGAGGCCAGGTGGCCATAGCAGCAGCAAAGTCACTGCTCTGATGATCATGTCCATGCAACAAGCCTGACACCAGATTCAGCTCCATCTCCCTAACGTTTACGGCGGCCACATGCTGCTTTAATTAACAAAAAAGGTGCTCCTGTTACTCCGGAATAACGTCACCGGATCAATCATTAGAAACTCAAACGTTTTACGATAAAACAGAAAATGACTTTCAAGCAGCAAAACTTGCTAATGAGTGCTTAAATCAGGCAAAGAAACAAGAAATTAGCCTGTCGCCAGCACTAAACGCCTTCCAGGAAATGGTGTGTGTGTGTGTAAGTGTGTGTGTGTGTGAACAAGGTGGGAAATTAATTTGGAACAAAAAGCCAGAGGAAGGAAGATTTTTCTACCCTTATCTCTCGCGTGAACTTCACAAAGAGCAGGTTGACATTGGTTTTATTACCACGTAGCTCTGATGACGAGCTGGATGAGCGAAAGTGCTGACAAGAGGGAACAAGCAGGTGATCAGTCACTGGCTGGGTGCCCATCACAGCCGCTCAAGGATGCCGGGAGGACGTTGGCCTCTGTCATATGAATGCCTGAACAGGGAGACCTATGACAGCGCTCAAGTTTGGGGGTCAAATGCACACAACTGAGTCATGATGTTTGGGAAAAGGGAACCCCCATTTACTCACCGCCATGAGGGTCAATACTCAAACATCCAGATATGTTGAGTATTTACATTCCCACGCCCGTGTGTTCATGTTTTACCTTCAGAACATCTGTTTGAACCGACAGCTTGATGGTGACGGTGATGGTGCTGATGGTGGTAGAACCCTGCCTGCATTCAGGTGACTGATGTCAAGTGTCAGTTTTTTCCTGCTTCGTCCACCCCCCCCCCCATCTCCCCCCCTTAAATCTATATGTTGCACTTCCCCCACTGTCTGTTTCTGTGCTTGTCTCGTATTAATGTCATGTCGTAGTGGCGTCAGAGAGAGGGAGAGCAGAGCAGCCTCTGTCGTCTTGCTGGCTTTTTGCTGCGTTTTATTGCCTGTGTCTGTCAAACCTTCAGGCTTTGCTGCACAAGTGCAGCTGTGCACTCAGCATTCACTTTTATCAGCCCCGTGGAGTTGGCTGCACAAGTTGTAGCTTGAAGGTTATGGTTCCCCATCCAGCAGCAGCCATTCAAACTGATATGTTGATAAATGCTTCACGACCCTTTTATTGCTGTAGTATTAATATTACTCCAGGTTTCTATGCCTGAATAGCTCCAATAGCAAATTGTTCCTAAGGGTTCTGACAACTTCAATACATCTATTAGCTTCTGTGATTGTTGAACTGTCAGTTAGTGATTTGGCCTTTATAGATACAAGTAGAAGCATGAAAAGCTTTAGAGACTCTAAATGTAAACGCAGTGCCGTAAAAGCTTCTAAAAGTTCTGTGATGACTTGCAAAGAGGCCAAATATTTCACATTTTAAATCTGTATGCACTTCAAGACGCAATAAAAGAGGCAGAGTAGTGGGTTTTCTTTACCGCCTTTAGAAAATAATAATTCTGTACTATGAAGACAAGCTCTGAGTTAAACACCAGCCTTTTCCAGACCAATAATACACAAACGCATCTTTATTCCTAAGTGATTTACTCTTAGTAAATAAGAATGTTTTCAAAACATGCAACAAGCATCATATAGCCTAAACTATGTGTATCTTGTTTTTCAGAACAACAGTGGTGGGTTCTGTTGTTTGCCATCTCTCACTGTCATCCCAGTTTTTGAGTATAAAGCCAGAATCTCATTGGGCTGCGACTGCAAGTGACAAATGCAAGTGAAACTGTCTCAACATTTCTCAATTCCCAACATGTTCAACGTATTTAAGTCACAAATTTCCTCTGAAAATGCTTAGAGTTGTACAGAACCCATCTAGAACCTAATTCTACAAGCCAGAAAGTGAAAGAAGTGAATCAACTTTAGTAGAAGTTTGTAACCAAAGAACTTTGTGACCAAAGTCAAACAAGAAAATGAACTCAACAGTTGAACTGTCAAAATAACTTTGCGGCCTTCACCCTATACAGTGTATTTATTGATTGTATGTTGATGGTTTGCTATTACATTATAGTTTCCATGTGACCAGACCATATATAAAACCTCCTGCATAAGTGTCATACAAAGGGATCAATTCAGTGGTTCTAACTCAAAATGTTCATTTTTTTCTTGCAATTTTGTGTCTTAAACCAATTAACAGTTGCAGCCCAGTGAGATACAGTGTGCTCTTCTACAGTAGTTCTTCCTAGAAATTATTTTCTTGCAGGTTGTTTATGTATTTAATTTCCATGGTTGTCTGGTTACTGTCCAGCTGCACAGATTTTACATCAACAACCCCAGCTTACTCTTTTCTATCGTGGTCATTTCTGCTCTGTCATTAGTACCTCCCAACGTGGATCCATTCCATGTCGTTGCTTTCAGGTGACCATTGAGGCGTGCATTACGCATGCAGATTACAACATTATTTAAAAATGCTTTACTTAGCTTTCTAATTGCTTTGTTGCATGAAAACAAAATGTGCAAGAATTATGAGAAAATCAAGAACTGAAGTGACTAAACATGTTGACAGTCTTATATGCAGTCTTTTTGGTTTTTGTGTTGTTAAATATTTTTTATCCCTTGAACTGTCCTTTTTGCGGACTGCATGGTGGTGCAGTTGTTTGCACTGTTGCCTTGCAGCAAGAAGGTTGGAAGTTTGAATCCTGGCTGTGGCCTTTCTGCGTGGACTTGCATGTTCTCCCCACACATGCGTGGGTTTCCTCAGGGTACTCCGGTTTCCCCCACAGATTACAACATGCCTTATAGGGGATTGTTAATTGTATGTAAGTCGCTTTGGAGAAAAGTGTCTAATAAATGAATAAACATAAACTTTTTTTGGGGCCTATGGAGTTTTCTATTCATTTGGGGTCAATTTGACTCCCTAAGACAGTGTGAGGGTCAAAAAAGAGACAAAGACTTTTTAGCTATTTAAACTTTTGTTTATAATTTATTTGATTGATTCAGACCTAAACAGGTTTAGATGTGGTCAAATTAGATCATTTGCAAAAATCTCGACCAATTAGCATCTTACTTATGTTATCAGTAGACTGTAGCAGGATGTGTGTATTGACAAACCTGCTGTGGATTGATGAAATGCTGCTGTTCCATAATCATAACTTACTAGTTACATGATGTATGATATGATGTGTGTGTGTGTGTGTTCTGTATCTGTAAACAGACAACACAGATTGTTTTTATTGGTTAAACTGTGAATTGTGAGAGCCGTTTGACACATTCCCGAGTGCACGGAACTGGACTGGAACACAATCCAGCCTCATCAGTGTCTGTAACATGATTTCCTTGGCCTTCTGCAATCACTGTTTTGACAGAAATTAATTACCTCTAGTGCCCTTTACCACGCTGACAGAGCAGAGAGATGTGAAGTCGACGGTGTTGACTTCATTACGGCTCATTTCCATATGAACAACAGTGCTGAAGAGGCCTTCAACTTTCCCACTTACCTTTCGTCTGCTCATAAATTGCAAAGCAAGACACTCGCACAGTTACACACACACACACTGTTCCACTCACTTATACTAAAGACCATCGTGCTTCCTCTGATAACTGCTCTTGTCAGTCTCTGACAGGCTTTCTTCTCTCTGTCTGTGCTACAGCATCAGATCATCTAGATTATGTGCTGAAGGGGACCAGAGTGTGAGGAACAGTATAATTTAACACTTGCTTTTCCTATGACACACATAAGAATGGAATTCATGGATCTATTTATGGATTGTGGCCAGGTGATGGAGGCGGTCCAGCACGTCGACCTTTGTGTGTTGGGTGATTATTCTCGCCGTCAGCAAACTGTCATCGGGAGTGCGTTTCTTCTCCTTCGTTCTGACTGCACAAAAGGAAGAGCGTGGCTCATCCTCCGAAGCCATCCACCCAAACACCACTCATGCAATCACTTCATCAGAGCTGTGTTTGATGATGAGCAAGTGGATTTAGGCCAGGAACACCCACTGGGCAGCTCATCTTCACTTCTAACTGATTGGAGGTAAAAGAAAACCCAATAACAACGCGTTCTGGGTTTTCCTGTCGCGCATCACACATCCGTGTCTCTCTGACGTTCTTTGTGTTTCATGGTGTGTACATGTTTAATGTCCGTACAGCCACAGTGAAATGCGGTAGGCATTTTAGCATGCTGAATACATGCACCCTGGTAGAAATTGTCCTCACAGTGTGCTGACATGGCCATTCTGTGCATGTCTGAGGGAGAGGCCAAGGTGCTGAGCTCATGTTTCCTGACCCAGCAAGCAGCAACAGCAATAAGCCGAGCATACTGATGAGAACAGAGGCGTTCAGCGCTCAGCCAGCGGTGTCAAAGTTACTGTCTGAAGTGAATTCTGCAGAAATACACTTTTTAGACAGCTGTTCTGTTTTATTGTGCACTTTTTTTTACATAGTCTTGTGTTTCTCATGTCAGACAGATGAGGGGAGATGTTTTATTGGCTGATAAAAATGACTTATTTCAGAGTGGAAAAAAATCAGCCGTGAATAAATTATTATCCTTTTGTTATTTTATCAGACTTCATTTGTCATTTACAATTAAACTTTAAATAAACTTCATGAGCTGCAGGTAAAAAAAAAAAAACAGGCTTTTATTCTTCCTCACAGATTAATGAGGTTTATTTGAAGATCTTCCTATACAGTCCGATGTCATGTGACAGCAACAGTGACGACTAACAGGACAGATCCAACACCAGGCTTTAATGAAACCTTTAATAGCGACCTCAACACTCATCTTATGATTTTATAGGAGACATTAAAAATGATGGGGGAATCTCTTTAAATAAAGCTTAAAGCCGAACCCAGTAAAATCCAGCGACAGTATTTAAAAGCTCGCAGTCATTAAGGATGTGAGGTGTCAGTACTGACTGCTTATGTCAAGGTGACTATGTCAGCGTGTCATTCCTTGGTGTCCTCATGCAGAACATTGCTTATTTATTCATCTGGTTTCTCTATTCAGTTGGTTTCGCTTCTCCTGTCACAAGATTAAGGCAAATTCCCAAAAGACGGGACTTGATCGATAATGAGGCGGCTGACGCAGCACTCTAAGATGGAGTGAGAGAGAGAGAGGAGCTGACAGAGCTCACATCACTCCTACCCGACATGTCCACAACCCATCCCTGATTTAACACATTACAAACACCTGCAGTCAACGTTTACATCCGTTTGATACCATTTCATTGGTTTTTGTTAGAAGCTTAAGATGTCAAGTTTTAGTTATTTAAACAAAATATTTTAGTCTTTGTTAAGTTAGAGTTTGACACATTTCCTATTGTTTTGTTCTAATTTGCCATTTGCTTTCAGTTGTGTGTTCAGGTGGAGTTAACCATGTTTTACTAGTGTGTATTTTTGTATTACAGCTTAGTGTCAGAAAAAATACAAACAGGTTTACCCACCATGCATGTTCAAATGACTGTGGGAGGAAGCTGGAGTGCACAGAGAAAACCCACACATGCACAAAGAGAAGTGCAAAATGCACAAAAAGGCTCCAGTCGATGGTCCAACTGGATTCTTTGCTGTTCTAGGAGTTCCTTTCTTATCTTGAAGATGTTTCAGTTCTCATCCAAAAGAATCCTTCAGTTTTGACCATTGAAATAGACACTGATTATCCTGCTATTGTAAGAGGAATAAGAACACTAATAGAGCTGTATGAGTCTGAATCAGGACAGAAGAATAGAAACATTTAGAAACGAGAAAAGTCTAGTTTACAGTTAATGTTGCTTAAAGGCACACTAAATAAGTTTTTCATATTTTTCAATCTTTTTCTTGAGCCAGTATGTGCTAATATGGCCCTTTACAGGGTTAATGAAAAGTCACTCAGCCCCATCTGCTGCTTGTGTCCAGAATATTGCAGTTGCAACTTCTGAGTCTCCTGTCCGGAGCCCTGAAGTCTCACAAAGTCACGTATCTCGCGAGGGTTAGGCTAACCCAGTGTGGCTAGCTGTTATGCTAGCACCAGAGTGTTTTTAGCTCATGATTCCTGCTTTCTCTTCAATCTCTCCCTGCTTGAACACAGCTGATTTCTTTGAATGAGTGATGAACCGCTCCAGTAGAAAGCAATGAAGGCTGAGGAGACATTTCAACAGTTAGATTTAGGTGTTTCTGAGCAAAGACAATGCTAACAATTTTAAAACAGTGATTTAAATTGGCACTAGGGGGTGCTAAAAACAAGTCAAAACTGCATAGTATGCCTTTGAAAGTTTAAAAGACTAAAACTTTACAACTTATATTTCCACTTTGGTCCAAACTGAAATACTCTTAGATGTAATGACATGAACTTTTGTACAAAAGTTGTGGATGTCATTGTTTTTAAGTTCCAGTAAAAAAACAACAAAACCCAAATTTACTCCTAAGTTACTTCTTTTGCTTTTTTGCTGTATATAAATGGAAGCCACAACAAAACTTGAAATAACACATTCAAAAAATAACACAGAAGATATTGTAGAAGTTCAGTTTGTACAATGCAATAAAAACTTGAACAAAGTTTCACAAGGCAACAATCCTGATAAACGGAAAATCAGAAAAAAAACCTTACATCCAATGAAGTGTCTGTGAGTGAATAAGTACAGTCCTAACGGTGTCAGAACCCTCATGACTGTACTTATACTCTAATGCTTCAGTGCAGCTTTTTGCATCGATAGTTTTTCTTTTCCTCTATGAATTGACGCCAGTTGCTCTTTGCCTCGCTGTGTTTTTGTTGTAAACGTCAGCCTACAGGCGTGTTTAGCTCCCATTGCTGATAGCTGTTCCCTGACCTGTAGCGTAGCGCTACAGCTGTCACACACAGTAATTTAGTGGCGAACATCCATCACCTGAAAAAGGTCCCGTGGCTTTTAGTGTATTAACACACATTAACACTTCTATCCATGCTGAGCCCATCCCCACTATACCCGTCCTGCCAGCCCTCCTTTGAACAATGAGGAAGGAATGCTGAGATGGACATTTATTGTCCAGTATTGACCTGCAGATTCAAGGTGATTTATCTTTTTCTTTTTATTGGGATTGTTGTATATATTTATTTGTTTAAGTGAGGAGGTTTCATGATCACTAGTACCAGTGGAACTGACCTAGTGCTGCTCCAAATCCAAAGGCTCCTGACTTGATTTATCAGTTTGAGAAAAAAAATTACAGAAAGCAGAGGAGGAGTGACGTTTCTGTCCATTTATCAATATTAAGGCCAGTTTCCCCTTGGAACAGAGGTAATTTCAACAAAGCCTTAAGTGCACCACTGTGGTTGTCTTTAAAAAAAAAAGACTTGTCATCTGATGATTTGTACACTTTTAAGACAAAGACACTGGCAGATGTTGTCCTTCCCTTTCAGGCAAAGCAACTTTAACCTGCACACCACGTCTACTTAAACATATCATTCGATTTACCCTGGGGTGGAGGGCGTAGGGAGGGCTATATCTCTTTATACCCAATTAAGCTTGCCACGGGAGGTAGATGGTCCCGACTGAAAGCTCCCCTCCCTCAGTGCCCCATTAGAGCGCTGAGAAGCCTGTAGAAGACTGAATCCCTGGTGGACAAAAGCCCTGACCTCGAGCCAAGGAGAAGCACTCCACCTCCACACCTAAATATACAGACGTGACTGCAGAATAAGAAGCTGCCTGTAGTTTAAGATGGATAGACAAGTGTGCGTGTGTGTGTGTGTCAGTGTGCATGTGTGTGTGCCAGTGTGCATGTGTGTGTGCCAGGAGACTTACTGTAGGAGGCCATGGCTTGTTTAGTTTTAGAAAACAGAGTTTCTGGGGTCGACGCGAAGGAAAACAACAGTTTGCCATAACAAGCTCCTAAAAACTGAAAAAGTTTGACCTCAAAAGACTTTGAGTGCCTTCTATTCTTACCATGTGCATTTCTGATACCATGTATAGAAATCCATCCTATGCTCGGTGAAGAATAGACTTTTTGTTGGATTTTTTGGGTTATTTTTATCTCTGAGTTGCATTAAAAACTCCTCCACCGTTCTGGAGCAGCTGTATATCTACCCAAATCATGACAAATGCTCCAGCCTGCTAACCCAGTGGTTTTTGCATCAGTCATAATTCATTGTCCCCCTGTCCTCCCAGCCATCTGGGATTGGACGCAGCAGAAACCGAGCCGGTGGGCTCCAGTGACACTGACCCATCTGTCCACGCCTGCAGGCTGTTGTGTCGACGCTCAGCAGACTCACAATCAATGTAGACAAGAAGGGAGGAATCTACTTCTACCCACCTCTGACTCCAACATGTCTGTAGATGAGGTGGGTTTACTTTTTAGCAGGCCATCTTTCTCTTTATCCCCTCTCTTTCTTATCTGTTGCCCACACCCAATAACATCAATCCCCCATTCCCATTACGCATGCTTTGTGGGAGAAGCTAATGTTTTGTGTGAAGCAGCTTTTCATCAATAGGGGTTTCATCAATACCACTACCAGCTGAATCACTTGACCACTTCTTTATGGATTGGTTTCACTGGTCCAAGTTTTTCTTTAAAAAACACCCACTTTGCAGGATTTAAGTACTCTATTTTTTAGAGTGACATTTCTGAGCAGAAAATTAAGTGTGAGGTTCTAAATGTCAAGCAGACATTTCACAAGTCATACTTTGCAATCTCGTCTAAATTTATTTTTTCTCCCTGGGAGCACCTAATTCATTATACGTGAGTGATGGATGGTAGAGGTGTAGGCTTGGTTTTCTAAATAGGTCAGTGATGCTTTTACTTTTAGTAAGAGCAGCTAATTCATTAGAACCCATGCACTCGGTTCGGTTAGCGTTCCCTGAAATTGTGGTAAGGGGACATTTATCTAATTACGAAGGATGGGATTCCATCATGTGGGACACCACTGAGACGCTTGACGTTCCCACCAGTGGTTCACCACATAGAGGGAGGAATAGTTCAGGGATTTATATGCTTGTCAAAATCTGATAGAATTAACTGTCCTCACTTGAGTTTAATCTCCGTCTCTTTTAAGACTTTATGGGCTGCTCGGTGTATATTGAAAGGATAACTGGAAAGGGTGAAAGCTTTAAAAGTATAGATCCAAAGATAAGTCGTGTTTCAAATGTAATCTACGAGCACCCTTTGAGGTCTCTTACATTAAGAAACAAGCTGCAAGAGCAGGACCGACCACTTAAAGCTGAAGGCATTGTCATCTGCAAAAACTAGCTCTGGAAATCAGGCCTGCAGCTTGAACGACCGCTCAGATACCCACTTAAATAAATAGGGTGGCTGGAGTCTGGTGTCACCAACCGCAATTAAGCTCATGAGAAAGATGAGGGGATTTCTGAATCAGAAAGACAAATTAACAGACTGAGGAAAAAAAACAGAGTTTGAGACTGGCGTTTTAAAGAGAAACACAGACAGAAATGTTGAACATCTCCAGCCTTTTAATGGCAATTAGGATGCTGTGGATCCAAGAAAATCCCACTGCACCCAAAGTGTTATTCTGTGCATTATTGCCTGCCCCTAATGTATGTGTGAAAAAGAGACAGAGACAAAACAAAGAGAGCAGAGTAGACGTGTAGGCGGGGTGTGTGGGTGAGTGAAGCTTTATTACCAGCCTATATTGCAGCCCAAATTACAAATCTTGGAGCAGTTATTTCTGCCTCTTGATGTTACTTCAACCCCACGTTTGAGGCAAATCATTCTGTAATGATATTGCTTATTGCAAATAAGGGAAGTGATGGAAGGTAATGAATGAGGCGGAGGTACAATCCGATAAGGCGGCATCTAACTAAGTGGGTCTCTCCTTCTCAACCTTCAGCCAGCCGACCCCGTCTCCTGCTGCTTAGACCATTATTCACACCGTAACAAGCCGATTCATTTAGGCTGTCGGTGAGCAGAATTAGATCTCCGCTTGAGCGACCATTGAGCAAAACATAAAGATGTTTTGCGCACCAAACATGCAGCATTTACATAATTTCTACTCAGGGTTGGGGTTGCAATAATAAGTTATGATAAAACTGTCATTAGGGGCAAGAATGTGCAGAGAACAGGAGACGCTCAGCTCAAGATTAATATAGGAGCGCTCTGCGGCGCTGAAATGTCAGGGGACACAGAATAATGAGACTGGCTTTGTAGTGGTGACATACCTGTATGAGCATATACTTAAAGATGTGTGTGCGTGCCTGCATAATTCAGTATGGGTACATTTGGGGTTTATGTATACTAATCTGAAGGTCAGACTCTGTGGTCTTTAATGTGCATCAAGCATGTTGCCCTCTGGCACTTTGCTTATTGTTTTCAACAACCCTTGACAGAAGCTGTTGATTGTGACACTAAAATCTTCAGCAGTTCATTTTAACCTCATCCTTAACACGAGCGTTGTAGTCAGACATACAAGAACAGCGTCTTACAAAACAAATCTGTTATAATAATTAACAGAAACCTGTTATTTTGAGTTAGAGCTTTTTTGAGGATTGGCTTGTTTTAGAAATGGCTTTAAAGGCATACAGGTTTGGCTTTGTTTTAGCACCCCCTCGTGTCCATTTTAAATCACTGTCATAAAAACGTTAGCATCATCTTTGCTCAGAAACACCTAAAACTGTTGAAATGTCTCCTCAGCCTTCATTACTTTCTACTGGAGTGGTTCATCACTCATTCAAAAAAATCAGCTGTGTTCAAGCAGGGAGAGATGGAAAAAATGCAGGAATCATGAGCTAAAAACACTCCGGCGCTAGCATAACAGCTAGCCACATTGAGTTAGCCTAACCCTCGTGAGACACGGGACTTCAGGGGCACCAGACCAGAGAGTGAAGGAAAAGATTTAAAAATATGAAAAAGTTACATAGTGTGCCTTTAAGTGAAAAACCTTGTCCTAGAGCTGCTCTTCTTTAAATTCAAAATGACATCAGATGTGATGTTTTTGTATACATATGCTTTTGTTGCACTAGTCTTATTGTGGATTGGACACCTTGTGGACAGTTCTGACTCATGAGTCTAAAGTTGTATCCAGCCTGATGGAAAACCAAAGCCTTATTTATCAGTTCTTCTACTATTGGTGTGTTTGTGTGGGAATGGTAACACTACAATACCTAGATTTAAAATAAATGCAGAAGATATTAATTTTATTTTGTTTATAGAACAATTATGTTTAAACTGTATTTACACTTTGATCAGCAGATCAACCACTAGGTAGAACACATTTTAGTCTCTATCAGAATATGCACTTACAATAAACTATTAAACCAATATATAAAAAAAATATGGGCTTGTTTGATTAAAAAGTTAAATGTTTACATTTTTATTATAATTTGTATAGCTCCAAATAGGAAAAAATAAATAACATCAATAGCTTTTTTCTTTGTGTTTAAATTATTGATTATAAATTTAAAATTTTTAAAATTGTATTTATAATGTATCTAATTCTATACCATTGTAAATGAGTGATTCTCAGGAAAGCGTCTGTTGTCTTTGGCAGTATTTTGGATTGAAAGTTAAACTTTAGGATTCTGGTTAAAATTCCACAGAGATTTTCCTCAGCTCATCTTGAAGAAGTGTCTTCAAAGAAAAGGGCTGACATAGCAGAAGAAAAAGTATAAACAAACACCAAACGGTGCATAAAAGGAAGTGGTGGCACAAATAGGACAGAAATGAAAAAGCTGGAACACTGAGGAGAAACATGTGACATTAAAGCAACAGTGAGGCAGCCAGCAAAAGGAAACAAACAAGGGTCTGACAGTAAGACTGTGAAACAAAGGACTACTAAACCATGGAGAGGTGGTTACTGAATGGAGACTGATTGACTGGATGATCTCTAGATGCTACAAGCTGAGAGAACAGAGAGAAGAAACACAAGGGATCCAACTGAACAGAACGTACACAAATACAAGATAGGCCCAGCCCAAAAAGAGCCATAGTCATGAGCCGGCTGTAGCTTTGTTGCCATGGTAGCCACAGGAGCAAATTTAGGTTTCATCTAACTCGCTTTAGCTTGAGCTCTGGCTCTGCTTATAACATGTCTTACATTTAATCTAACGTTGGGTATTTTGGTGACTAGAGCTGTTTCCTGTAACTTTAATAAGAAATCTTTTGTCACTGATAAGTCAGAGTTTATCAGTCACTCCTTACGTCTGTTCAGCTGCTCACCATCAGGTCACATTAGTTTAGAAAATGTTTTTTAATAGTCAGGAAGGAAATCTAACCAAACAAACAAGACGGCTGCACAAGGACATGGCAACCACAGTAATGTGCAATTTGTCACAGCCAATGGCTTTTAACAGTACATTAGAAGAGCATCAACCTAGATTTATTCACCTGCAGACAAAAGCAGAAAGAGCATCGAATGGGATGTCTGACCATTATCCGTGCTGCAGAAAACATTTGTCGCTGCGACGGTTCTCCAAGACCCTCCTCCTTTGGTGGAGCCAGTCAGTGCTTTAACAGCAGGAGGCCGTTTTTATTGTCTACTTCTGCCTTAATAGTCTCTGCACTGGTTTATTATGTTGTTTTTGTTTTAAAAATAACAGTATTCAGACATATGGTGTTGTAGTTTTTCATTCATGTCCATAGAAATATCATTGCTTTAGTAAAAATATAATTGCACAATTCCTGCTTTAATAATGCCAATTTTTCTTTCTTGCATCCACTGCTTTTAACAATATTTGCCATTGATGCTGAGCTACAGTAGCTATGAACTGGATAAAACACTGGATTCCTCATCAGGGGACTGGGCCATAGCTGTTATAACCTTTAACAGAGACAAATTCCCTCTACTGGGCTTTTTTTTTTGGTCTTTTTGTAACAGCAACACCAATAATAAACATATATTGGCGCTGGGCAATATGGCCTTAAACTGATATTACAATATTTTTGAGTTTTATTACAATAAATGATTAATATAATATTTTAAACATGTCCTTTTAGCTACTTAATGTTTAATTTAACACTAGATTAATGCAGTGGTGAGTCTCAGATAAAAAAACAACAAACCATACGCCTGTCTTCAGTTAACTGACCAGGAAATGTCAAATGTTTGATGTTAATGGTCCCATATTCTGCAATATTCACTTTCTAAAGATTATTTAACATATCAGTCCTAGAGACTGTCTGAGAACCAAAAGTGTTAAAATATTTTTACAGTTTTGAGTTCCTTATTCTCATTTTTGGGAAATGTGTTTTGACCTAACGCTAAAACGGGTGGTTTCTAAATCTTTCCCCTGCTGACATCAAGAAGGGGAAAGACCGCTCCTCTCTAGAGGACAGAGCCAATCACGAGCACCTTTGGCTACCTGAGCCCAACCCCGTCCTTTAAAAACCACGGGGAGCGCTCATCCTCACAAACGTTAGCAAACAGTCATGGTGAATCTATGAGCAAACACGGCAGCTGCTTCATAGATGGTTACATCAATAAATACAAAATACTTTTTTTTTTACTCCTTTCATCTGAGCTCCATAGGACCCACTGACGATGGGCGGGGCTTAGAGAGGCTCAGCTCCCTAACTGCCCCGCCCATTTGAAAAGAAAGCTTTGCTTCAGGAGGTTGAATGAGGCGGTGGAAGAACAACAGCTGCACTTAAAGCAAGAGTCAATTTGACCAATGCAGATCTTTTACGTGGTATTGAGATGTAAAAGAAATGATTCAGAGTGGATTAAAAGTGCAGAATATGGGACCTTTAAAGCATGTTGACAGGTTGTTTGACACAGACTACAAGGCAGAGGTGCAGGGATCAGAAGAAGGGATCCATTTATCCACAAACGTCCATCCTGCAAGCCTTTTTTCTTTAAAGAAAATGTATATTGTTAAAAAGGAAGTCTGTCCTGTTGGTGACACAGTGGTAAAATGTGTTCTAATGCCTAAAAGTTGAGCCTCTGAGCCACACAGCACCCATTTTGTCTCAGAGTGAAAAAGTTACTAATTCTTACAGAGATGGTAGCTCAGGATCATCCTTACTAAGCCCAAACTGGTCTCAAATAAAAGAGCCAGTGGTTTGTTGTTGTTTAGTTTGTTTAGTCAGAATAAAGCCAAATCGATTTGAATATTTTTTTTATTTTGAGCCATTAACTCTCTTTTTCACAGCTGCATCTCTCCTGTTAAACACCAATCCTGCTGGAGACTTTTCCAGATGGACTTTCTCAGAGTTTTACTGGATGGGAGGCAGAGTGAGTTGGAATGTATTCAAAGCATGTGAGAGAAACAAACCTGCTAGAAATCAGATGTAGACAGCTGATAGTTTGCTTTCAAAAGTGATATTGGAAATTATCATAATTTAAGAAGCAGTGTAAGGAACAATGCTTAATATATTGAGTGCATTTAATAAATATATCAATCAAGCTCATTTTTATAGAGCACTTTTCAGACATCATTGCATATCAAAAAGAAACTCAACAAGCAGTCATGATAGATTAAAAGAATAGGAAGCGTGGTGGAAGGAACTGGAGAGGCAGTTTGTTAAAGTGTTTAAAATAAGTCACAGTTACTAATGATACCATAAGTTTTATATAATAAATAGACCAAGGTAAAATGAGGTTAAATAGATTGTATTAGTTGTAATTTAATTAAAAGTCATGGTTAAAGGTAAAGTAAATGAGTTACATAAGACTTTTAAAAAAGTTATTGCCAGTTATGTTAATAAAAAAATTAACTAATAGATAAGTTTATAATATAATATTACTTATTCCTATCACACAACCTTTTGCAATTATACATCATGTGACACATACAGAAACCCTTGTTCCCATTAAAAAACATTCACATTTACAAACAGATTTTGCAACTTTTTCCTTTTTTCTTGCAGTTCAGTCCAAAGGTTGGTGTGAAGTATTGATGTGCTGCATCTGGAAAAAATCTAATGCATCGTCTCTGGCTGTGTCGGACCGATCTTCCTCTTGACACGAGGCTTTATTGAAAAAACTACAGCCCTTTATAGAGAGAGTGTCAATTTCAAGACAAAGTCAAGATGGCAGTTGAGCAGAATCCATATTTAATAGTGGCAAACGGAGCAAACACAATTGTGTAGAATCAATACTGCTTTCGCGTTTGATCATACATCACCTTTGGGTGAACCACTGCTTACCTCCGTCCTTTTGTCTCCCTGACGAAAAGCTGTCGATCTCTAACAATGAATTATAAACAAACATATAGCCGCTCCGCTTCTCTGTTTTTTGTGCTCAAAGGACTGTCTATAGCTGTGTACACACACGTAGTAAATAGCTGTAAAAGTGTAGCATTAAATCAGTCTGTGTAAATACAACACCTCTCCTGACTGCTTTCAATTCAACACTCTGTCTTTATTCCACAAAGCAAATAACTGTTAAAGGTTGTTTTTATCAGTCTACACTGAAATATTGAAGATGGCATCAATCAGTGAAAATTCATTTTTTATATTAAAGCTTTTATCCATAGTTTAAACTTTGTAAACAAGTTCCAGTTATTGAAATGAGTTTTGCTGTTGAACGGTTAGCTCCAGCACATTTCTCCCATTGTTGATTTGTTTTGAGGGAAAGTGCTGCAGACTGTTGAGGTCAGGGTGGTGCAGTCTTGGTCTCCTTTACCTCCATTTGTCACCAGGCAGCTTGTTCAGCAGATGGGCCTCAGGCTCTGACAGCAATAGCAGAGAGCGGAGGTGAAGGATGACTGGGTAAAGGACTATGAGGGGGCACACGCATGATGACCTGTCGACGTTTGTCACACGTCTTTGTCCCGCTTTGTTTTCAACCCCCTTTGTTTTCCTGTTTGTCTTCAGAGCTCCACAGGTGGCTCATAAAAAGCCCAACTAATTATTTTCTTCCTGTGTCCAAACTCCTCCCTTCTTGTCTAATTAGACTTTTCATTGTCTCTTGAAGGACAAAACAGATTGTATCTCAGTATTATATGTAACCCCCCCCCCCAGTACCCAGGAAGTATATCAGCCTCAGCACTGAACAAACTGGTGAACGCAGACCTGCGTTGACTGAGACGGAGGAGGACAAGGCTGTCAATATCCTCTTAACAAGCAAACAATGTATTGTAAGTCTTCAAATATTTGCAGATGGAGGCATCTTGTAGTGATGCTGTTTTCTGGGATCCTGACTTGAGATCCGAGCAGGAGGAATCCATTCCAGCAGCAGCAGGTAGATGATTGACATGGGAGACTTTGTGGTAATGTATAAAAATATGTCTCTGATCGCTGTTCGCTCATGCAGTGGAGCATGCTGGAAAATACCAGGCCCGCAGCGAGCTCCAGGTCCCCCATCGACGGGCAATGTGTCCCCCCACCAACCTCAATGCTCAGTCTGGTGTGTGAGTGCCCACCCTCCCCTTCCCTCAACCCCCCCCCCCC
>SSNR01000003.1:3312169-3334681 GCA_006937965.1 Callopanchax toddi | reverse complement strand
CCTTCCATCAACCCCCCCCCCCCTCCTCCTACTCCTGCCTTGGCACACACACTCTGGTATGCACTGAAATTCAATCAGATGCTTAATTACATCTTAACATGGGTTCCTACCAGCTGGCTTTATTCCCCTGTTTCTGATTAAAGGGATTAGAAAAATGAAATTTAACAGTGGATTTGCATATTTTTCTAAAAGGGGGACTGGCACGTCTCTGCGACTGTTGAGCCAGTGTTTGCCGCTCCTGCTCCCCGTAGCCACTCAAATAAGGAAGGAAACAGTTTCTCCCTCCAGTTCTGCACAGCAAGTTGGAGCAATTATGAGACACAGCTCCTCAACCTTGTCTTCCCTCCCAATCTCCCAGCTGCAGACGTGATACCCTCTCTCACACAGACACTCACACAGGTGTAAAGATGCATAGATCATACCAAACAGCAAAACGGGACGAATCCAGGAGTGTTTCTGCATTTCTCGGTGCATATTTCATGTCTCAGGAGACTAAAGCCTTTCTGGTGCTCATGTTAGCCTGATGAATGGCGTGCAGCAGAACCGGGTGGCTTTGGGCTTCCTCTTAATGGGGCCAAGTTGGCCCACTATCCAAGCTGTGCAAAGAAAATGGGCCCATTAATCACAGAGCCACCACCATCATCTCCATATGATTACTCTCTGCACAGGAATTATTGTGACGTCCTGTGGTGTCTTCCACTCTTATCCTTTATTTCTCCATTATCACATGCAGCATATTTTTTTCTTTTTGCTGTGTTTGTAGCTGCAATAACTATATAAATGACTGAAAGTTTGGTCACTTTACATATATTTTCTCTCCTAAAGCAATTCAATCTAACTAAAATTAGGGAATAAAGGGTTTTATGTCATAATCAAGGTAAAGGAAGTGGCTGTAAAGCATGTAGTGAAACTCTGGGTTAGAATTGGAATACAAAAGACAGCTGAGTATTTAAGGTTTGCATTACATCTTTTTTTACTCAAGACTAATTAGAGAATTCTGACCCATCGCAGCCATTTTGGTAGCAGTTTGGGAACAAACCAGATCAATCCTTAGCATTTTGCTTCTGATGAAGGCCACTCTAATTAGTCCCAATGAAACAATGTGAGGACTCAAGAAAAGTATAGCAAAAGAAAAGTCAGACCTGTAGCCCTGTCAGTTTCACAACATGAAACTCTACTGCCCCCTTTTGGATTGGAAGAGGACTTCACTTTAATCACTGCTCTCATCTGGAGCTAAACGGCTCAGAATGATTGGTGAGAAAAGTTTAAAATGAAATTGTGCAGTGGAGTCACTTTAAAAAGAGGAAAAACTGCTAATAAAATAAAGTTAAAGTTATATGTCTAATTCAGGATTTTATATAAGCAGATAATTAAGTTTTATTCTCCAGTTTTTCTGACTTTTTCCTGTTTGATCATTTCTGACATTAAAACCTCCAGGAACTTATCTGTTAAGTTTTTTCTTTCTTGCCATTTTTTATAGATCCTTAGAATAAGAAGTAACTCACTTCCTGGTAGGTGATTTAGTTTGATTTAGACTGCCACCTGTTGGTCAGAAGAGGTGACACTTCTCATTTATTTCTGCTTTACTGGGCACCTAAAATTGAATGCATGAGCCTCATTTGGGATTAGTTTCTGTACAAGACAATTCCTTAGAATGTTTGTGTAAATGTTATTAGAGGACTTCTGAGCCCATAAGTGAATGCTTGTGGAGTGAGCAGTATCTTAGTAGCAGTTAGTAGAATAGGCCTTCTGTGCAGAAGGGAAGGAAAATTCAGACTGAAACTAAATCTGAATGTTTTGTGTTTTAGCTGTACATTTTGTTCTGTTCTCAAACTCAGAGAGGGAAATATTCTATCATAATTCATCATATTTTATCATATTGCATCATGCATCACATACTTTATTTTTCAGTCCACTCAGTTGTGCACTGTGCAGCTTCTTGCTGGTGTCCACACAGATCACTTTGGTCCAACTGGCTGTAACTGAGTGAGACTGCGTCTCACATGGTCTCCTTCAGGGCTGCATCAGTCTGTAAATAATTAATTCCATCCAGCTGTTAGGGAGGAAGTGAGCTTGTATATTTCAGAGTGTTTGATTTACAGATCAAATCTAAAATAATCAATTTAAGGACTAAGGCTTCCAGGTGCTGCCTTCACACACAACCTCTGACTTTCTCCATTGTTCCTGATACCTCAAAGGTAGAATCAGTTTCTGATATTGAAGCGGATATTTTACCAAATCCAACAGCGCCTCCTGCTGGACAGTAATTAGTTTGCAGAAGCTGACCTCCACGGCACCCTCCTTACATCTGCAGCTATTTTGAGGCGTGGATGACTTCGCTCTTAATGCTCTAACACCTTTTATACGGCACCAGATGTTTCACCTGGTTCTCCTCACACACACACACACACACACACACACACACACACACACACACACACACACTGCAACAGACGGCTCTTTAGAGACACATTTAACCAGAGGCACAGGTAATTAAAAAAACGCAGATTCACATTTATTACACTCCTATAACCAGGAGCAGGGCACATTTACACAGAGGTGGGTTATGTGATTAGTGCCTGTTTCACTGGGGACAGCCTGAGTCAATGTGTGTATTCAGATGGTTTGATTCTATGGATTTTAGGTGAAAATGGCAGAAAGTGTTGGTCTAGAAGAAAAATAGAATTTTTTTTTTTTACATTTTTTTACGGCAAGTTATTGTTCACCTGTAGGATTACTGCAGATTCTTTCTAAAGAATCAGATATTTCAGATGTCAGTGACATGCATGTTGGCTTTTACCTGATCATCAACAAGTTTGATAACAGCTGATTGCAGCGGCCAGTGTTTATCTGGTATGTCACGGTTCCTTTGCATTGATGTTGTCTGAAATTGATTAAATTTATTCGTATTTAATTCATGCATAAAAAAGATCAACCACAGAAATACTGAAAGTTTTTGATTAGATCATAAATTTTCAGGATTAATATAAAAATAATAACAATTAATAATACTAATAATTCTGCAGCAATAATCCAGTACCTGGTAACATTTACATGAGCATCTTATGCGACATGTGTCACTTTTTACTTTAATTTGAATGCATCTCTTCCTAGCTGCTGTCATAGAGCTGTTACTTTTATATTTTACATTTAGTGCCTTCATTGTTTATATTATTCCCTTGTTATTGTTTATTAAACTTTATATGTTCTGCTATGCTTCAGCTTTATTTAGTCATGTTATGATTTGGATATTGGCTTTATGACCGTCTACCAGACCTCAGAACCTCATTTCATTGTTGGCTATGTAGCACATGTCTGTAATTACAATAAAGAATCATAAATCTTGAATTATTTCCAATTAGGGAATTATTTACTGAAACATTACTAATACAAACATCTGACTACATTCAATACTTTATATATATATATATATATATATATATATATATATATATATATATATATATATATATATATATATATATATATATATATATATATATATATATATATATATTTTAAATCATATATATGGTATGAATAAAAAGCTGACTCCCAACTTCTTTTTGTAGAAAGCGTTTTTGCAGTGTTTGCTCATAAATGTTTGATTAGAAAAGGGAAACTTTCTTGTGCAAATAAAAGAAGATTTACTCAGAAAACATGTAGTGAAAGAAAGAAAGATGCTGGGCCTAATGCTGAGTGTTCAGGAGTGGTTATGGTCCAGATGGCCCTGCAGCTACAGCAGCTGTAAATCACAGGTTGTTGTGCTATCAGGGCTGGAGTGCTGCAGGCTGGAAACACTCTGCAAGGTGAGAGCATCGACAACAGCCTTTACAGGGAATGAAACGGGAGAATGTGGTGATGGGTGGGGAGGGAAATGGCATTCACCTTGTTTGTCTTGATAAAAGAACAGATGGTGGCAGAACAGTTCATTTTCTCTAAATTACATTTATATACAACTGACATGCCTTTTATTGTGAAAGTCAGTTCTAGAGCATATCGTTATTCATACTTCAAATGACCTGACTGGTACTTGTAATATCGGTACTAATATAGAGTTTTAATGATTTTAACAAAGACAAACATCCTAATTCAAATCTTTTTTGGTGCTTAATAAAACAGGAAACACAAACTTGTAAGAAACTTTAAGTAAAAACTTTTAAACAAAATAAAATTTGTGGCTATTTATTTTAACATTCATGTCTTTAGAAGTTATCACATATTTCCCCCCTGCACACGTTAACCTTCAGCCACCTTCCCCTGGTGACTTCTCATTGATTAGAGAGAGCCGTGTGAGAAGGAGGAGGGTGTGTGTGTGTGTGTGTGTGTGTGTGTGTGTGTGTGTGTGTGTGTGTGTGTGTGTGTGTGTGTGTGTGTGTTGGAGAGGTCAGGCTGGAGGTGTGGGTGGAACAGCAGTGCTGATTGAGTGGGGCTCCGTAATCTGGTCACGCAGTGCACGTGAGGCGTTGCCCAGTTTATCATCCCCCCAAACATCCTGAACATAACTCATTCAGAACCCATGTGGCCTCTCCAGCAGTATTAGTGCATTCTGCCTCAACGCGCGCACGTACCGGGACACAGCAGCAGATTCTTTATGAACATTTACAACCTCAGATGTCTCCATACTGTATTTCTTTTCTCTTTTTTTTTTGCTTTGAGTCAACTCCCCCTGCTGCAGATGTGAATGGACTCTGATTTCTCTCTGCATTCCTGACATTGAAACGGTGATGAAACATGAATCGCCTGAAGCTCTGATAAGCACTTTGAAAAAAGATCTCTCATCACATGGTGTCACTGCACAACCAGGGTCCTGATGGCTGATTTATGTCCCATCTGCCTTCCTCCAAAGCAGGATTGTTCAAATTCTAATAGAAGGCATTGAAAAAAAGGCAGTTTTTGCATATTTTTTTGTGAAATTTGCATAGTTGAATGTAGATGTTGTTTTTCTATTTTAAAGACGTTCTGTTTGTTTTTATGTCTAGATTTAGTGTATTGCATTCCTACTGAATATTTCACTAAGTTTATTCACACCAAATAAGGAAACGGCCAATTTGTCTTTGTTTAAAGTCAAAAATCCATCAACAAAAAGCTTCTAAACACGCTTTTTATGTTGACTGTAGCTTTCTGTGTCAAGAGCAAAAACAAAACTAGTTCCAAATCTTTTTTCCTTTTATTCCTGCATGTGTGAGTGCTCGTAAGTGACTGAAATTGGGACCCCCTCCCCTCCCCCTCCACTCTCCTCTCCTCTTGAATCTCTTGCTGTGCTCCAAGCTGTGTACTCATGTCCAGTCCCTCGCCTGTTTATCTCTGCTGGATGTCTCTGCACCATCCATCAACCGTGCTGTCACATCTCGTTGGCAGAATGAAGAGCGGCCAGAATGGGAAGCATCATAAACACCATACTGACACGCACGGAGACGGGAACAGAATAGATCTGGGGAATCTAATTTTCAGGACCAAATTTTATAGTTGCTGAATTGTCAGAGATCTTCTGAACACTCTCGTGCAATAATCTCCAATTACATTCTCTCAGTGTCAGCCTTTTGCCTGTCAACACAGAGCTATTGTTGACTTCCCCCCTCCAGATATGTATTAAAACTATGTGCATGAAAGCAGCAGGATTTTAAGTATTTGTTTCATAGAAATGCTGTTGTAAAATGACTTCAATGGGACTGAAGATATGTGAAGTGGTTGCAGCTGCTGAACTGTCAACTCAGCACAAACATTTTGTGATCTTTTCAGTTGACTGTGTTAGCAAAGTGCTAATATTCTGCTAATAATTGTATTTAAAACCTCAACTTTGACCAACCACACTGCAAACTGAGACTGGAGTTTTGTGCATTTTCAGGTGAACAAAATCAGCGTTTTGATAGTGTCGGGTACCAAAAGTCTGCTGCTTTTTTCATCTCATGAAACATGCTGGTGAAGGTTCTCAGTCATCCAGGTCATGATAATCACAAACAGAGGAAGATAAGCACAGTTTATAAGATTCTCTCTCCTTTACTTTTCTCTCTCCTCCGCTCGCTTGGTGGAATGAATTACGATCGATGTGTCGAACTACACGGATCAGATGGGACTGGCCAGGTTTTCGAATTTGGAAGGGATGAAGCCAGTGAAACAGACATTTAAGGCGGCTGAAACAAACAGGACTGCCTGTTCCAAACCCATTCTGTTATCTTATCTGGTGACCCTGACAATCTCCTACTCAACAGAGTGAATGAAGCGACTGCTCAGCCCCCCCCCCCCCCCCCCCCCTTCTCTACGCTCTCTCACCCTAACTCTCCTCCCCCCCTCTACTGGGAGCGAATATCATTATGGTAGGATGAGTGCGCAAGGCCCCGCCTTTCTCGCCTCTGATTGGCTGCAAGCACTCTCCTACAATTGACTGTGGGGATTTCAGGCAAGCTCCCGCCGTTCTCGCATCTGATTGGCTAGAAGGATCTTTGGCTTCGCACTTTTTATTTTATTTTATTCTAAACCCTAACCCTAACCCTAACCATGATAGTTAGTCATGATAGTCATCAACCAAGTCATAATAGCAACCTTAAAAAGGGTTTCAAAAATCAACATGAACAAATTAAAATTTGAGCTACCAACTGCCCCGGCACTAGCTCAGTTGGTAGAGTGGCCGGTCTGGTAACCAGAGGGTCACCGGTTCGATCCCCAGCTCTGGCTGGGTTAGATTGTCGTTGTGTCCTTGGGCAAGACACTTCACCCACCTTGCCTGTGTGAATGTGAGTGTGACTGTGTGTGAATATTGGTGGTGGTCAGAAGGGCCGATGGCGCAGAATGGCAGCCTCACTTCTGTCAGTCTGCCCAGGGCAGCTGTGGCTACAGACGTCTGTCGTAGTTTACCACCACCGGTGAGAATGACTGTGTGAATGAATAATGTAACTCTGTAAAGCGTCTTTGAGTGACCTAAAAAGCGCTATATAAAACTGATGCATTATTATTATTATTATACTATAGCGAATTGATGTTAAATCTGGGGGAAAAGTTTCAAGTAGTGTTAATGTCATATTCCATAAGAAAACACCATGAAACGCTGTTTGTTCTGTCTATGAGAGGGACTTCACACGCAACACGGACTGCTTTATTCGCACCAGTTACTTTAAGTATGTGGCGTGCCTATTTGGAGTGAAAAGCAATAAAACCCGGACATTTTCATTGAAGGCTGCCCGAGAAAGGCGGGAGCTTGCCTGAAATCCTCACAGCCAATCGTAGGAGAGCGCTTGCAGCCAATCAGAGGCGAGAAAGGCGGGGCCTTACGCACTCATCCTACCATAGGGATAGTCACCTACTGGGAGTGAAGGTCGGTCAGCTGTGCTGTGTCCTTGCTGCTTTTCAGTTGCTGTGACTCTGTGTAAAATGCTACTCCCTCCCTCCCCTTTTGTTTACATTTTCTTCTGCTCCCATCTTTATTTTTGGCCCAAATATTGTATTGAAGTTTGCCCCAATATCTCTGCCCAAGACTTTAGTTCCTTACACAAGCCAAAGTCCCACTTTATCTCATAATTTACAATGTAGATCCCCTGATGGTACCCCAAATCTTGCCCAAATATTGTATCTGGTACCCCCAAATCTCTGTTTTGTTTTTTATTTTCAATGTTTTCTCTGTTTTGTTTTGTTTTTGTTTATATTGTAAAGCGCTTTGTGATGTATATCTGTGAAAGGCGCTATATAAATAAACTTTACTTACTTACTTACTTACTTTACTATAGACAGAATTGACAAAGCTACTCGGATGAGCAGCGAAACATCTTCAAAGAACCAAATAAATCCAGTTGCCTTTATTTAAAACCCTTTTTTGGATCTCATGAAACAACTCAACACATTTAAGTTAATCTTATACAGAAATCTGCGTCATTTTTTTTACACCATGACTTTTCAGGTGGAGCCTGTGCCTTATTAGACAGGCTGCAATATTTATATAGTGATATTGTGTCATATAGCAAAGCAAATGATGACTTGACAGTGCAATTATTCCCATATCATGCACAATAATTCGTGTAGTTACAGGGCATGTAGAAAGGGCAGATTCATAGGAAATTGAAGATGAAAATTTGTCTTTTTTTACATTAATAACAGCTGCAGTCACAGAATAAATGTTACTTTTTTATTTTTTATTTTTGTTATATCATCACAAATGTCATCACCATTTTCCTTTAGGATATTGTGATGTAATGTTGAGCTTCTATTGCTCACCTCTAACTTTAGTCAGGCAACAATTCAACAGTTACTAAACATCTACCTCTTGTATCAGGATGAGTTGTATGTCTTGTATGTCCCTGCTGGCAAACATTTGACATGAGAATTGAGGAGTCAGGTGGACCTTCCAGTTGTTAAATGTCATTGATCTACACTTGTAGAGTTCTGGTTGTTTTAAATTGTTAGTTGTGGTTTATGGAATTACACGAGACTGCTGCAAAAGGTCCCAGTAGCTCTACAGAGGTCTGTCTAGTCTGAGGTTCATCATTTCTCCTTTAGGGTGAAGATGGAGTGGAGTGTGAAAACGCTGCAGAGGACAGAAGCTCTGTGGTATAAAACTGGTCTTGTTGACCCAAACAGTTGGCAGCCTGTAGGAGATGAGTGTGTGTGTGTAGAGGTTTGACCCAGTGACAAACAGCTGACGAGATGTGTGAAAGACCTAACCTCCCCATAAAGCCAAAAAGGATGAATTCTATTAGCTTCAGTTGCAGTTTGACAAAAACAACTATTAAATGTTTCCATGTTGCATCTTTACACTGATTTTTAGAAATGTGACAATATTTTTACTACAGGTTATGTTTCTGTTATAAAGTTTGACCACATCCATGAACATATCACTACTTGGTTATAATAAGGACAACTTATAGTTGAGGATGAATATCTACATTTTACAATGAAGTTGGTTGCCTTGGTAACACTTCAGCAGCTGATGCAGACTTTTATTAGTAACATAGGAATGGAAGAATTTAAGTTCAGCAGAGTTAGGTTTGTCAAATTCTTACCTCCAGGATTCTGAGCAAACTTTTATTAAATCATATTATTTAACTTCAATCTAACTAAGAGGTAAACATTAAATTATAGTTACAGTTTTATTAAATAAAGTTTTTTGCGCATCTACAAAGAGTCAAACATGAGAATAAATATTTATGACAATACGGATGTTAGAAGGACAAAAACAGGAGGCTTAAAACTTTGTAGAAGATCAGACTGATCTCAGATCAGGTGAGATCTTAGCTACCATCCAAACAACCAGATCATCAGAAGGATTTAAGAAGTCAGAATTATTTACTTTTATCACTTTTAAAGAACAAACACATGTATTCATTCAATGATTTAAAATGAATACGCTTACTTTATAGATACTGCTCTGTCTTTGCTGGGTTCGTCACCTCTGATCTATAGTTTTAATCAGGCTGATATCCTGCTCACAGGCTCCATTTTAACAAAGATATTCATCACCTTAAAGCCACGGAGACGAGGCTTTCTGCAGTTTGTAAATTCAGCTTCATTGCACAGACTTTGCATCGCATTGTCCAAATTTCTTTGCAGCCAGCATTAGCGGTGACATTTAGCAGGTAGTAGAAGTGTTGGATTGGCGTCCTGAGGGGTAGAAGTGGCCTGTCCTTACCGCAGTGGTAATTATTCCAAAGGCCCAATCATTAAAGAGCTCTTTTAATCAGACCTCCATCAGTGGCTAACGTAACACACTTAATTACATCTTCAGGAGCACGGTCTCTATGGACTGCTACATCAGGCTTACATGAGTGACAAATAGGGACACTTCTGTTGGCTATTATCTACGCTGTTCAATAAAAAGAGAGCAATAGATGATCAGAGCTAATCAGGTAACAAGATCCGCAAAAACACATCTAATGTTCGAATAAATGACTAACAAGTCACGTTTATGTTTTCTGTTTCTGCACATCGACCTCGTTTATTATAAGTGATGGTAGATTTGGATTACATTTTGCTTTTGGTGAAAGGATTTTGCAAAAACAATAATGAAGGACATATGAAAGAGACATGGGGGGTGGGCGGAGGAGGAGGTGGTGCTGACACCTCCAGTTTCCCACGTTAACCTGCACTCACCTGCCTCCTGACAGCCGGGGCAGCTGGAGGAAACGAGCTGTGTAACTCGAAACCCAGACATGCTGAGCTCGGTTTTTACTAAAATAGTCTTGGTGGGATTTGTGCTTTTGTGTATGTGGGTTCATTATGGGGAACCTTAGAGAGAATTCTAGATGCTTTAATTATTCAAAAATCTGGAAAAAAATTTTTCAAGGTAACCAAGGTTGTACTTGTTATCTTTTGTAGCAAACAAGGCATCTAAAATGTGATTTTAATTCATGTGTTTCATGTTGAAGCTGTGTTTAATCAGTCATTTCATTTAGACGCTGCTTAACCCAGCTGTGTTTAAACTTAATTAACTTGTCGTGCTTCAAGCTGCTCAAATACACGGACACATTTTATGCCATCCTGTCACACACTCACACACTAAGTTGAGCTGGTGATTTTACCTGTCCACACACAGATCAAGAGTGGTGTTTTTACATGCAGGTAAAACAGTTAGTCTTCTTTTAGAATGGAAGAAAAAAAAAGCTGTTAAATTCCTGGAATCTTGTGTCCTCAACACAAAAGTTACAAACAGCTAGTTGGAAAACCATTTAAAAAGCATCATGCATGTTCAGAAACCATTGCACTTGAGGAACTGCTGTTCACACTCCCCACGCTTCTCTCACACAGTCTCTCTCCTCAGTCCCTCCCTTCCTCCCTCCTTTCCTTCTAGATGTACTCGTTCCTTCTCTCAGACGCTCTGTTGACAAAGTCAAGGCTGCTCTGTCATGAACTATCTCTTTGATTTAATTCTTTTAATATCACCATGCCTGGTGTCATCTGAGACATGTGGTAGGTAAAGGAGAGGGGAGGAGGATACGCTGCCCGTTACCGGTGGCAGGGGTTGTCTGCGGCTGTGGTCACCATCAGTGTGACCTGAACAACTTCTGCTCTGAGAAGCTTTTCTATCTGCTCTATTTGAGTTACTTTTGAGCTCAGTTTGAATGTTTGAGCAGGACTGAAGACGCTGAAGAGGAGTGCAGCGAGGGGGATAAGATCAATATTTCAGAGTTCCAGAAATCCAGGCTTGCTCTGCTGGTCCACTGCTGGAATGTTGGTTCTCCCAGAAGGAAGAAGTCTGCTGTGATTCTGTGACCCACTCTTAGACGTCACTGCCTTGACCTGGAGTTGACGCTCCAGGGGAAGCCGAGGAGGACGTGTTGTTGTTTTGAATCACACCAGACAGCTGTGTGAGACATGACTGTGCGTGGGACAGAACTCTTTATGGCCCTTGCTTCTCTGCTGTAGCACCGATGCAAGCTTTGGAAACAGGCATGGCTGGCGGGCGGATGCCCCTGCTCCTGCTGGTGGTGCTGGCGGAGGTGCTGAGTGGAGTCTGTGTACCAGGCGATGGTTTGGGGAATCACAAGGGGAGCAGGAGGTGGAAAGGTGACAGGAGCAGTGAGTAACTCCTCCCTCTGTTGCTACTTTATTCCTCTCTTTCTGTTTTTGGTTACTTTCCTTCTTTTTTATTTATTGTTTTGAGCTTTCTAAGAAATCAACAGGTTTAGATGGACGTTTTCCTTTTTGCTTTTAGCTCTTTCTGTTTGTGAGGTAAGATCCTGGAAACATTAAGCAGCATGTGCCACTTTGATTATTCCGGTTGCCGTTTGAGTCTCAGCTCATTTCTCTGTGACAGGCACCTGAAAATGGGAGCGGAGTAAATCATTTATATGAGGCCAGCAACCTTGGCTTGTGCAGCCTGTGTTAAGAGGTATCAATATGTGTGTGACTCCAGAAGTGCCTCTCTGTGTTTGGATTTGCGTGAGCTGCATTTAATCCCTTATTGTCTCGCTCCCGGCGCTCCTCTTTCTCGCAGCATCACTTATGTTCTTGTATGACCGTCTTTCTGCGTCTCATTCATAGTCATCAATTGATCAGTTCTGGGTCGTAAATAGCTACTTAGAGCGATGCGGCTGCTCATTTCCTCAGTGTAAAAGCTTAGTGCAGCTCTCAGTTCATTACATATGCTGACACATGAGTGCATGCATGATGGGAGCAGAGAGGCTGTTCAAATAAGCAGAGAGCTGCGGTTGTTTCAGGACATCGCTGCTGTCCTCAGGCTTTTGGCTGCTGGCTAATGGGATTGTTTGGCATGCCACCGCTGCTCGGAGCTGAGTGATGAAGTGGGGGGTACGTCTCTTTGAGCTTGTCCCCTCTGTGGAGGTTAAGGGGAGATCGCTATCTTGATACAGTTCCAAGATTAAATGACTGAAAGGAGAGGCACTGGTGAATCTAAGAGTAAGTCACTTGCTTTCCCAAGGAGACATAAGCTGCTCTCGGGGTGACATGAAAAGCGATGCGGCTTACAGTTTTGGATGGCAATGTCACCACAAGTTTAGTGCTATATTTAGCTACATGCAAGATAGAATAGCTAAATCTGGAAGATTCAACAAGAGGTCTGCGCTCCAGTGTTTCTTGTTGGAGCGCTGACACTGATTAAATAAGACTAGTAAGAAATAGTGAGTTTTTATATTAACTCTCCACAAAATAATTACCTTCATTATAAAGCTGGTTCTTCTTTTAGCACAAAGGATTCAAGGCTGGTTTTTGTCCGTTTACAAATGAGAAAAAAGAAACAAGAGAGGTGTAGTTACCTATGTAGCACTAATTGGGTTTCGTTTTAACTTTACACAACTCCTGACAGGACAAAAGAAGTAGTAGGTTTTTTTTGAGTAAAAAGAAAAAAAAAACAATGAGTTTTAAATAATTGCATCACACTTTATGTTAAACATGGTGTTATTTGTAAGTTAGGGATATAATGTGCATGTCTTCCATTTGATATTTATAGCATTTTTCAGTATTTTAAGCTAAATTAAAGCAAATATTTGCTGAATAAGGTTAGACATTTTGAGTTAAAAAAAATAAAAACACAAGTATATTAGTAAGGGCTGCATTCCATTTATTTATTTACTTTTTTATTACAATTTTTATTTTTATTTTTTGTTTACTTAATAAGAATCCCAATGGACACGAAGACGGACATAAAGGGGAAGGGTAGAGAGGTGGGGAGGAAGTTAACAGAGAAAGAAAAGAGTACAAGAGGTACAAGGAATCTGCTTCTAGACCTGTAAAGAGAAAACAAACAAACAAAACAGATGGCAAAGATACCACAGCAATAAACAGCTTATGAATTTACAACAATTACAATGTCCTCGATTTCTGCAGTAATAATTAATTCAAGATATGTCCAGTGCCAACCACAGTTCTAGTTAATGTGTCTGGAAACACCTGAGTCCATACTTGTGTGAACATCTTGTGAGCACCTGTGTGCGTGCTTGTGTATATAAAGTTTCTCCATAGGAGTATTTAATAATGACACAAGGCTGCATTCCATTTAGAAGAAGTTCGTATTCTTGGTTTGGCAGGTCAACCAGCATAATTTACTGCAGAAGTGGAATGCGGCCCTCATTAATACACGTGTATTCTCAACTCCACCCACTCAACATGTCTGCTGCTGGTAAATTGGCCAGTCTATATTTTCATTAGGTCTGTGTCCAGTTAGGACTTGTGTCAGTCTATTATAATAATAAATAATAATAAATTTTATTTCAGGCGCCTTTCTGTCACTCAAGGTCACCGCACAATACAAGTTGACAATAAAACACAATAAAACTAACGAGTTAAAAACATCGAACATAGAAACACACAGTAAAAGAATAAGACCATCAAGTTAAAAACAACCAGTAAAAGACCACCATAAATCTCACACAGAGTAGGCGACTTTAAATAGATGTGTTTTCAGCCTAGATTTAAAAAGTGTGAGAGAAGTAATGTTTCTAAGGTCAGCTGGGAGAGAGTTCCAGAGCGATGGGACAGATCTGCTGAAGGCTCGTTTTCCCATTGTGGTGAGTCTAGCTGGAGGAATGTGCAGATTTAGAGACACTGAGGAGCGGAGGGATCGAGAGGGTACAGAAACACGGATGAGTTGGGAGATGTAGGAAGGAGTGAGGTCATGCAGAGCCTTGAATATGAGAAGAAGCAGTTTATAAATTATCCTAAATTTTATCGGCAGCCAATGAAGCTGTCGAATGACAGGAGTAATGTGATCAGTAACAGGTTATGGGATTATGATGAAAAGAACCAAACACATGTAAACAACACACGCTACCTTTTATGCAAAGACAACAAAAGTTACAGGAATTATTTTAAAAATGAATCAAAATAAGAGTTGATTAGTAACAACGACCAGGTGAGATGAGGAGGCGGAACACAAGACACAGAACCAAATCCTAACACAACACTTCATTAATCATTACAAAATCAATTTACTTCTATTGTTAGCTTCCTTTTACGTCTTAAAACTGATGACACACACAGCTTGATCTTTGTTTTCATTTCATTCTGACCTCAGAGTTAGATGGTGGGGGTACAAACACAGTCTTATTCATCAGTTATTAACATAAAAGCTGCCATATATTTCCTCTGTCAATCAACTCTATTGACCATGTGTGTTTTTACTGCAGCATTATGAGCTGTGTGTAAAGTTCCCCTCCCATGTGAGAAAAACCTCCCCTGGAGCATTAAATAAAGTAAAATGTTTCCTTTGAAAAACGGCTGTATTATGCAAAAAAATATGTTTTCAGTTTTCTACATTAAAAGAGGCTTAAAACAATCTACTGTAACAGTGGGATCACTGAGAGCTTAACTGTTCATTATAATTTTACCCAACAATAAGAGTTGTTTTGTCCTTGAATCTTTTTCCTAAGATGCATAAAAATGAGTAGTCTAGTGTTTAATGGTGGACAGATTGTGAGATGTGACACTGTGGTCCAAGTATGTAGCTGTTCTAGCAAGTTCTAGGTCTGTATTGGTCAAAAGTGGTCCAAAGGAGAGCTAAAAGGTCAACATGTTGTCATGAAACCCGCTCCTGCTCTCTGCCCCTCCCTCACCTGTGTCATGAGACTCGCTCCTGCTCTCTGCCCCTCCCTCACCTGTGTCATGAGACTCGCTCCTGCTCTCTGCCCCCTCCCTCACCTGCTAATCATCATCAATTGTTTCCACCTGTCCCTCTGTCTACTTAACCACAGTTCTGCAGCTCCTCAGTGCGAGATCGTCTGTTGTTTACCTCACAGCCTTCAAGCCTCCATAGTCCTGTTCTTGTTCTTGTTCCTGTTCCTGACCACAGTTTTTTACGTACCCTGACTACTGCCTCTAGCCTGCTCCTTGTCGGTTCTCGTTTGGATTTTTGGATTTGACCTACCCTTCCGTTACTGACTACCGTCTCTGCGTGCCCCCTCTGGATTCTGCCTGCTCATCTCCGACCCGGACCGCCTCTGACCATCCCTCCACTGGATCACGGACTTCCCTACCCGCTGTGGTGAGACCCACTCTCCCATCACTTCCTCTCACCTCCTTGTCCTGTTTTTCTCCCCCAGCAGCTGGACTGCCCTCCTGCTGCATTCCACTTCCCTTTTCCCTTTTATTTTTTAATAAAGACTCTTATTGTTTTCACACCCTGTTGTCTGGGTCTCATTATGGGTCCTACTCGAGCCGGGTTCGTGACAGCACGATCTCGCCCACATAGACCCGAGACCCTAGACAAGACCAGACCGGTTTCTGTGTCTAGTAGTGCCGACCAACCTTCGGACCAGGCAGAGGAAGCCACCATACGGAGGGTGCTTCAGGTTATCGCCACAGCCTCCCCAGTCTTCCGAGGTCCGGAGGGACCTGCCTGCCCCCATAAAAGATTACGTGTGGCTAAACTAATCTACGGACTCTTCTGGGAGGAGCCTAGGTTGGCAGCGTTTCCTGCGTTGTCACTTCACGTGGAAACTATCAGGTGTGATTACTTGGCAGCGCTGCGAGACCTCTCGACGGAGGGGCTCACCTGCTGTTCGGTGCTCGAGTCTGGCGCTCCGTGTCGGGTCCAGCCGGAGGTCACACCCGACGTCCCGCCTCTCCTCCAGCGGGGAGTTCCGCAGCCTGTCGCCTCTCCACCTGTTCCTCTATCACCCAAGCCACCGAGGGTCCCGTCACCGGACGCCTCGCCCCCTGCTTCCAGTCCTGCTCCGGTTTCCGGTCCTGCATCTACTCCTAGTCCTGTTCCTAGTCCACGCCCTGATCCACCGAGGGTTCCGTCGCCGGACGCCTCGCCTCCCGCTCCACGTCAAAGTCCCGATGATCCTGGTCCCGTTCCAAGTCGAGTTCCGGAGGGTCCCGAGTCATGTCAAGTTCCAGAGGGTCTCGAGTCACGTCAAGTTCCAGAGGATCCCGAGTCACGTCAAGTTCCAGAGGGTCCCGAGTCACGTCAAGTTCCAGAGGGTCCCGAGTCATGTCAAGTCCCAGAGGGTCCCGAGTCACGTCAAGTTCCAGAGGGTCCCGAGCCCAGTCGAGTTCCAGAGGGTCCCGAGCCCAGTCGAGTCCTGAGGGTCCCGAGCCCTGCCGAAGTCCTGAGGGTCCCGAGCCCTGCCGAAGTCCTGAGGGTCCCGAGCCCTGCCGAAGTCCTGAGGGTCCCGCTCCCTGCCGAAGTCCTGAGGGTCCCGACAAGTCCAGCCCCTGAGGGTCCCGCTCCAAGTCCAGCCCCTGAGGGTCCCGCTCCAAGTCCAGCCCCTGAGGGTCCCGCTCCAAGTCCAGCCCCTGAGGGTCCCGCTTCAAGTCCAGCCCCTGAGGGTCCCGCTTCAAGTCCAGCCCCTGAGGGTCCCGCTTCAAGTCCAGCCCCTGAGGGTCCCGCTTCAAGTCCAGCCCCTGTTCCAGCGTCAAGTCCAGCCCCTGTTCCAGCGTCAAGTCCAGCCCCTGTTCCAGCGTCGAGTCCAGCCCCTGTTCCAGCGTCGAGTCCAGCCCCTGTTCCGGCGTCGAGTCCAGCCCCTGTTGGTCCCGCTCCATGTCCAGCCCCTGAGGGTCCCGCTCCAAGTCCAGCCCCTGAGGGTCCCGCTCCCTGCCGAAGTCCTGAGGGTCCCGCTCCCTGCCGAAGTCCTGAGGGTCCCGCTCCCTGCCGAAGTCCTGAGGGTCCCGAGCCCTGCCGAAGTCCTGAGGGTCCCGAGCCCTGCCGAAGTCCTGAGGGTCCCGAGCCCTGCCGAAGTCCTGAGGGTCCCGAGCCCTGCCGAAGTCCTGAGGGTCCCGAGCCCTGCCGAAGTCCTGAGGGTCCCGCTCCCTGCCGAAGTCCTGAGGGTCCCGCTCCCTGCCGAAGTCCTGAGGGTCCCGCTCCCTGCCGAAGTCCTGAGGGTCCCGCTCCCTGCCGCAGTCCTGAGGGTCCCGCTCCGAGTCCAGCCCCTGTTCCGGCGTCGAGTCCAGCCCCTGTTCCGGCGTCGAGTCCAGCCCCTGTTCCGGCGTCGAGTCCAGCCCCTGTTCCGGCGTCGAGTCCAGCCCCTGTTCCGGCGTCGAGTCCTGCCCCTGTTCCGGCGTCAGTTCATCCGGTGTCCTGTGGCCCCCCTGGGCCCCGCCACGCCGGCCTGCCTCCGGGCCGCCCTCCTGAGCCTCGCCGCGCCGGGCTGCCTCCGGGCCGCCCTCCTGAGCCTCGCCATGCCGGGCTGTTTTCGGCCCTCCTGCCTGTTCCCCCTCCTCCCTCCCTGTCTGGTTTCCTGTTGGGGCGTCTGGTATCCGCCCCTTGAGGGGGGGGTTCTGTCATGAAACCCGCTCCTGCTCTCTGCCCCTCCCTCACCTGTGTCATGAGACTCGCTCCTGCTCTCTGCCCCTCCCTCACCTGTGTCATGAGACTCGCTCCTGCTCTCTGCCCCCTCCCTCACCTGCTAATCATCATCAATTGTTTCCACCTGCCCCTCTGTCTACTTAACCACAGTTCTGCAGCTCCTCAGTGCGAGATCGTCTGTTGTTTACCTCACAGCCTTCAAGCCTCCATAGTCCTGTTCTTGTTCTTGTTCCTGTTCCTGACCACAGTTTTTTACGTACCCTGACTACTGCCTCTAGCCTGCTCCTTGTCGGTTCTCGTTTGGATTTTTGGATTTGACCTACCCTTCCGTTACTGACTACCGTCTCTGCGTGCCCCCTCTGGATTCTGCCTGCTCATCTCCGACCCGGACCGCCTCTGACCATCCCTCCACTGGATCACGGACTTCCCTACCCGCTGTGGTGAGACCCACTCTCCCATCACTTCCTCTCACCTCCTTGTCCTGTTTTTCTCCCCCAGCAGCTGGACTGCCCTCCTGCTGCATTCCACTTCCCTTTTCCCTTTTATTTTTTAATAAAGACTCTTATTGTTTTCACACCCTGTTGTCTGGGTCTCATTATGGGTCCTACTCGAGCCGGGTTCGTGACACATGTAACCGAGTCATGGATGACCAAGGTCCTCTGATTTGTGTGTGGACCACAAGATGTCTCCGACAGAGCTGATGTTGTGATTTGTGTGTATAAACACATGGGTCTGCAGATGTAGTTTGTAATGACTTGTTTCCATTGATGGGAGTCCCTTATTTTATTACCTTCATACTTTCAGGAGGTGCATGCTGTTAAACCACGAAGCAATGAATGAAGGTGGCCTGGTCTAACAGATCACAGGTTTAATGTGGAGGGCTGAGTCAATCTGTGCCAAGGAAGTGACACACGCTGGAAAGCAGGACAGCTTTGGATGTAGTGTGACTGGACTTTTTCCTGCCTCAAACCAGTGCTTTAAGTAGGCTGTTATGAACTGGTTCCAGTACAAACACTTTTCAGTGTTACCCCTCAGTGTACCAGGACTTTTTACGGCTTTCTCCAGCCTATTTATTGATTACAAATATTTAAATTTGCCTCAAATACATCCTATGTTTGGCGTACAATGCTTGCCATACATTCAAATGGATGTAGTTGCTTCAGATGAGAGAGGAAAAGCAGAGGAAACAATCACTGCTGGTCAATAAATTGAGTAGTTGAAGACATGGACATCTTTTATTTGTTATTTTTCATGTCCATGTTAAAACAATGAGGCTTGGAGTTAATAAATTTGGCTCCATGACACTTTGGTTCATAAGGATTTGATTTAGAACTGGCTTTGTTCTTTGTAATTTCTATATAATAAAGATCAATAGCTAGATCGATATAAAAATATAACCCATGTTTCTGTCCCATATTTGTGACATTTCCACTTAAAACACTAAAACTATGTGCTTCAGCTTGAGTCTATAAAAAAAAAACAGTAAGACCCACCCACCCTGTGTTACCAGTCATTCACATTTCATAGAGTTTTTAATGTAGATATCACTACACCCCAGTATGTTTTTCAGCATTTAGGCCCAGATGTTGACCAGCTGCCAGATATTGGTCACTAAACGCCTCCTTTAACAAATCTGACAACACATCAGACTCTTTACATCGTACCCTTCAAACATGTAGATAATAAAATATGTTGATACATTTTAACAGTAAAACATTTGTCTTATACCACCCTTAATTCTGTTGTTCACATATTCATTGCTTTAACATTCCTCATTGAGCCTAAAGAACAGCAGCAGTGTGAGGATGTGACTATCAGACATTCTGAGTCACTTGATTTTGGAGTAGATGTTAAAACATAAGAATATTTAATAAATCACTTAGTTTAAAGGTTCCAATGTAATTTTTAGAATCATGTGTAAAGCCTTAAGAATAGAAAGAATTGGTGATGATGGACTTTTTCTGTCCTCTAATTTTGTCCCCTTGAACCAGTGTGTTGGAATTTTATTTTATTATAAACCAGAAAGGAGTGAATTTGTCCTAAAACCTGTGCATGGGTCTGTCTATCCTAAATACTTTGCAGTCTGCAAACAAAAGTCTATTTTGACAGCAAGCTGCATGAGGATAACCTGCTAATAGAAGTCTTCTGTCCAACAGAACACGGATTGTGTTTTTATTTTTCCCCTTTGTCACATCTCTATTTTTATCTTCCTGCTTCAAACCTTTCTCTCACACTCACTGTAGCCAGAACAAGAAGCCACTTCAGGGCTAAACACAAAAACTGGATTTAATTTTACAAATACGTGTTTAAGCGTGCATGTGTGATAAATAATGAAATCTGATTTCCTATTTTTAGTGATAAAGCTGTTTCTTTTGGTCTTTCCTTTTAGATTTGTTCCTTTATGAAGCAGTTCCTGGTTTTCATGTCATTCTCTTTACTTTTAGTTAGGAGGGCTTCTGAAGACGTTTCTAGCAGATGAACCAACTCTTCAAAATGACGACATATTTCATGCAGAATATTTACAGAATTCAAGCATAAAATCTGAGCTCAACAAAGCAGATGACCATCATTGTGCTCTGTTGGTTCTCATTCTCATGATGGATGAGGCAGATTATAGGATTTACTAGTGATTTGCACCAAGAATTCCACATTTAAAAAGCAGCTGCCATTCAAAATGTAAAGGTTTTACATGTATTAAGTGTAAATCTGTAAAAAAGTACATTTTCCAAATGAACTCCTAATGAAAGTTTCTGTGCTTTGCTCAAAGGCAAAACACAGAAACACAAAGACACTTTTTTTAAAACACTTTTCCTGTGAACATGTATTTTTTTTTACTCACTTTAGTTTAAGCTGGTAAAACATATTTTCTGCTGGAGTAGAACAAAGATATGAACTCTTGTATCCAATAGATGGCAACAGAGTCATATAAGTCTGTTCTGGTTTAATGGAAGGAGTGAGTTCTAATAAGGATCATGTGGTTTGGGTCAGAGGCAGATGGAGTCCAGACAGCCTCATCACAGACACACAGTCATCAGAAACGCAGCCCAAACCAGTAGATGCTTGCAAGCATGTAAAACAAGTATCAGTGTGTAAGGATTAGGCTGATCATCCTAAAGATGTGTCACACAGTGGGAATTTGATTGTTGTTTTTAAAGCTTTTATTTGCATGATTTTTCCTGTTTTTATGTTTTATTTTGGCATGTTTTTATAGTTTTTACGTTTGTTTTAGCTGTGGATCACTGTGGACATTCTTTTAACATGATTGAAATCACCTGTGCGAGTGGGCGTGTCTAGAAGGTCACCTATTTAGGTGCGACTCAGGCTGGCGGATGGAGGCAGAAAGAGGCACAGAAAGAAGGAGAAATGTGAGTGGAGAAGGCGGAGAGGTGAAAGGTGTGCTGGAGGAGCCAGGAGGGACAGCGGCTGATGTGGGGAGCTGGTGAAGAGGAGGCCGATCGGTGGTCCGGAGGAGCGGCGAGGAGTCGAGCATCCTGTCCCCGCAGCTGGCGCGGGGACCAGAGTGACGTGCTGTGGGCGAGTGACGGCGTGGGATGGAGTGGACCGCACCCTTTGGATCGGGGCCCTTGCTTTGCGGGGCAAGGAGGTGCGGGAGGCCGCCGCCGTCACTGCCGTTGGACTGCCGCGGGACCATCCGAGGGAGACGGCCGAGAGTGCAGGTCGGGAACCCCCCCTGCACTTCCCTCCTCCACGAGACTGATATACCGCGGAGGGGTCAGCCTGGAAATCCTGGGTCCAGCACACCTGGACTTTTAAGTGGGTTTTTTTTATAAAAGATGACTTTTTATGGCCATTTTTATATGGATTTTAGTTGTTTTTTAAATATTTTTTTATAACCTCTCAACCTTATATAAAGACACTTGTTTAATCCAGTCCGTTGTCTCCTGAGTCTCTGTCCATTTTGGGGTCTGCACCTGCTCTCCACCTGTATCCGACCGCGGAGGGGCGGCGCTTGGGCTTTACAACCTTCAGCGTTGCCCCCGGTTACAGATGAACCATTTCCTCTTTTTTCTTATCCAAAAGCCTCTGATTGTCTTTCTTTGTCTTATAAATTGTTAGAAGCACAAATGAGCAGAGAGGTCGTGTTTTTATTCTGTTCCTCTCTTTTTCCAAGGTTCTCTAAGGTTTGCGTTATTTTCTAATTAGCTGTGGATCACAATTACTGCATGTCACACACAAGGTCAGGGATAAGACTAAAGGTCAGTCGGGGTTGTAAGAGGAGGGGTTGGAAGTAATCAGGGGCTGCTTCAGGTTCAGTAATAAATTAATATTCATCTCTGCCTTCAGATTCAACTACTATTACCTGCAAAACTAGACCTCAGAATCCTGTGAGTCTAATTTATTTACCTTTATTGCAGGATCCACTAATTCGCTGTGGATGCTGTGTTTTTGCAAGTTTTACACTTCACTGATCTGATCTCAGCTGTCATCCTTCTAAAAGAAGGAAGCTCTTTTTTAACTTCCAAGAAGAAAAACGAGCAGCACGCTGTAAGTTATGAGAAGTTTCGCCACCTTTTTGGCAGAGAAGTGAAAAAACAGGTGGACTCTGAGATCAAGCATGGTCCATAAATATGAGATCCTGACAGGCGAGGGTCTGAGTGAAAGGAAAGGACCTGGGATTCTGAGGATATGTGGGGTTAAAGGTCAGAGTAAAGAGCCAGGTGATTGGAGGGTAAAAATAAAAGTGTTTTCTTCTCATGATGTTTTTTACTCCCAGGTTTTTATCCCACATTCTTTTCATTGGTTTTATGAACAAATGTTTGCACATGTTGCTGTTCTTTTGCTTTATATTTATGCTTGAGCCA
>SSNR01000003.1:3291573-3309823 GCA_006937965.1 Callopanchax toddi | reverse complement strand
ACCCCCCCCCCCCCCCCCATAGTTCATGAAGTAATCTTGAAGTTTGATTCCTTAGAGACTCGGCTTAGGGTGTGGATTTTTTGTTGCATTTAAAATAATGGGTTTTCGCATTTTTACTGATAAAAGTGAAATATTCTGATATCCTTCAGACCCCAAACACACACAAAACTACAAAACACATACATCTTTTGGTCTGTTGGGCCGACCAGTCCGACCACAGGCAGAGGAGTCCAAGCTGTTTACCATCCCAGACTCAAGTCAGCTGGAGTCTTTGTGTTCATCTTCCTTCACTGATGAAGTGTTAATTATAGGAGAGGCCTCACACCTCCAGACAGCTGAACAACTTTAAACTGAGGTCACTGTGTTGTTGTTCCACTTTTCCATAATACTGTTGACCAGAGGGGGAATGGTACTCGCATCAAGTGGACGTTTATGAGCCACGCTAGCAGAATCAGTCGGTTAGCAGCAGAAACATTCTGTTATGGCTGAACTTGGATCAGTTTGATCCATTACAAAGTTGATATCTTTCCTTATAGGCTTTTTTTTTTTCTTTAAGGGACGCTCAACAGACAAAAGCAGGTTTCCTCTCAGAATGTTTTTGAAAATCCGCTCAGTGTCTCTTCCTGTTCTCAGTTTGTAAAGCTGCCATGGAGGCAGCAACACATCAGTGTGAACACAATCCAGCTGTGTCAGCAGCTGGTTGTGCGCTGAGACGTTTGTGAATCAGCATTCCTTTGCAGCTGAAACAGCAATCACCGTTTCTTCACAACAACCTCCTGCTCTCTTTATCAGCATCAGCGCCGTCATGATGGAAATTCATTCTCTACACTCAGGTTTACTGGAAAGAGATTCAAGTCATTTGTTTCTATGATGAAAACGAGAGATTTTCAATGAATTAAAGTCGACTTCAAAGGAGGAAATATGGAATACAAACCAACAAAACGAAACAAAAGATCTCTCTTGCAGTGAATTTAATCTCAGAGATGACTTAGATTTTACAAGTTTGACCAAAAAAGACATTTATTAAATAATTCTACCTTAACACAATTTATTCAATATAATTTTAACTCATCTGTTGATGGACAGAACTGATTAAAAACCTTTAAACTTATCATAAAGGTGTGGTGTACTCATATTTTTTATACTTTTGCAGTGTTCTCTAGTCTAAATCAATGCCTTATGAGTCATTTTTATGAAGAAAAAAGCTATGATGCTTCTATTCTCTGATGTAGACGTTTGCTGATTCAGAGGTCTGCTTGAAACAGCAGGTTTCCTCATTATTATTAATGATATGCACAATCCTCGCTTCTGATTGACCTTACATTTTTGATCCCAAATCCAAGGGAGAAGGAGAAATTTTAGAGGAAGCACTTTCTCAGCATTTGTCAATGAATGTTTCAGAATGGTAATACCTACATGTGAACTTACATTTTCTCCTAAAAGGGCAGAATGTTCTGCTGTGACACCCGAACCGGGGCCAAAGCAGACCGTAGGATGTGGGAGTTGATATGTTAACATTAGCATGTGTGGCTAACCACAAAGACCTCAGAATAACGGCTAATATCATAGCAAAAATATGTTACGAACTTACCTAACAGCTGCTCCTAAAGGCTTTTGGGAGGCAGTAGCTCAGTGGTTAGGGCTTTGGTGTTGCAACCGGAGGGTAGCAGGATCGAATACCCGCTCCGGCTGTGTTACTTTGTCATTGTGTCCTTGGGCAAGACACTTGACCCTCCTTGCCTGCTGGTGGTGGTGGTCAGAGGACTGGTGGTACTTCTGTGTCTAGTTGCTTCTCCTCTGTAGCTTCATCAGCATGTGAATGACTGACTGATGTAAAGCACTTTGTAGTCCACTGACTTCAAAAAGCGCTATACAAATGTGAGACATTTACATTTTACATTTCTCCTTCTCGGTGCAAAAATAAAAATACATTCCTGTCGAAATTTTTAAAAATCAATGCATGCCCAGTCTGGGACTCAAACTCTCCCACATCAGAGGCGGTGTCTTAGACCACTAAACTACAGCTCAGTTGCTGTGATTTTGTTCTGTTTCTATACATGAACATTGCCAGGTAACGTGAGTCAAGATCATGGATCATGATCGCTTAAGATTTTGTGGGTCAGTTCACTTTAAGAATATTCTTTCATGTAAATTTAAATAAAATAACATAGTTTTTACTGACCAATGGTGCTCCCAGACCACACGAGGCCTCTAGGCTCAAGCCATATCTAGCCGTTATCCGAGCCTGCCTGTAGGGCGGGCATGAGCCAAGATGGGCCAGACCATGTATGCAAATTCGCAGAGTGACGTAGATCTGCAAGGTTTTTCAAATCCTAGCGTTTCAACCTGAAAAAATTTTGAGAGGAAAATGCGGACGACTGATTTCATGTTCAACCTGCATAAAAAGCTCAGAGTGACCAATTTTAATAATAAAAAACATGATAAAAAAGTTTTTTTCACTAAACCACACCTTTAACGAACTAAAAATGAGTTTTGGACAAAATCAGGGGAAAAGTTTTACTAAAATCTAAATGAAAAATGTGGGTTTCTGGATGAAGAACCAAAGAATTGAAGATGTTTTAGTCTTAAATGAAGAAAATTTAGGATCAGAGCCTAAAGTCAAAGAAGAAATCAAACATAATTTTAGTTGGTGAAAAGAAATGACTTATCAGTTTATCAACAGTGATGATTTTTCATGCGACTATGACTGCAGAACTTTGGAAGACTAAAAAAAAAAAACTAAAGATATGAGTCTCTACTTTTAGACTGACATTAATCAGAGCTAAGATTTAACATTGGTTAAAACTGAGCCTCTTATGAAATGGAGATCTAATATGAGACTAAACTAGTGTTAGTATCATTGAACTAAATACAGTTTATGTTTCTTTATAGGAAATGTGTATTTTCTGCTGCTTTTGACACCAAGTTTAGATTAACGTCACCTCCTTCCTCTGGCTGCTGGAGACAGACTGCTACAGTGTCAGTGGGATAAAAGTGAAAGAGCTCAGAAACGATGCCAGACCACATGAAGGCACTGTTGGACGTCTGAAACGACGAGCTCTCTGCAACGCTTTTGGGCTCTCTCAAATGTTTCTGGTTTCATGCATGATTTACAGTCCTGAGGATTTGTGGTAAAGACCAATCATTTAATTTGGTTTTGTATTATGTGCAAACACTTCTATGTTCTCAGCTTTTTGTGCAGTAAAAATGCTCCAATTTTTAAAAAAAAAGTTCATGTTTTTGAGTTTAACACAAACCAATAGGCATGTGGAACTCTGCCTGTAACACCTCTACAAACAATCCCAAAATTCACCTGCCGGTAATAAATTTAGTTGACTTTGTGTGGTGAAGAAAGCAGGCGCGGGGGGGGGGGGGGGGGGGGGGGGGGGGGGGGGGGGGGGGGGGGGGGGGGGGGGGGGGGGGGGGTGCTGTGTAGGATGATTTGACAGGAGGTGTGGGGACTCGCACTTTGTCCTTTTGTTTCTTGCCTTTTCTGGATTTACGAGCTGCTTCTCACAGCCTCTGGCCCTCCGGTGCCTCAGCATTCCCATGTGTCATGTGACACCGCTTCTTTCCAGCCATCAAAACCATCAGAAAACAGGCCCGAGACGCACCTTCAGGGGGTTATTATATACTAGTAAAATACTGCATTATTAATACTCTTCTTTACTATAATAACAAACAGTTTTATAGATTTGATTCCTGTTGCAGATTGAAGACAGGTGACTTATAGATTCATACCAGATCCAAAAGTTCAATCTTGTTTCAGTTTGATTTATGATTACAGTGGCTCAATATTTATAGTGATAAAGGAGTAAAAACAAGAGTTGTTCCCAGATGAGGTCTCTCTCGATGTAATTTCCCTCCAAAAACCTTTGGATATCACAGCTGGTATTCATCGTTTTTTCATGTCTGCTCATGATGGAGGCTTGTTTTGTGTTTCTCCTACATTGATGATGATGATACAGAGAAAGTAGAGCGTTAATAGATGGTTAAAGATAAGTAAGCTTGAGCCTCAGTGGTGCAAATCTCTCTGACATTGTTTTCTGCTGAAATGACTTATGGCAAATGCATAATGAAATATTATGAATTGTTTTATAGCCTGTAATTATGTCTTCATCAGAACACCCTGTGGCGAGGTATCAGGTGGAAACAAGCTTTGATTTAATGAGGTGACAGATGAGTTGCATGGAAGGTTTTAAAGGCACATTTGAGGTCACAGATTTAGCAGCTACCTGTCATTTTGCATCATATGAGAGGGATTTGGAAGATTTGAAAACTTCCAACATGGATTATAAAAAAAAAAATCCTTTGAGCTTCACTGGGGGGAATAAATGGCTCAACCTGTCATGCAAACGGTTCGTTATGACATCATAAATCTTGATCCAGTCTGTGTCTGTGAGTATTTAGGCTTGCAACGTGCCCTAGGTGATACAGTATGTATTCTCTTCATCCTAAATCCTTTTTGCACTTGACAGCATAATGAATTTTGTAACTAGATGTTTTAGCACGTCGTTTGTCTCTCTTTTAGCCCAACACAACCATCCTGTCAGGGCCAAAGGCACTCAGTCAGGACCAGGAATGGCTTTAATCTCAGCTGGCTCAACAATTACCTTCTCCTGGATTCCTTTCCAGTGAGTTATTGGGTGTTTGAAACAGGGATCCCTTGGTTTTGTTGACAAAAATTACATCACAAATCTGCAGACGAATTATCAAGGCGTTGCTATCCAGTGTGATTTAGTTAAACCCATGCCACAGCATTTCTACCTGCTGACATTTTATTTCTAAATAGATTATTTATATCTGTTATGTATAGGAAGCAACAACAAAAAAAGCTGAGACTCTCATGTTAGTTTGCAGATTTATGCCACCATCACAGTGTTTTTGTGGTCTCACCAACTATTTTGCATATCTGCTGGCAAAAACAAGTGAAATCCTGACTCTGCTACCCGGACTGCCAGTATTTATCTGATTGTAGCTTCTGCAGGAAGATGCTGAAAGACTAGCGGCATGCCTGTGGTTCTCCGACCGCACATCTTCCCAGGGCCTGAACTTTCACCTCTTCTAATCAGAACTCTGCATATTGAGAGCAGGAGTCGGTTTATCTGCGCTCTCTCATTGGAAGGAGAATGGTTTGTGTTTGCTCCAGTAAATTAGCATACAGGTCTCCCTGACGAGCACCAGTCCGTGGTGGAATGTGTGTTTGTGAGAGATAGGACAGGCTGTTTGTTCAGATCAGATGGTGACTGAACTGTAACACGGGCATTCATAGAATAATGAACAACTGAAACAGTTACAGAGCTTTAGTCTGTACATGGAGCATCTTAAAAGTACATGTAAGTGTGATGTGCTTTCTTCAAGAGGAGTTTTAATGGAAGTGAACTGTACACAAAGTTAGAGGCATTTAAAAAAAGTTTCATTCTGCTCATAAATTGACCAACAGCAGCAGCCATCCTTCTCTAACTCAAATCAGATCTTTGTCGTCATTTTTTACAAAAAAAAAATCTCAATTTAAAGGAGCAGTTGACTCAGTGTGAGGCATAAAAGACGGGGATTAATAACAAAAATACTACTAATTAAACATAATAAAAACCTTACATTAAGAATTCTACTTATGTAAATGAATAGCACAGGTTAGATGGCTCTCTTTAGGCTCTCGATTTACTGGTCGACCTACCTCCAAATCCTCACCTACGGTCATGAGCTTTGGGTAATGACCGAAAGAACAAGATTGCAGGTACAAGCAGTCAAAATGAGTTTTCTCCACAGAGTGGCCGGGCTCAGCCTCAGGGATAGGGTGAGGAGCTCGGACATTAGGGAGAGACTTGGAGTAGAACCGCTGCTCCTCATTATCGAGAGGAGCCAGTTGAAGTGCCTCCTGGATGCATCCCCAGGGAGGTGTTTCAGGCATGTCCTGCCGGCAGGAGGCTCCTGGGTTGACCCAGGACACGTTGGAAAAAATTCATCTTTAATCTGGCCCGGGAACGCCTTGGGGTCCTGCCGGAGGAACTGGTGGAGGTGGCCAGGGAGATGACGGTCTGGGGCACCCTTGTTGGGATGCTGCCCCCGTGACCCAGACCTGGATAAGTGGAGGAAAGCGAGTGAGCAAGCGAGGGCACGATGTTAGATGTATACATTGCACTGATTGTGTTAAGGACTCTAGAGAACAATTACATCAAACAACTGGACAAATCTACCCATCCAGCCCATAAACTATCCACCCTCCTTCCATCAGGCAGCAGGTTGAGCCAAAACCCTGAACAGTTTCTTCCTTAATTTAGGTTAGGACCTCTTACTGCTACTTCACACTGGATGCGGTGCGGTGCGGCACTGCAGTCGCAAGAAAAGTAGTCCACACCAGCTGCGGTTTTGTTGTGGAATGTCTCTGGCTCTTTGCCTCAGCAGGAGCGCCAAATCTCGGTGGTTCACGCGAGAACAAGTATGTGGTTAGCAGCAGCTGGTAAACAAAACCTCGAGTCGTCTTCTTGTTCTTTTGTTGAGGATCATGTATTCACTTGGCTTGTTTCACAATGGATAAGCACACTTCGTTCTTATATAGTTTAATGTTATGCTTAAATAAGTTTTATGTTGTTTCTCTGTCTTTTAAATATCCAAATCGTGTTAACGTTAGCAACGTAGCTAATGGTTTTATTTTGAAAAAACGGATGCACCTCGCCTGCTAGCGTTTCACTTCCTGTTTGGCGCACGTAATGTCTTTAACTTGATGACGATCCACTGCGGTGTCCAGGAAAAATAGACTTGTTGCGGAAAGTTAACTTTGCCCCGCAACCACACCACACCGGAGTCGGTGTGAAGTAGCCTTTACTCATTTATTCAAATCTGTTTATTTTTTAACTATGTTTTCTCTTGTTAAGCGCTTTGTGATTTGTATCTTGAGAGGCGCTCTATAAATAAAATTTTACTTAATTACTTATAATCCAAGTCGTGGACCAAAACTTGGGTCACAGAGCTAAATGTGCAGGGACATCCCAATTTTTATAACTTGTTGTGTGATGTGAGACTCTGCAGGAAAAGAAGCAACACAATGAGTCTGCTGCATGGTAGCTGAACTGATGCCAAGGTTCAGTTACTCTTGGTGTTATATATAAAAAAAATAAAAATAAATTATTAAAGCTAAAACAGATTAAGTGAAACTTTTATAGAATATTCCTGCCTGTCACTCTTCTTCTTGTCATTCCTGCTGCATATCACTCTCTGTCAGTAGCAGTACCTGTTGCTCAGGAGGAGAAATGCAAAAAAAAGCAAACTTTCTTGACATCACAGAAAGTTATGTGGCATTATATTCCATCCCTAACTCTGACCCTTAAAGGGACTTTTGGATAATTTCGATGAGGCATTTTTTTCCAGCGGTTAATCTTGCCAGCAGGTGGCGTCACTCAAAGTGAATGAAGTCTCTAGAAACAGGATGAAGTCCTCTGACCGGAGAAAAGCTCATGGCCAGATCTATAACACTTCAGGAGCTAATTTACTTAACTAAATTCAAAACAAGCCTTAAATGTGTCTGAAACCTAATTGTAAACCTCTACATTTTTGCATGAGACCTTTAGTTTGTGCTAAAGTTGTATTGATCTGGTTAGCCATGAACATTAGTCTGATCAGAGAGATTCTTCCTGTTTCGAGGCTCACTTTAAGTGATGTCACTGCTGGGCAGGGTCCTAGCTATAGATAACTAATAGAATACCCCTTCAAAGTTATGTACTTATACTACATGATTTTAGATGTTTAATGACTTTATTTCATTTCTCTCTTTGGGTTGGTGTTCATTCTCTCATGTCTCTGATGAGCTGTTTAATGACAATAAGATGAACATTCAGTGTACTGTCTGTCCCCCACTGTGCAACCATCACATCAGCTTAGGAACACTCCTTTATTAAAGTTATCGATTCAAAATGGAGAAATGATTTCATGTCACTGAACTGATTTAGCAAACATAATTTTAACCCAAGATGCATTTAGTGTGTCCTCGTTTGCCAAACCACGACTTGTGAGAAGAAAGAAATTAATGTGAAATTCACAGTGAAAGCTTTATGTCGTAACATCAAAGCGTGTGAAGGTTTTCATATCAGCGATGGATCTTTTCCTTTTCATGGATGTTTAATTAAAAAAGCCACGAAGTTCCTCTTGGCTCACTTTAAAGCCACAAGCAGCCTCCAGGTATTTACTGAGCACTGAGGGCACAGAACAGATAAATCTTCACATGACTGTTTCAAAGAACGTGCCTGCTAACCACGATGATTACATTCGAGTGTCCCGAGGTCACATAGCAAACACAGAGATGTTTCTGAGGATGTGTTCTTTCTTAAATATTTCCTTCAGCGTGTAAAATCTACGTTTGTCAGAATGTATCCTAAGGAGAGGGTGTTATTCCAAGTCCAAGAATTAAATTTGAAGACTGTTATCTCCTAAGCTTGTGTGTGTTTGTGGCACATGTGCCTGATTGAGTACACAAGAAAAATGAGCAAGAAAGTAATTTGTCATTAATTTGCTAGAACCTTGAAACAGGGTATGAATTATATGCTTCGCTGCCTTCTGCACTAATTTGCTACAGTAATATAACCTCCAGTTTCTGTTATAGATTACTGTTTCCCTCTTTATTTTCTGTTTTCCTTAGAGTATTTGTTTCTCTATTTAATTTTCTTTTTTAATAACACAAACTCTAGTTTTCCCTGTCATTAGTCAGAAGCCCACTGAAGCACAGAAATGCCCTGAAACAGGAGGGAATCAGAGGATTAAACAAGTACAAAAAGAGAGTTTATGGTCAGAAAAAGTCACAGAAGATCATTGGGTTGTCTGTTCTCATGGTGAAGATCAGAGATCTACATCTGATTTCTAGAAAAAAATCTAAGTTCCAGAAAAATTAGTGATAAGAAATTAATTTTAATACATTTGTTTACAACCAACAATGAAAATGATTGATTGTAGCTTTAATTTATATCAGTTGGTTGTAGGACTTTTGAACTTGAGCTTGATTTTATGCCTGAGCAAACAAAGTGCTTTGGTTTTTCTATAATAAATGAACTGAATATAAAGTGCAACAAACATTAAAACAACCAAAGTTACAGATGAGTTAACTCAGTTAAAATATAAAGACACCGGTGTGAAACATGCTCGTTAAATACTGCAGCAATTTATCAGTTAATTTATTGCACTTCCTCTGCTGTTTGTAGCAGGCTGCTGTTTTTATTAGAACAAGAAGCTGAGAACTGATAAATCTGTGTTTAGAAAGTCAGAGTACAACAACTTGTTCTCAACTCTGAATCAGCCTTAAAGAAAGTTCATCAGATAAAATGTTGTTCTCTAGGAAAAAAATGGGAATACATTTTCTCCTGAAGCATGTGGCATGTTTGTGTGCAGATGCCTTTTCTTTCACAAGTGGCCCTTATTTTAAATTCCTGTCCAAGTGAACACCTGTTAGCCCACAAATGACTTCCTGATGTTAGCATGAAGCTGTTGTCAACGTTGTGGTTACATCTCAACCTCTGACCATCTACACTGGTCCTTGAGGGCCACTGTCCTACAGGTTTTAGAATTTATCCTGATCCAACAGACCTGAATCTTTTGCTAAATCACATCTTCAGCATTTCCTCAAGTTCTACAGAAGCCCGTTAATTATTTATTGATTCAAATCAGGTGTGATGGAGCTGAGAAACATCTAAAACAGGCTGGATACAGCTCTCCAGGACTGGAGTTTGACACGTGACCCATGATCACCCCAAATATTAAATGTTGTGTTTTACAAGACACGCTAATGAGAATAAAACCTTTTTTTTTAATGAAAAAACAGATGTGTTTTGTTTGGTCCAGATCTGGACTCCAGTCCTGGACTGGAGTATTTAAAAGGTGTTCACCTTGGCAACATTTCTTGAAACCTCTTGTTTTTATCACCTATAATAAAATTTCACTTCTTCCTTCACTTCTTGCTACTTTAATTTGTCTCTTTTAATCAGATTAAAAAGCTCATCATAAATCAACCTTCTGGGCTTTTGGCAGCTTGATGTTTCTGTTTCTGCCACCAGAGCAAGTTCAAACTCCTTGCATGAACATCAGTGTTGTTAAGCGAACCCAGGAATCAAAGTTTCAAGTGCGTGTACAAACCCAGGTTACGTCATGCAAAGGTGTGGGGAGAAGATGTTCATGGAAAGTTTTACTAAACTCCTGCCGTTGGGGACCGAGCTGCACTGAGAGCAGCTGTGATGGCCGTGCTGCTAACTGGCTAGGATTCGTCTTTGGCAGCGAGCGAATGAGCAGGAGTTCGCTCCAGCAACCATGCAATATTTAGCACCCTCATAGCCAATCAGCACAATTTGTCCTGGAGCCGTCTCTCTGTTTTTCTTTTTGTGGTTGGCTGCTAATCCCCTCTAAGCAAATCCATCAGCATGCAAATTGACACACACATTTTTTTTCCCTTGACATTTGTTCTTTTATTTAACCACAGAAACCAATCAACCATTCAGAGATGAAGCACATTCCAGCTTTGGGGATTGGCATACCTGTATTTACTGTGGGGTTTGTATCCAGTGAAATAGTGTTTGGGTAGAGATAAAATACACAAAACTGCAGGGTAGCTGTCAACAGTCAAATCTGAGTTATTGATTCAGTCACAAACTGACAAGTCTGATCAGAACATGGCTCTGTTTGTCACTGTGCTGATGCTCCCTCCAGCTGGAGATCTGAAACTTTCACTGAACTGCGACTTCAGAGGATTTTGTGGATTTAAAAAAAGATCCACTGATAGTAACATTTTCTAAGATTTGATTTGTAGCGTTTAGAATAACTATTAGTTATTTTAACTACACCCTCTTCATATAAATATTGAAGCTTATTTTTGGATTATAATGAAAAGTGATACACTGTCATTTAACACTGATAATAGCTAATATTTATTGAAGGTGTCTTTAGGTTCTTTGAAAAGAGTACAGTGAATTGAATACCTTATTAATAATGTGAAGCTGAGACGAGGTAAAGATTGAACAACCATTTAATTTGAAAAACCTAAGAACACAGACAGATAAGACAGTTTGAAAGTTTGATGTAAACACAATTAATATTCTTCAACATGTTGAGGATGTTAAAGATGGTTTAAATTGTGAGTTTTAACGGACCGTAGCATATGTTTTAATGACTAGGGAAGGTAGTTAATTTAGTTAACCTAGTTGGGACTTTAAGAGTCAATTTAGGGCTAATTTGAGGTTGGATTGGAATTTAGAGGCTTAATTTAGAGTGGAAGAATTAAGCTTTATCAAAGCAAACCTCTCGATCAGAAAGTGGTGTTCGCTCACTGAAAGGTGGACGCTCCTGGATCTGGCAGGCGTTGGTTTCTCCACGAGCTGAGGCTGGAGTCCCCAGACTCGGAGTGGTGGTCCTGGAAGGCGTGGCCACCGAGGACCTCGCCGGACAGTCCGTGGATACATCCCGGTCAGCAAGGGAGACATCTCAGCAGGCATGCTGAAGTCATTTCTGATCAGTTCCCGTGGTGAGGGAGAGACGAGGGAGAGACACAAGCAGGTGGCTCTCGAGGCCTTGTTCAAAGCTGATGAAGGTTCAGCTAAGACTCTGAAGGATAGCAGCTCAGACTGCATTCAGACTCAGACCAGACTCGACTACATTCAGGCTGTAGCACAGACTGATTCGTACCAGAACTGAATATTAGTTTTGAGACTAGTTATCTTAAATTCAACCACTCAGAAGATATCAAGTGTTCCAACCAAACATGAGTTAGTGGACTTGTGGACGGCTCTGATTGGGTAGGGGAACTGTGGGGAGTTACCAAGTTCATATTACTTCCGGCCGTTAAAACACTCACATTAGAAATGCATGAAATAGCAGAGAAGAATTATAACACTTCGAAGAGTGAGTGTGTGGATGACCCTGACGAGAGGAACACTACAGGCGGCTGTTCTGTAAACAAAAGATTACAGTTTGAAACCAGTCTGTTTGAAGAAGAGACATCTTTAAAGAGTGTTTTATTAACACAGCCAGTGTCCAATGGGTCATCTGGGAGATGGACACCTGAAAGTGGACAGTTGGACACCTGTAGGGATCTTGATTCAGGTTAAAACATAATCCAAGAGTCATTGTATTCCAAGTTATTGGGAAAGAAATGGATTATTGTTTGTGATGGTCGTCAGGGGTCAGAGGTTATAGCATATTTGATGGTGCTACAGATTTCAACTTCAAGCCCAAATTATTGCAATTTGTCACAAACGTTTTGGCAGCTGTAATCCAGCAATGGAACATTACATTTATACTTGGAACATAATCAGTTGAACCTTTTAAAGCCAAGCTTCTCACTGGACTGTGACTGTAAACTGACCAGCAGAGTTTCTAAACTGTTTTAAGAAGAATGATGCAGAACCAGAGGAGAGAACACAAAGACAGAACCATCTCATTCAGCTCTGGAACTATTCACCCTATTTCCTTCAGGCAGTAGGTAGAGCAGCCTCAGCCTGGACAACAACACTGAGGAACAGATTCCCCCTGAGGTGGTGAGGCTTGTGAACTCTGACCTTTAAGGTGTTCTCTGTATTTTGTTACTACAATATGATTTGATATCATTATCAATGAGTTTTAGGCTGAACTCAGTAACACGTTTTACTCTCCTACATCTCTAGCATGCTGTTAAATGGCAATAAATGATTCTCTGATTAGACTTTGTAACTATGTGACAAGAACGTTTGCACTACAGTTGCACAAGCATTTTGGGGTTTTTTTCTCAGCCAGTGCCCTGATAGTATAACGTCATCATGTTTCCAGGTGAAAACTGACCACAATTCTGTCTCCACTAGTTACCAGCTGTCACTGCAGTGAGATACTAACTCGATTCTTTCTTTATTTTCATTTATTGACTCACTTTTAAAAACCATACATTTGCTCATCCTGCACACCAATAAGCCAAAATGGATGTTTTAAAAATCAAAAGGTTTAAAATACATCATATTTTGACCATCCAACAAAACAAGTGCTTCGCCTGAATGAGTTTTTCTGATCCAGTTCATATTTATTTATTTAACTTATGTTTTAGGAGGATATGAAGACACAACTTCTAAATGGAGCTGAGTTATAATTGTGGTTAAAAAGTGAGAGAATCTGTTATTTTGTATCAGTTAAAGCTGACTTAACATAAAAACTAACTTATTATTGTCTAATAATTGTATAAAATATCTCTTAACTATTTTAATCATAACAGTGTAAATATGTCTTGATGTATTTCTTTAAACTGTTCATTCATATAGCGGGATGTGATTCTAGTGAACTAGGGGTTAACTGTGAGTCTGACCACAGAACATTTATTAAATATAGAGACAGAAAATCTACTTCGCTTTGGCTTTTTTCTTCATGCAATTGTTTGTAAGAAGTGCTTTTTGTGTGTAACTGAAGGCCTGATTAAAACTCCATTAGTCAGGCAGAAAAACAAGAGTGCAATCAAAATGTAAATGAGTGTAATGGTTGTTATGAAACAAGTGAACCAGACTTTCATTTCTGCTGAAAAAGCTCTTTTATAAAGTCCATTGTTCTCCATTTGTTTGTCCTTTCTACCAGTGAACCTTATTGAATCCAGCTCCAAAATAAGTGATATTTACAAAAACTCTGGTAATAATTTGATTTTTAGTAGCTAAGACCTCATTTTTGTGATTAAAAGCTGCAAATTAAAGGGATAACCAGTTGAATTATTGAAATTGTCTCAGGGTCTCTTACAGAAATCTGATTCCTGACTGCCTGAAAGTAGTTTAGCTTGGAGGAAAAAAAAATGTGAGTTCATCCAGAATCAGACTCCTGATTGTCAGATTTGAGTTCCATCAATCACTCAAATGAGCTGCCTGGATCGGAGTGTTTCTGCCAGCTGATCTCCTTCAGTTCTGTCAAACTAAACAGCCACGTGGGCTATAGGTCAGATTCTTTATCTTCTCAGCCTGTAACATGTTTAAAGTGTATATTTGTACCAACATGTAAGTGCTGCAAACTACTATTTAAAACAAAACCAGGTAAATTTGACCATTATGTGGACTGAAAACAGAACCTGAAGCCTGTAGAACAATTGGTTTGTGAAAAAATGACATGCCCTCATTATTAAGGAGGACTCAGGGGGCTGGAGGGATGAGAATGGAGGTGAGCCCGCCTTTGTATCTTTAATAAGTAGTCAGTTATCTGCACATGTGCCACACTAATTAGCCAGCAGGGACTCTGGTGTTGGGTGGAGTGTTGAGGCTAAAGGGGAACAGTGAGGGTACTTTGTGGTCCTGGTTATCCTGATGCCCCAGAGGCAGCTGGGTGCACCACCTGTTAATAAACTCTGAAGTGGTGTCTAATTGGACCTCTGGCTGGAGACCACCCAGGGAATCGGACTGAGAGACAAAAACACACACAGCTGACAAGAATCAGGTCCAGAACGGATCCTGGTCAACAAATACACACATTAATATTTAGCTGGGTTTTAAAGAAGGGATCATTATACTTTAACCTCCTGAGTCCCAAGCTTTTGATTAATTTACATTCTTAATCTCTCCAGATATCTAGGATTAATAGTACCTAATAAGATGAAATATTTTAAACAATTAGTTCAAAATTAAATAAATTAAAACAAATTAAAGTGATAATATGCAACTTTTTCATATTTTTAAATCTTTTCCTTGAGCCAGTCTGTGCTAATATGACCCTTTACAGAGTTAATGAAAAGTCACTTAGCCCCATCTGGTGATTAGATCCGGAATACCACAATTGCAAGATCTCCGTCGCCGTCACGGTACCCAGGAAGTCACGTGTGTCACGAGGGTTAGGCTAACCCAATGTGGCTAGCTGTTATGCCGGAGTGTTTTTAGCTCATGATTCCTGATTTTTTTCAATCTCTCCCTGCTTGAACACAGCTGATTTCTTTGAAGGAGTAAATAACCGCTCCTGTAGAAAGCTATGAAGGCTGAGGAGACGTTTCAACAGGTAGATTTAGGCGTTTAGAACCTGAAACAATGGGCTAACTTTTTAATGGCAGTGTTTTAAAACAGACACCAGAGTGCGCCCAAAACAAGCAAAACTGCATATTATCACTTTAAAAATATATGAGAAAATAGTAAAATCTCATTAAATAAGGACAACAAATCTAAGTTGAACTGAATAAATATCTAATAATAAATGCATTGTAACAAAGTATATGGGGTACTGAAAATTAGGAATGAGAATTTGTCTTTTGGTGACTAAAAGCTCTGGGTGCAAAACAATGAAAATATTTTTTATAATCAAAGAACGTAAAAGAAATCTGGAAAACATAATGATACAGAATACAATAATAATATACTTTTTTGGAAAATGCTACATAAATTTCCCAAAACACACAAAAACAATCTAGATTTCAGAATACACAACATTAAAAAAAACTTAAACTAATCCCACACAAGCTTATTTGTTTTCTGAAATGTATTTCTGTTTCTCTCTGTTTCTACTAAGTGCTGAAATCCTTTATTTTGTTTCCACAAACTGTTCTCGTTTATCCTAGTGGTGTCATGCTCTCAGTGTCAGACGGTGCGTCACACCTGCTGTGGATGTCTGTGTTACTTCGTGTCAGACACATTGCCATCTCCTACTTGTGCATCGTCATTCTCATTCATGTGCACGATTGTGAGTTATCTTTGTGCGACTCCCAGGCATCTCTCTCCTGCAGGTTGTCAGTCAGACGCTGCTCTCTGGATAAACAGACTGACGGAGAAGAGAGAGATAATAAGTTTAGCTCAGCATGAAGCTCTTTTAATGTCTCATTAATTGCAGCGCTGCAGGCGCAGCGGGGACATGATCACTGCATATGGAATGCTATTTTTTCCCCTTTTTGTTTGTGCTATAATTAATGTGTCTGCTGTAAAGTGTGATCTCAGGTCAACACTTTGTATGAAAAGCCTGCATACATTTTTCCCAGTCAATTTTCTAATGGTGGGAGGGGCGGATGAATGATGGGTCACCTTCCTCTTCACACTCTAGCAATCTAAAGCACTCTCCAATGAACGATTCTGTCTGGCCGTCTGCTTTTTATCTGAAGAGAAGCCAGATCTCATTTAGGAAACAGATACTTCCGACAGACCGCCACTCACTCAGCCAAAAGGGGTTAGATGATTAAGATTCCTCTTATCTTCCCACCCTCACCGCCCAGCCCATATTAACCCCCTGTCAGTGCTTTACAATGAGAGTGGGCATGGCTTAGTCTGATTTATTTCACACAGAGCCATCATAAGGGCACAGTTGGCCTCCTGTGTCCCTGATGAGCCATACACACCCAGGCCCTTATGGCCTTTTCTCTTTCCTCGCCTCCCCCTCACTGTCCCTCCCTCACGCCGCCTGTGTCACACATTCAACCTGTCAGTCAGTCTGAGGACGGAACAGTCACAAAGACAAGCGCGAATCAAAAGGAACTGATTAGCAATTAATGGAGCATTCTGATATTTGCATCAGGAGTGTGTGTAAAGTGTGTGTGCACATAAAGATTGGCACTGTCAATCATGCAGAGTGCGCTCCGGCCCTCCCTCCTGTGTCCTGCCCATTGGCTTCTTTAGGGGTTCCATCCACTTATTGATATGGGAGACTTGACTCTGTTTAACACACATATGCTCACACAGAGGCCCAACACAGATCCGCCGCACGCTGAGCCCAGAGAGTCTCATCGACACGTTAATCCGACGGACTTGTTTGTATTTAACTGACTACAAATTGGCAGTTTTGATTTATTTTATTGGCAGATAAATTGGATTTTACGCACGTACTGGGCTGTGGATGTTTGGCTTTTTCCAGCCATGTGGGCGTTCGGACCTCAGAAGATTAGTTTGCAAAACTGGAGCCTGCTACTTCTCAGTGCGGTTGCTTTTTGCCCGTGTCAAAGATGCGGAGGACTGGAGGTTTGGACCGTGGGTGTGGAAAGTGGGCAGAATGCATCCAGTTTTTCAGTCCCTGTGGTGTTATTGTTGACAGAGACGGGAGTCGCTCAGGACGGTGCCAGCGAAGGGGCGACACGAGCTCCTGCGTCAGAACACGAAGATGACAACTCTTTGGGCTACACAGGTACCTCTGCTGTTTGCATGATCCGTCTAAGAACATCAGCTTCATTTATTTAATAACTGACGTGAATGTTTGGCTTGAACTGCTTGTGTTTAAACTCATTTACTCATTAAAGGTGTGTCCCTGTGAACATGGCATCATAACAAGCTTTGAAGCCAGTCATGGTCTCATATGTAACAATGCATGTGGATATATTTAGTTAAAGCTTTAATATAAAACTTCTTTTTATGTTTATAGACCTGGATCGGATTGCAGAATCTACTTTGGAAACAAATACAATCGACTTTTCAATCAAAAATATTTTAAAGGGTTTTTTATGCTTGCAGCCAGAGGATTTAAAATGTCCTCTCAAGGTTTGTTCAGCCTCTTAAAATGCAAACAATAAAGTAATAATAATAAAATATAAAATGAGGGAGGTTAAACCTTCTGTTTTACTGTAAATTACTGATGTTTCTATTATGTTTCAGTTTTTAAACAACTTTTATTAGCTTGTGTGTTAAAATGCTAATGTGATATTATTGCACCTTTTATTTTTTAAATTTGTTTTATACATCCTGTTTGACACCGTAGGCAGATAGAATGGTAAATCTGCTCTGACAGTCAGATTTACTTTATAACAAGGAGAGTCCTAGATACTCTTCCTGTTGTGTAGTTAACTTGAGATTGAGTAACAGAGTGAACAGAAAGATTAGAGATAAATAACAGGAAAGAAACAAAAGGAATAACTACAATAATGGGAACAGCACTAGCAGAACAAATCAAGAAAATTTTCTTTTAGATGTACATATTTATTATACCCATAATTTTTTTTTCACAGCAAATAATTAACTCTGTCTTTTATGGGGCAGGTGACCATATTTGATCACTTGTTTTAAATTTAGATTTGCAGCCTAAACTTGAAATGTTTACAAAAAAAAAAAACTGTTTTAAGAGAGATTAAAAAATGTAAAAAGTAACAGTTGTCAAAAAGTTAAAGTACAAACGTTTACAACACATATAATAAAGTAGTGACTAAAATTGTATATGAAAAAATTAAACTGTTAAAACTTTAAATTTCCAAGTAAGTAAGTAAGTAGGCTAAGTGCCCTTTAAAGGATTAAAAGCACTCATTATTTCACTTTTCTGTAAATAGTTGTTGTTGGTTTTTTTATTTTATTTTATTTTTTTAACTGCTGATCAGAGCTTTTTTCAAATGGAATTC
>SSNR01000003.1:3235575-3291517 GCA_006937965.1 Callopanchax toddi | reverse complement strand
TCCCCCCCCCCCCCCCACAACATTTCATTTTTGCAAAGTTTCTGAAGAAAACCTGGAAACACATGAATGAGGAAAGAATCAAGAGAAAAGACTTCATGAATCAGACTGAAGCTCTTTGGCCTTTTTCCACTGAGTGTTGTTATTGAATGTGATTTACTGGACCTCACACAGGGAGCTCCGACACACTGTGTGCGGTTGCTCTAGATTTTATTTGAAAACCAGAAATAACAAGCTAATCTGTCATGTCATCATGTTTTAGGACATTCAACAAATTTAAGTCCAAACAAATATTAGCACAATATCAGCGCAAAGTGGAACTTTTTAATATTTCAGTCCAGTTTAGTTTAGTTTAGCAACACTAGTTTTTAAAGGTGACAGCTTTTTCACTATAAAACAAAACAAAAACTCTGCTTCATTAGTCATTTTGTTCCAAAATTATTTAATAACCAGTGAGCACAACTTTTAATTAAGATGATAAAGTAGTTCAGATACTAATATAAATATAATTCAAATGTAGCAATCATTAAGCATCCTTCTGCTGAGGCGCCTCTTTAAACTCTGAGGCTTGATTTCAGTTTTTGTTTCTAACATCATTTCTGCTTCGCTGCATTTCTCTTCATCTGCATCCTTAAATTTGTGTGCTGGACACAGCCAGGAGTTCATCTTTAATCTGGCCATTTAATCACATCCGTGCATGAAAATGAAAGAAATCGACCTGGCCCAGTCAGCGAATTGGAAATGAGACTAATGTGTCCTAATACATCCGTCTGCCTCTGATAGGACAACGTGGGCTGCTGCCAAAAACTCCATTTTCACGGAGCGTGACTCGCTGGATAAAATCTGAAGATGTTCTCGACAGCTGTCAGTTTAAAAAGCTGCACTTTGCCTTTTAAAAATTCTTCATGGTTCTCAGTGTTTAATTGTGATATGATCACTGATCTTTGTGGCAAAATAGCAAAATTTACTTATGACTGAGTTTTCTTCATTCTTTTGGAAGGAGAGGCTTCTTGTTGCATCTTTGATTCAAAGCATTAACGTTAAATATTAAAAGCAGCTGGTATTTTTGGCAATACAATGATAAATGATGTCAGCTGGGACTAATAAAAGCTGCTGTGAATTTTACAAGAACCCAAAAGTTGACCTGAAGTTTGCAAAACATCAAAAGTGTGTTTTAGATAATGACTCAGCTCTTCATTGTTTCCTGAAAACAGAGCTTTACCCATAACTTCCTATTCATAATAAATGAGACTGACCTGTTAGTGCAGTGGATTAGAGAGGAATGCACAAATTATTTCACTTACACATTACTAGCTGCCTCTTGGCAGGCAGAAACATGGAGAGGAGACAGGTCTTTGGTTCTTCTGCCTCAACATGAAAGGCTGAGTGTAACTTGAAGGAGCAATCAGCAGCCATTTCCTCCCTCTCCTCTGACAGCTACCGTTGCGTTTGTCACAGATCACAAAGGACGGTAACTTCAGAGAGCTGCGCTATTTGTCAAGTTATGGAAATAATGACAGCGAGAAGAGGAAGGAGCTGAAGGTTGCCATGCTGTCATCCCTGATTGGCTCCAGAATAGAGGGGTCCAGACTGGTGTAATACAGGATGTTATCCCCTCTGAAAGCAGTCGCCCCTGAACGTCAAGAGCCGACCATTTACTGTGGTGATGGATGTACACAAGAGACATGGAGGATGAGAGTCGAGATTTAATAGTTGGACTGGTACATCCAAGACTCTGTCAGATAGGACAATTATTATTGTCATAAAGATGTTTAAAAACAGAGGTAATACATGTCATTATTTACACTATGCTGTAACCTAGTCTGTTTTGTTTTTTTTTTGTTTTGTTTTTTTAGGAAATCTTAGCTAAAAGTAAAGATATTAAAGTGAACTTGAAGCATCCATCAGACTGAGACGTTCAGCTTCATAGCTTCAGTTTAACTGGATTTAATGAACTAAAAAAGACTAAACATTGATATTATAGTGATAGTATAATGGAGTAAACAATAATTTTTGCTCTTGCAAATATTTTAAGTGATTTTTTTTCCTAATTTAATTAATAATTTATTCATTTTCAAGCAAACAGATTTTTTTCTTATAATTATATTCATAATAATTAAAACAAGGCTTAGTTGAGTCTGATGTCTGCTGTAATATTTTAGGAAGAGGTATTTTTGTAGGATTTAGGCATAATGGGAGACAGATTTTGTTAGCTGATATTTTGTCAATTATTAAATCTTATTGGACTAATTATGTAAACTAGGGTCCAAAACAAGCTGGGAATAAATCGGTTAAGTTTTAATTAAAGACAAAATAAAAATATTAAAATAATCTTATATTTTAAATTTGTCATTGAACTTTAAATAATAATTGACATTTGGATGGAAGAAATAAGTGTTTTATATCAAATCCATCCATTTTCTATTACCGCTTCATCCTCCACAGAGGGTTGTGGGGGAGCTGGTGCCTATCTCCAGCGGTCAAGGGGCGAGAGATGAGGGACACCCTGGACGGGTCGCCAGTCCATCACAGGGACACACAGAGGTGATCGAGACAAACAACCAGCCACACACCCACTCACACCTAAGGACATTTTACTAGACCAGTTGGCCTAACAGTTATGTTTTTGGTCTGTGGGAGGAAGCCGGAGTACCTGGAGAAAACCCAGGCATGCAAACTCCACACAGAGAGGCCACCGAGCTGGGGACGCGAACCCACAACCTCCGTGCTGCGAGGCAACAGGGCTAACAACTGCGCCACCATGCAGTCCTATATCAAATCCACCAAAAATAATTTTGCTTTTGAAACTTAAACACATTTATTTAAACAATGCATTACCACTTTGACATACTTTACACATTCAGAACATGAGCAAAGGTCAGTATGAATAAGGAGTTCGTTATATGGACATTAACTGAACTGGAACTGGTGAGTGGGACTGGTTACTTTTCCAGCACTGGACATTATGAAGTCGGTCTTGCCTATTTTAGTGTGAAATGTAAAGTTTTTCTAAAGGTTTTTAACCTTGGTGTTACAAGCAGAGAACTTTATTTTGGAGCCTTTTCTGGATTAAATAAAACAAAATCAGCTGTACAGATGTAACTGTTGTGGTTTGGGGTTTTTTAGTTGAAGTTATTATCATTCATAATCTTTTTGTTTGTCTTTAAATTGTTTTCCTGTGTTCAGTTTGTTTCTGTCTGCTCATAGTTCAGCTCTCCACTCACCAGTTTTCTATCAGTTAATTCATTCAGCTGCTCTCGTATTTAAAGCTCTGTTTCACCAAGTCTTTGTCTATACTGTTTCCTCTGGGCTGCTACCTGCTCCCTGTGATCGATCTTTGCCTCTCTGTGTAAGGTCACTAAGTTCTGGTCCCTGAGCGTATGGAGTGTTGTAATTTCGGGTCATTCATAGGTGCAGACTGGGCGTTTTTCTCTCCGTTTACACGGAGTTGCAGAAGTCTTTGTCTGAGTTTGTTGCACTGAAAGCTTTGCCACGAGAGAGATGGAAAGCCCCATTCTCTCTTTATCCTCCATCATTGTGAGGCTCTTACGCTTGGCCTTGAGGCCCCACCCTGAAAACCAATTTCCTTGAACGTGTCACCCTTAGATAGATTACTCAGGAGACACAGCAGCAGCATCGTTTTCCACCTCCATGTATCTGTACCTATAGTCTTAGTGCCCCCAAAAAGCCCTGATTCAGGGAGCAGAGGGAATGCTGCACATTCATACAGCCACACTCACACATCATCCCCAGTGTAGCACCAGTCTTCATTTCCCACTACAACAATCTGGAGCCACGCCTGGAGGAGTGATTCACTGGAGATATAATTAGTTATAACTATGCTCCAATGCCCTACATGCAGCTTCCTTCCAGCTTCAGTGCTGCTAAGAGCAGTAGGGGTTTTTTTGTTCCCAATCCAATCTCTTTTCATCTCCCTAATCTGTCCTGCTTTAGCTCAGCCCTGCCCAAGGAAATGGGTGCATTTGCCATTCTGGTCAGGGTAGTCTAATATGGTCAAGAGGCACTGAAGCAGGGATAAGATCTGAGATGGGACTTAGTATGAGTGTGCAGGGGTTCAATAGCAAACACTGTGTAGTGAGGATAAAATTAGAATATTAAGATTCACATTTCAAGTGTTCTCATGACAATTGGGACAAGAGATTGGATGGGGTCTAGCTAAGTGCTAATAATCAGTTGCTCTTGCCCTGTCAAACCCATTTAATTTCCTAGATAAAGGATAATAAGTGTTCTTTTTTCTTCTTAGAAAAATGGGTCATATACTTTGCAATCTAAAAATGAAGGAGATACTTGACTGGAGAATAAAAAACTTATCAAACAATATCAAACTTCTAATTTGCTGCTAACTTATGACTTTTTGTAATAACATTAATCTGAAATGTTTGTATATTAAATTCCAGAGCATGTAAGTGGGTAAGTCTGATATATAATGCCCTGCTGATTTTCACACTTCAGTCCAATAAGTGGAAACAATGCACTGGTTTAACTAACTGTTAAAGTGATTTCTCATAAGGAGTTTAACATAATTTGTGCATCCTTCCCTATAAGTAAATTGTGCAAATGATGACAGAAAATCTCCTCACCTCAAAACAATGATCTGTGCTGCAAAAATGAAATGTAGAAGCACATTTTTTGCTATAGGTTAAGGTGATATGTAAAATGTTTCCAGCTGATATTCCTCAGTCCAACACATAACGATGGGCGATATATTCACTCGGGTGATATTTTGATATTTTTGGAGGCGGAGCAATATAAACCTGCACGGTCTGATCTGTCAATTTAGAATCCAGAAGTCCAAAAATGGAGGAATTAGTTGTCAAAAAACAAAGTATCCTGTTTGGGATTCCTTTGTCTTTAAACCGGTCGCTTGTGCAGACGTATAGGTGGCAGCAAAGGACTCAAACATGACTCAAACGAGTATGTTACGTTATCACCAGGTGCTGCCAAATCGCTCAAAAAGACCTAAAACTGCGGTGGAGATTTGTTTTATAGAAGCGCACATGTTTGCTGAAGGAGACCATTTTTATTTTAGTTTTTGTTTATTTGTTGTTCCAGGCTTGTACTGGACCATCCCGTTATGATTAAACTGGAAAAAAAGGCAGTCTGTTTGTTTCCCTTCCTGCCGTTGTGGTTGTTATTTAAATAAATGTATTTTCTGAAGATAAGCTGCCATTTTTTTCTGTCATAAGTTTGAGTAAATAAATTGCTGCTGTACTTGGAGGCAGCTGGAGGGAAAAAAATCTTGCAAACTAATTCAGGCCAACAAAACCAAAATCACTCTAAAAAAAACACAACTGGGCTCAGAGATATTTAGTATAAAGTATGCACACAGGTCAAGCTGCATTATCCTCTGATACAGTGATCTAATTCTGGCAAGTTTCATAAACAAAACCCTACTCACTAGATCTTCCTCTCTCCCTTAAACTTCTGTTCGAACAGCATCCATGTTGTTTTATTGTTGCATGTTGACATGTTTGCATTCTTCATTGTTTCTTGTATGTTTCAGTCTTTTGAATATGATTTGAATTATTTTTAATTTTTTCAAGGCAAACAGTTCTTGCAGTCATATTTGCAAATGATCTAGAAAAAAAATCTCCAAACTCCTACAAATGACACTTGCAGTCAAGCATGCAGTAGTTTCCCAACATCCTCCATAGAAAAGAAACCACATGTTTGTTTGGAATAGTCAAATCTGTAACTTGTTGACTTGATCTTTGTATTAAAGAGTCATAAACCTTATAAACATCTAGTCTTTCAGACTTTACCTGTTTGCTCACACACTCTTCTTACTGTAGAAAACTATTATTATGTTTTAAAATCTCTTCACCTGTGCAGTTTAGGTTCAGTGTTTCAACAGTAAAAGCACTTTGTTCAACTTCCATCAGCTCACAACGCTCACAGAAGAAACACTTCCCCAAACTGGCAATTTTCTAGACTGAAGATTTTGCACAAACAAGTACAGGTCACTTCTTAAAGGGATACTATGCAGTTTTGCTTGTTTTGGCTCCCCCTGGTGTTTGTTTTAAATCACTGCCGTAAAAACGTTAGCACCATTGTTTCTGCTCAGAAACCCATAAATCTAACTGTTGAAATGTCTCCTCAGCCTTCATAGCTTTCTACTGGAGCGGTTATTTACTTCTTCAAATAAATCAGCTGTGTTCAAGCAGGAAGATATCGAAAAAAAGCAGGAATCATGAGCTAAAAACACTCCAGTGCTAGCATAACAACTTTGGGTTAGCCAACCCTCGTGAGATACGTGACTTTGCGAGACTTCCGGGGAACCGGACCTGAGAATGAGATTATGCAATTGTGGTATTACAGATCTAAACACCAGATGGGGCTAAGTGACTTTTCATTAATCCTGCAAAGGGTCATATTAGCACATACTGGCTCAAGGAAAAGATTTAAAAATATGAAAAAGTTGCAAAGTATGCCTTTAAGGCACTGTGACTTCTGCTTTGATCCTTTCAGGCTGTAGATGCAAAATGTTTGCAGTTTTAAAAGATGTTTTTTTGATAAGTCCAATTTTAAAAAATCTCCACAATTGCATCAAGAAACTCTGCATAGTTTTTAATGCTGCAAATGTGAAGTGCTTGATAAAAGAAAAAGTAAAACCTGTGAGGTTGCTGGTGACAAAAAGCAGTTTTTACATTTCTTTGTTCATTTTTATATGTTTTTTTCTGATTATAAACTAATCATTTCCAGCAGTGTCTGTTATTATTTTTCGAGGAAATGATGAAGTTGACTTCCAGAGCTGCCTTTATATCAATTAGTCATCTTTATGAGCACACACACAGGGACTGTTGCAACCTCTAACAAACCCTCTCTGTTGAAATGACTGTAATAACTGTCAACCAGAACTGATGACTTGATGATTTGTAAAATCATTGCGGCTTCTATTACTGATGATGTGATTCATGCATAGACACGTTTAAATAAAGTTCAGCCAGGATCAGAATTAAGTCTGTTTGTCTGAGTCTCTGTGCTGAAGGGGGGGTGGAGGGGGGGGGAGAGGAGACAGTGTGACTGTGTCTCAGCAGGGCTCAGTGTCTGTGGGCGAGAAAGGAAATATCATTGAGGGGGGGGACTATAAATCTGAGCAGCACCTGCTCCCTTGACTCCGACGCGTGGTGTGAGGTCAGCAGCACCAGATATCCCATCGATCATATTTATTTTATTCATCGCGGCACCCATTTGTTTTAGCAGCTGATGGCACTGGTGGGAATGAAAATAAAGAAAAGGCTTTTTATTTAGAGGACAGAGAACCCTTTTAGAAGAAGAGGTTTGTTTATATTTCTCTGTTAAGAGTCTGCAGAGAGAAACCACTCAGTGGTGTTGGCTCTACAGCACCAAGAGGTCAGGGAGAGTGAAAAATCATATCCTGCTTTGAATTGGCAAGAAAGATTCTTGAAGAAAAATTACGTTTTGCAACAACTCAAATGTGCAATTGACGTTATGAAAGAACATTTTACTTTTAGTATTTTTGGGGCAAAAGACAAAAATGGAGTGTTTCTTTGTGGAGGTGTGGTCAAACTGGCCTTTGCTTTGGTCCAAAGTGAAATATTTTCATTCCAATCATCTCTAACATGGAAATGTTGGATTTATAGTGGAAAAAAGATACAAGAAAACCAACAATAAAAGGAAACGAAAGGTGAAAAATTCCAATACCATCCTTGTTAGTGATCTTAGCATATCTTCCTGAACTAAAAGCTAAATATTTCATCTTATAAAACTTTAACATTTAACTGAATGTAGCTGAAAAGCTGTCGAGACTCAAAGAGCTTCCAGAGCTTTGTTTTGCTGTTCAGGTTGATGGATTATGTCCAAAGGTTTTCTAAACAGTGAGAATATTTTTTTACACTTCTAACCACGACCACTAATGGAGCTGTTTGACTGTCGAACACAAGGCCTCGTGCTAACAGTTTGGTGGAGAAATGGTCCAAATGGCTAAGGCTCTCGTTTATATTACAGCTGTAGTTTTTGGCTCCTGTTCTCCATCTGCATTCTTCCCTAAGGTCAAAAAACCAGACGCTCCTCAATGTTCCCAGACCTAAATTAAAGAGGCGAGGTGATCATGCTTTTGCGCCCCCAACCTCTGGAACAACTTCTCTCTCCATATTAGATCTGCTCAGAACCTTTAGCATTTCAACAAAAACAGGTTCAAGTCCTACTTTTACTCACTGGCTTTTGACTCTAGTGACATCCTGATTCTCCTTTATCTCCTTATGCCTCACTCAGTGCGTTTACATGCACATCTAAGTCAAGCTAGATCGGTCTAGGTCGAATTTATGTTAATAAACTGGGAGTTTACATGTCTGTTAGAAAACCAAACTCTCAAATGAAGTTCACTCCACTCCGCTACGATAGGTGGCGACATGCTCCCTTTCATGTCTGTGCTCTGCCAGTTGTTTTCTTAGCATTTAAAAACTCTTGCTTTAAATGCTTCTATCAGCCACGAATTTGATTGGGCGTCTTTGTGTACCCAGCGCTGGCAAGCTGTCCATTTGTTTTTGCTGCTATCGTCTTTTACCACTACTGATTTGTTTGTATTACTCACTTCCGCGGTCTCGTCACTCCCGGAGGAGGAGCGCCCAGCCGGCATTAGCTCGACTAAGCTCTTTACATGGAGGAGGAAATCGAGCTACGACCGCATTATCTGCGTGCTTTAGCTCGATTTGATCCAGTTCGACTTCAGCCGGACTAACGTGTTTACATGCAGTTTTAAAAGCCGACTTAAGTCGATTTAAGGCAATAATTCGGTTTTCTTTACTGCATGTAAACGCACTGAGTGTATTATGTGTTACTGCTGTAAAGAACTTTGATGTTGTTAAAAAGTGCTATATAAATAAAACGGACATTGACTGTTCTAACACTTAATGTAACTTAACGTATTTCTGCCATTTTTGAGTGTCTTTAATATTCTTTTTTATGCATTTTTAAGATAAAACAACCTCAGTTTGGATACATTGATTTTATGTCCATCAGGACTAATGAGCTGCTAGACTGAACCAAGACCAAACTTTATCAAATCTGCTTAACATTGCTCCAATCTTCACAGCTTTTCATGTGAAAGTTCTGTAATAAACCTTAAAATTTTACATTCATGTACTGTACTTTCCGGACTTTAAGCCGCTACGTTTTTCACTCGCTTTGGACCCTGCGTCTTATACAACGGTGCGGCTTATCGGTAAATACATTCAGGCTGGATTTGACCTCTGAATGCACCAGAAGTGCTACATTTAGTTGATGATATTTAAATGTGTAAATAAGAATAGAACTACATGTAGATAATCCTGTTATGCAAAAGTTATATATTTTTTAAAATAATGTTGCATGGACCAATATGAAATTTTGGCAATTGGAGGCATTTAATTTTTAACTAGCACCAGTTCTGAATGTCTTAAACTTTATTTCTCCAAACGGAGACCATTTAAAAAGCTATCAGTGTAAAACAGTTATTTATAACTTTTACACAAAACACACTTCAAAACGACCAAAATAGCTCTTTATTAAAGCAACGTCTGATTAAGAGCTGCTCCTTCTCAGGACCATATCTTGAGCCTCACTACCACTATACTGGCTGAATTCCAGCAGCAACAGAAACAAAAGAAACTCTTGGCTCAGTTACCCTGAGACCTACTGTCAGTCATCAAAGCCCCCGAGTCTCTAAACCAATTAAGCCAAATAAGCATGAAACACAATGCTTTCTACGTTCTTTGCATCTCAACAAGCTGATCTTAATAAAAAGAAAAGGTTTAATTTAGCTGAAAACGTGTTTTTTAAGCCCAGCCATGTAATAAAACAAACTGCTATATAGCTGAAGTGCTGTGTTTTTATTCCCATATTTATTGTTGCTGTTATAATATACTTCACATCTTTCCATATGGTGTATAACCTCCTAACATGGTAGTTTGACAGGAGCATCAAAAGCTCTTCCTCTGATGGCAGAAGTGGAGAACATTAATGTTAACTTCCTGAAAGTCTGTTGCTGCAAATAATCCAACGTCTGAGTGTATTTTGATGTTGCTGCCAGGGCGTTACGTGAGAAGAAGGTTATTTTAATCAGCCTCCACAGGCCATGTCGAGGCTGACGCTAAACAGATGCTAATGTGAGGCCCATTAAAAGACACTGGGAAAGAGGGATTCATTGTGCGCAGGCAGGCGGAAAAGCAACAGCCTGTTTATTGCCTCATCCTGCTTTGTGCAACAAACTTTGTTGAGGTATCCTGCAAGGCACCTCAGCTTCTCTGTTTGTCTTCTTCTTCTTCTTCTTCACATTTCTTGCAGCAGTGACATGCATGGGGGGCATTCCCTGAAGAGAAACAGATTTGTTGAATTCACTGTCATTTTTTTCTTGTGATGTCTGAAAGCTGAGCAGAGAAGCTACAGTCAGAAGAATGTTCTCACATTTCTGTTTATATTTTTAACATTTCGCTTTGCATCTAAAGTGCTTTGTATTGTCTGTTTCTAGAATATGCTCAGCGGTATTGTGACAAAACCATTCTAATATAGTTCTAAATTTAAGAGACTTTTGGCTTCTGTCTTAAATCGTCTGAGTGAGAAGGCTGTGTTTTTCTTGGGATGCAGCTTTGAGTGATTCCTGATTCTTTGACTCTCATACAGCTGAAGGACTAGACTAATTGTCTCTAGTGGACAGGCACTGTCAAACGGCCTGACAGTTACTGAGGATTCTGTCATAGAAGTTCTAAAAATATGACAAAACTACACTAAGTGCTCACTGGAATGTCTCATGGTCTGAATGTGGAGGGTTTCAGTTTGGCCAGCTGTTTATTTAGTTTAATTCAGTTTTAAAGGCATACTATGCAGTTTAGGCTTGTTTTTAGCTCCCCCTAGTGTCCGTTTTAACTCAATCGTAAAAACGTTAGCATTGTCTTTGCTCAGAAACACCTAAATCTAACTGTTGAAATGTCTCCTCAGCCTTCACTGCTTTCTACAGGAGCGGTTCATCACTCAGTCAAAGAAATCAGCTGTGTTCAAGCAGGGAGAGATTAAAAAAATCAGGAATCATGAGCTAAAAACACTCCAGCGCTAGCATAACAGCTAGCCACATTGGGTTAGCCTAACCCTCGCGAGATCCGTGACTTTGTGAGACTTCCGGGACACCGTACCAGAGACTCAGAAGTTGTAAACATGGTATTCTAGATCCAAGCAGCAGATGGGGCTGAGTGACTTTTTATTAACCCTGTAAAGGTCATATTAGCACAGATTGTCTCAAGAAAAAGATTTAAAAATATGAAAAAGTTACAAAATGTGCCTTTAAGTCAGTTGTTAGTTCGAGTTAATCATTGATGTTTTTTTATATTACATATTTTAGTTGTAGAAACATGACAGTGGCTGATGGATAGGGGAATTTTCCTTTTCATGAAATATCAGATAAATTATTTAGATTTTAGTCAAAAAACAAATAAGATTCAAGATTCCTTTAATTTGTCATTCTACTAGTATACAACCACATTCCTATAGCACTGGCTTAAAAGAAGCTCTCGATATCAGAGGTGCTCTTTGGTCTCACTATAAAGAAAAGAAGTGTTTTAATTTTTATTTAAACTAGAAATTCATCATTCTGTTTTAATATGTGGAAGTTAAACTGAACAATACTTATCCAGGTATATAAACGTTTTTCGTGCCACTTCAGGTTTTGTTTTTATAAGAATTAAACAACCCCTTAGAGCCTTTATCTTAGCAAAAAGAAATCCACTCCTAACAAATCCCTCAAGATATTGCTTTTGATTTGATTCTTTTTCTTTTGTGGTTTATTATCTTCTGGCAAATCAACTGAGAAGGTGCATTACTGACACCTACTGGAATGGAGTGTGGAAAGTAGGGTGACAAAAACAAAACTTTATTCTTAGAAAGTTTTTTATATACATGATTTGACCTTTAAATTTTTTTTTACTTCTCCCAAAATATATTTTTGAATGTACAGCTGAGACAAAGTTGATTCTCTGCATGTTTTTTCCTGCTTCAGCACACCTGATTTGAATCAGTAGGTGATTAACAGGCATCTGAAGAGCCGGTGGACATGCTGAAGAGGTGATTTAGGTCATTTAACCACGAATCAGGTATGTTGGAGCAGAAAAACACTAAAACATACAGGATAGTGTCCCACGAGGACCAGGGTTGGACCGTAGAGCCAGCTTACAAACTGTAAAAATTATATAACAAAAAGTAACAGAATGAATAATTAAAAGGAGTGCTTGTCAAAGACAGGAATGATAAAAGGTTGTTGTGAAAGTGAGGCAAATGGAAAACATCCTGCTGAAGTGCCGTCCTCCTGAAGGGAATTTAAACATTCCTGTGACTTCCTCTCAGTCCAAGGTGACTCAAACTGCAGCTTCAGGAAGTCTCCCTGTCTGTGTTTACCCCACGGTGGAAAAAACAAGGTTTTAAAATGCAGCTCTGTCTACTGTGAGAGAGAATTGTGCTTTCCTCTGAATAGGCAGCATCTTTTTAGAGTGGAAGTGTTTTGTTTCATGCCATCCTGCTTGGCGAGATTAGAACTGAAAGCCATGAAACAGTTTTAGCCTGAGAAAAAGGGAGTGTGGGTTCTTTGCCTTACCCCAGCCTGGCTGTCACCCCATCACCTCTACGCTCAGGGGGTTGAGGTTTTGTGAGGAGGCCAGTGCATCTGAAAGGAGGCCCAGCATGGAGTCTACAGGAACACCCCCCTCCCAAATCTTCATGCACAGAAACATCATAAGAAAAGACAGAATGTCCACAAACTCCCTTTGAATATTAAAAAGAGACGTATCTGAGATAAATAGGCCGGGAAGATAAGAGACGCTCTTTTCATGGTGAGGTAGAGAGGGGAGTGAACTTCACCAGGCATGTTGTGTATAGAGTTGCCCTCATTACAATCCCATTGGACTATGGGGGAAAGATTCTCACTGGGTTTAGGAGGATAGTTAAGTCCACAGGGGTGTTTGGAAAATCTCAGGGGCAGCAAAAGGAGGGAATTACGGGAAGTCCGGGAATGTGTGCAGTTTGTTGATTTGGGAGTTTTCAAGAAGATATTTTACTGGAACTTTTAATGGATATTTGCATTAACATTAGCAGCAGTTTGCGGTCATTGAACCATTTTTTTGTAAACGGACACAGTTCTGGCTCTGTGTGGTGAACGCAGATCAACATGCACGTTGTGTGTTTGCTGGTGGTTTTGTTAGCGGTGCTGTTCGTGCTCGGAGGTCCTCACAGGGCCCATCGCCTCACTGGCTCACAGAAAGCTCACTGGTGCAAACGGCTGCATTATAATCTTCACCAAAACCACCACACTTTGAGGCACTCCCTCAAATGTAGCCTGGTCTCTCACAGTAAGTACAAAAGTGCTGTATCACTGTAAATAAACTAAACTCACACGTTTCAGTCAGTCAGAAGTTCTCTTTCACCTTTTTGTACCTTCTAGGAACGCTCTGTCGTGGTGTTTAAAGCTCTCTGATTTTGTCGCTGTAACAGATCCTGGCAGCAGGATGTTGTTTCTCTTCTTTCTGTTGATCTGATCAAAGTTTCAGGAGGAAAAACAAGACGGAAAACTCCCTGTTTGTGTAGATTTGTCATGTCTTGTGCTCATCTAAGTAAAACTGATGCATGAAGAACTCTAAGTTTAAAAGTAAAAAAGAAAATGATACAAACCCAGTTTGTTAAAGATCTGTCTAAACATTTTCTATGTCTAAGTCTAATTTTTGCAGCTAATAATTCCCACCAGTTACATGTGTGTGCTTTGAGTGATGTTGAGTTTTATTTGTGCACTTTATTTTCTGCAGTAATACATCCAAAATTTAAAATGCTCTCTTTTAGCAATCAGCACTTCCACACCCCCTCCTGTGCGGATGTGTCTAAGAGTGAAATTTGCTGATAATTGCTCCTATTTTACAGCTCTGCTACTGGCTAAAGGAGATGTAACTAGTCGGTTGGCGGTATTGAGCTGAGGAGCCACTTTAGAAAGTCGGGGCTGTAAAAGCTTTCAGGAAAATCAGGCATGTGAGGACCAAGTGAGAAGGGAGCGTGCAGAGCTGTAATGTAATGCACACATGGATGGATGAGAAATAAAAACATGCTCAGAGTGGAAACAGGAGCCTCCCTCTGGTCTGTGGTAGATATGCTGCACTTTCCTTCAGCTTTCTGCAAGTAAAACATTTTAGCATTTGATTTTTATAGATTGCCTTATGAAAAAAGTATCTTGTATGAGTATTTCATAGTATTTTAGTAACTTCATTCAAACATTTTACAGTCACTAATGAATCATGTTCATTTCATTGTGAAGTTGAGATATGGTGCACTAGAATATATTGGAAGGGGGGGAAAAATCCCATGTTTAGGATACAGTGGCGGGGTTTGACAGACGTGTTCTTTTATTGTTTCCACATCTATTTGTTAATTCATTTTTATTTTTGAGGACCGACGTGTTGCTAAACACTTTAGCAGACAAAAAGAAGAAAATCATCTGCTCCTGACTCCAGATCTGTTTTAGGATTAGTTCGCGCGGCTTCCACTGGAGGGCGCTGTTTGTTAACAAATGTTCAGTGAAGCAGACGAAAGATTCAAAAGTGAGACCACGTGAGAAACTTTTGAAGTTCCCTTTTAGTCCTGATTTCCTCACAAAATATATTTTAAATAAAACTTTGTTTATTTTTATCTCATTGGCTGTAAAACAACTATATTTAGCTTTTAACAGGGGTTTTGTCTTTCAATTAGCCTAAAATCATTAGTGGGACAGATATTAATGCAATAAAATTATTTTAAATTTGAAGTGGAACAAATAATGTATAAAGGATATTTAATTAGGGTGAGATCCAAATGAGCATCACACAAATAGGATAAATGTTGATTCATACATTGGGCAATTAATTACAACCTGGGAATATTTGCTTTTTTTTCTTTTTTTTTTTACTAGAGTATATGTCACAAATTATTCTACATAAAAATGTGAAATATTTTAATCAAACCGCTGAAGCAAAACGAGTTTAAATGGAAATATTCGAAAATTTGATATCAATGTTTTTTTTTTATTCTAATACACCCAATCAAAATATAAGAAAACAGATTAAGTAGAGGAGTTTCTAATAATAAAACCAAAAGACTGAAGCCTCAGAAAACAAAACCAAAAAGTTTCATAAAACTACATGAGGTCAGCAGGTATCGGGTCGTTTTTGGTCAAAACCCACATAAATTAGTCAGTAAAACAAGTCTGAATGGTTACACGAGCGTCTCTTTTTGTTTAGAGACTTTTTCTTTTGTCGGCTGTGTTGGAGCTCCGCTCCAGACAGGAAGAGGTTAAATCTCCTCTCCACGCTGTGGGTTGAGGACTCGAACCAGTTGACGGAGCGTTCCGCTTTCTTTGAATGAAATGCTGTGAATATGAATCCGGATCCCCCTCCTCCTCCTCCTCTTCTTCTTCTTCTCCTCCTCCTCCTCTCGCCTGAGGTTCGGAGTCTCGCGCAGGGATCAGTAAGGAGTTGCTGTGGATCTGAATCGGAGGGAAAAGTGATGGAAAAGTTGCTCTGATCTTGTCCCGACCTGCTGGAGGAGAGACGGAACAGCTTCTGTAAAGTTTCCGCTCCAGATTGAAGCTGGACTCAGATAATGTGACTGCGGACCACAGCGACCACTCCGCTTCTCTTCGCTCACTCTGGATTCTTTTTTTTTTTTTTTTTTTTTACTTTTTTGGATCCATTTTTGCTGAATATTTAAATGACTTGATGGGATTTCCTGGCTGCTCAGTGCGCGAAACGACGGGATGAATCCAGGGAATTCCGCTACTTCTGCTCTCAGACTCTTCACGCACGCTGCTGCGGTTCTGCTGGGCCGAACTACATGAGCGGGACATGCGTTGACGTTTGTTGAAGAGTTCCTGAATTGTTTCTCACCTCCGTCCTGAAACCAAAGCTCACTCCTGGACTCAGAACTCAGGCTTTCCAAGACTCCAAACAAACATCTGTTTCCTAAACTCTGGATGATTTTTATGTTTTGTTTTTTTTTTATCATGAAGGAGTGGATGCCCTAAATAGTTTTTGTTGAATACTTTGGATTACACAAGAACATTTCTTATAAGAGAGACGTTGAATAATGTCTCCAACCTCAGTTGGATTTGTACTTCTGTTAGGATTTCTCCATGTCTGCTCAGGTAAGACCAGAAACACTTTTTGATAAAAGGAAAAAAAGAAAGAAAATTAACTTAATTTGCACTTTTTTGTAGGTTAGATGTAAAATAATTCACAGTAATTGCATGAAATGGAGGAAACTTTCATCAAAATGTTATAAACAGTGCCACTTTTAAGGAATTATGCACAAAAACATGTGACTTCTGACTAAAAGGTGTTCATATTCTTATTTAAATGCATTAAAATAAGGTAAAATGACACTACAGTGGAGTGATCTGTGTATTCTGAGAAAGTCAACATTATGGGTAGAAGGATTGTCCAACTTTTAAAGCTGAGCACACACAAAGTCACACATAAAGTGCTGAGGCCATATGGGATCAGTGAAGAGAGCAGCTATCATCGGTCATACAGACAGGATAAGCCCCAGTGGGAACTCTGTTTCCATGTATGTTATGATTCTCACCCTGAATAACTGTTATTGCTGAGTGCAACATTTTTTTATTGTTTTTTTTTATATCAATTCACAACATATTTAATGACATGGAGTTTAAGTTTAATCTGTTATGTTTCAGACAATCTTAACCTTGTTTAATCCAGGTTTTTTCCCATTTATTTCACTGAACCAACAGAGCTTTCAGCTATCTTTTGTCTTCTGACACAGCCTCTAGTTTTTTTCCTTTATCCTGCACATTTTTTCCTCCTAACCTATCACATGGATGTCTTTATGGAGTTTCTGGACCGTGCTAGCTGGGGTTTTCCAGGTCAGTTGCTCTAGAGTTAAGAAGTGAATCATCCCATTGACATTAAGAGAAAGGCGACGTAAACATGAGCAAAAGGCTGGATTTTAGGCAAAATAGAAGATTAATAAACTAATTAAATAAGATATCTAATGTTTAAATATAAAACCCAGTTTCAGCTCACCATAGCAGATAAACAGCAGTGTGGTCCTGGAGCTCTGCTGCAGCATTGCTGTGGCTAACCTATAATTACCTGAGTAACCATCAGCATCATTATCTTCAAGTTCTAACCTGAAAAGCCATTAAGGCTTACCAGTTTAAATTAGTTGTCTGTTTCCAGATGTCCCTGAAAGTGAGAATCATTTTCAGGGATTTTCATCCTGATGCTGCTTTAATAACTTCAAAGACGACATCCCAGAATCCCTCAGTCCCTCTGAAATAAGATGTTACTTTTATTCAGGGTCTATTTATGGAGCAAAAGTAGCAAATGCTCATTTTTATTTTCTTTCCCGGCATCATTAAAAGAGGGGTTTTCTTGTTTCCATTTCTGTATAAAGACAGAGAAGGGGTCTTTGATACGGTTGTAGTTTGAGGAATTGGCGTAAAACCTAAACAGGAAGTAAGGTCAGAGGTCACTCCTGGGAACTAGGTGGTGGCTCCATCTGCTCCACCTTCAGCCGGCTCCTGAGCCAGCACCAGCTCCGTCCTCTGAGAAAGTCTTTCATACACCCGGGTTTCCAATTACACCGAAGTGTGGGGATGTCTGGGGGTGTTTTATGGGAGGTGTGTGTGTGTGTGTGTGTGTGTGGACAGCAGAAGACTGGCCTTGGTTTTGTAAATTGGATGTGGCGAAAACCGCTGAAAATTAAGCATTAGAATTTCTGCTGGAACAGTGAAAAAGACTTCATTGACATTTAGTTTCTGCTGTTAATTAAAGGTTTAACGTTGCTTTGATGTGCAGAAGGTATTGACTCATAATTAAACTCACTGAATCCTATGAAGGGGGTGTCCACACTGCTAGCCAGAAAGCATCTTTTTATCCAGTTTGTTTCGGTGAAATAGGAGGAGATCCGTTGGCCTTTGTCCTTTCAAACTTGTGATGACTTGCTTATTGCCACTTTGCTCTGTCTGAAGGTTGTAAATTGATACCTTCACCTGTCAAGTCCCACCCTGTTATCAGCGATCTGTCCTCCTCCTATACACTAAATGCTTGTTATCTTGCCTCCCAGTGCTCATCAGACCTCACAGGCACCGTTCAGATGGAGGTAAGGAGGTGGCTACGTTCAGCGGGGTTCTCTGGATTGTTCTGTTATATAAATTAAATCAAAGGAGAAAACTTGAAGCCAAATCACAGACTTGTCTCAGAGTTCACACCCATGTTGTCATAAATACTTGAGCTGATTTTTATCCAGCCCAGCGGTGCGTGTGAGTTTGTGCTGATAAAGATGTGGGCAGTGGGAGTGGTGTCCTGGTAATCAGCCCCAGCCGCTGCAGCACAGAGACAAGCGGGTCATGACAAATTGACTCATAAGTGCTGATAAATTGCAGAGGTCTTCTAGCTGCTACATCACGGTGATGTGACAAGACGCAGCAGGCTCCACAGCCAGCTAATGACCAGAGACCACAGGTGAGACTTATCCCTGTCTCTACCTCTCATGTCGTCTACAAATGTCCTCGTAAAGCCTTCGACGTTTCTCACAGTTACCAGCTTTCCATCAGTGTTGTGATGTTCCAAATGGGTCACCTAATAGTGGTGTTTCTGACAGTTTGTCCCAACAAACCTAAGCTCTGTATCACATTTAGAGTCCTAATGAGCGGGAGTCTTCAGTGTGCTGTGTCACCTCGTTTCCCTCAGCTGGAAAATCTCACACCCGTCTGAGGTGACGGCGTCTGTAAAGCTGTATCTCCATAACTTCCACTAATGCACGTTAATCGGATCTTAATCCGAACGAAACAAGCTTTTACGCCCTGAGATCCGGGATTAGGAGGACTTTGGATTAGTAAAACCTGACGGAGGAATGCAGGGCAGTCCGTGTGTTCTTCCTGTTCATGGGAACTGCGGGTTGAGTCATTAATGACTGACAAGGTAAACATTTCAAAGCAGTTTGTTTGAGGGCAGATAAATTAGGCGGTGATGCTTAATGATCTGCTTTCCTCAGACTGCTCTTCCTTTAATAACCTGCAAGTGCTGCTTAATTGGATTAAATTAACAAATCCAACTGACATCAATAGTTTGTAATTTGCCGTGGCCACAGCTCACACATCTTCAAGGAGAATTGAATTGGAGTAATTATATAAAACCAAAGGGAATGTTCCAATATCCTCTATTTGTCGCCCTCTTGATATTTTAGAAATTAGCTGCTACGTCTCACCAGAGCCTAGAGATATCTTGGACACAATCTGAGGATGATGTTTATCTTTTTTATGAACATAAAGCCAAACAGACTGGAGCCATCTGCACCACGATTCTCAGGAACGTAACTTTATTCAGATATTTTGTTGCTATTTTTTTTCTCTGTAGCTGGCTGATTAGAGCCAGGAGGCACATCCAGGAGGAGCCGGTACAGTTAATGCATCTTGCCCTGACAGTTGACGTGGAGGACAAACACTCCTTATTCCCACTTGGTGTTAAAGTGATGAATGGTGTTCCCTTATAGGATGAAAGGTGCTGTCTGCTTTCTGTCCCAGATCAAACATGGCACACTTTGAACTCCCACGGCTTTGTTTCCTGACATGAAAAAATGCAAAAATTTCACCATGTTGCACAATCGAATGACTTCTCCTCCTGCGTTGTTTATGTTCTTCCATGGACTAGTGTCAGACCAGGTTTAATTTCCCCGTGGCGACAGTAATATAGATGTGAGGGAGACGAAAAGACGGACGTGGGGTTTGTGTTTGTGTGGGGTGGAAGAAGAAGGCTTAAGGAATCACTTTATCCTCTTACTCCCCCCACCTCCCCTTCTCCTCTTTATCTTTGTTTTGGCCCCAATTTTTAAGACTTGCCTTTTTTGTGACTGGTCTGTGCAGTCTTTCTTAAAAAAAAAAAAAAAACAGACCGACTTACAATTAAAGCCTGTGGGGATGGGGAGACCGCATTGTGTTCCCTATGTGAGGTGTTGGAGGAGGGGAGGGGAATGGTTGACGGTGTGTGTGAGGAGCGCTGAGAGTTGGATTGCTGCTGCACAAAGGCTGCCCCGGGTTGTGGGAGGAGGAGGAGGGGGGGTGGACGGAGGACGAAGGGGAGGACGGAGGAGTCAAACACACTGCGATACACCAGCTCTGGGAATACTTTTGATCTAGCTCCTATGCTCACATTGCATATTCGTAGTGGTCCCTTGTGGTGCTGAATGTGCTGATTAGGATGGCGGTGGTGAAAAATTGTGAGGCAAGAATGCTGGTGCAGTTTTTCCTCGTTTTTAATATAAAAAAAATAATAATAAAGCAGGTGTACATCTGGGGAAAGGTGGGGTTAATTTTGCTGATCGAATGAAAGGTGGCATTGAGGATTTTGGGATCCAAATTCCCAGTTGTTTCTAAATTTTGCCTGTTCAGGAACTCCCAGAGGGCTTTCCCTGGCCCTGGCGCTGGCTGTTGTGGTGAAGCTACATTACCGTGGGGTGCATTTCAAAAAAGCCTCAGACCTCCCTCTCTTTCATTTTCTCCACTGGGGATGCTGAGGGATGGCATTCAGGGCAGCTTTTCTCCCTATCCATCCTTTCTTTCCCCCCTTCCCTGAGCTCAGACCTCCTCCCAGCCTCCCTGACCATTCTATTACCCTCCCATTTAAAAGCCTGGATACACTTTTGAAATGCTAAACCTCTCTTTCGTTAAAACTGACAGGAGAAAATGCCATTAAAAGCCGCGAGGAATAGATTAAATTAGCAGTTAAAAGAGGAGCCGCTAATTAGTTGATTAATGTTTCTGTTTCCTCCCTGTCTCGGTTGCGCCGTCATAGCTGGGATTCTGTGAAGTGACAGGACTCTCAACCCAGATCAAACACTTGTCCCTGTTTATTTCACATCTGAACACACTTTTAAACATTTTTTTAAATGTCTGCAGTGCAGTCATAGAGACTCGTACAGAGCCACCTCAGCAACTCAATCTAGCAGTTCTGGGGGGCTAATTCTGTCACACAAAAGATGGTGATAAAAGTAGGAGGGGTTTGCTCCATTTAAAGGGGAGCACTGCAAAACATAATTAATGAGAAGGTGACCTTGAAATTCACTATTATAGGTCTGCTTTCAGAGCCAGTCCCACCATTTAGCTGTAACCATAAAGAAGAGAGCGAGAGAGAGAGAGAGAGAGAGAGAGAGAGAGAGAGAGAAGGCTTCACATAACTGGGTGATTTTTCAACATGCAAATACATCGTTGCTCCCTGAGTTGGGAGATTAACTTTAATCCTGCTCTATTATCAGGCTTAACTGCTCCGTGCACATTTCTGACATGTTAAATCTGATGTCACCACTGAAATGAACACACAAATGCCAAACATTTGTCATTTTATTCACAGATAAGATGTTGGGTGCAGTTTTCCGTTAAGAACCCTTGTAACGCCATTTTTTTTTTCTTTTTGAAAAATCTTCTGGAATGTCACCTTTTACCACAAGCATTTAAAGTATACTCCCCAGTTATGAAAGGCTTGCAGAGCTTTTATCCACCCTTCCTGTCAACTTTTTGGTCTTACTCAGCTGTATGATCCTCCCCCCTCAGCAGCCACTCTTCCTCCGGTGTCCATTCTTTGTGGCCACACAGTGAAAGCACTAATTGAATAACAAATGCAGTCAGCGGCTGAAAGACAGGTTCTTCAGGCTCTAAGGACAAGATTGCATTTACATTTTGCTGCATTTGTCGGCAAGTTCTATTCGTGAGCTTCATAATTTAACCTGTTTAACACTTTATTTGAACTTTTAAAGCCTTACATTCCCCATTTTCACTTGTTAATCTCAGCTTGCTCTGCTTAGAAGAGGCTGCTGCAACGTTTCCTGTAATAATTTGTCCGATTTCATGTCTGTTTTTGCTAAATTCAGCCTCAAAGATGAATCAGAGAATCCTTTTAATTTTTGTATCCAACTTTCCCATTGATTTAATGGCCATCATGACCAATCATGTGTTTTTTTTTTAATTTTCTTCAGTTAAATTTCAAATTAAATAGAGGAGTAATTTGGAATAGATGTTTGAATGTATTTCACTCAGAACTCAGTAACAAGGTCACTTTCATTGAATTTGTTCTCAGAAAACCATCATACTTGAACCCAAATGATAGTTGAACACCAATGTTCTCCATGAAATATCTCCTCCTGTTGGCTATTTTACAGTTGGTTATCTATTAAGACAAAAAGAAAAGTCATTCGAAATAATCCAGTTCATGGAGAGGAGATTTGGGGTTATTTTTACCAGCAAAAAAATTTGAAGAGCTTCGCTTTTCATCAGAACAGCCTCGTGCAGATTTGCATCCTCCTCCATCACATATCAGATTTCTTCACATATTCAGATGTCTAAAGCCGTTTCTGCTGTGATATATAGAAAACAGGCACATGGAAACTGAAGAACTTGGACACTTTTATGCTGTGATTAAATATTTTGATTTGCATCCTGGAAGGAGAGTGTCTTTGGTCAGATTAGATGTGTACCTGGACAGTTGGTATGTGTTTTGATGGGGGGGGGCTTAGTAAGTGGGTGCTGGAAAGCACACAGGCCGGTGACCAGTTGTCTGCGGAAGGAAATTTCTTTTTAATGCCAGACTGGGCACAGTCTACTCTCTCTAGATGTCTAGAAAAAGGCTTCTTGGCAGACTTTGCCCTCTCATTAATTTTGACCAAATATTTACTGTGCATCACATGGCAGGTCTTACATCCCGTTCTAATTTTTCCAGGCCAGGTTTGGAATAGTTTGGGGCAATTTGTGTTCCATTTGGTTGGACTTGGGCCATGCCCCTCTCAGCAGGCCCATGCTGGAGTCATTTTGCCACATGGCTCCATAGAGTCTTAACCTATGCTGGGGAAGCCAAGATTCTCTTTAATAATACCTCCACAGCTACATGTGAACCGCTGTTGTATATAATCACTTACATAAGCTTGCAAACATTGACACTTTATTACTATGTGATCCGTGCTCACCCGTCGTAACCTAAAGGGCATCAGACAGATCAGTGCCAAGTTGGCGCTCTCAGACATTGCCATTGTACCCTCAACTGAATGCTGTAAATAAAATTCCTTTCCAGCACCCAGCTGTCTGAGGTTTGTCTTGTAATGTGTTTGGCAGAGCGTCTAGAACAGCCTACATAAGCAGTTAAGGTCATCAGCTCTGCTCTCAGAGCCTGTAACTTAACGCCGCTCCAACAGTAGAACTGTATCACTCCAGCAATCAAATAAATAACATTTAAAAAGCATTAGGTGCTTTTTGGCCACGCTCACCCCGATCCACTTTGGCATCCCTTCAGAGCGGTTCTTTTTCTTGGCAGCGAGCCCACATGGCTGGGCTGTGCCAGCTGAGTGTGTTGCTGGTCCCTCTTCTTCCTCGCTGCCCCTGCTCTGCCTCCTCACCTATCGCTAACCCCTCGTGGTATGTCACAAAAACAGAGCTGAGTGCTGAGATTGACAGCACGGAGAATAAACCACCTCACTATATTGTTGTTCAGGCACCAAACTGAGCGTACAAAAGTTTCACACAGTTAAAGTCACACCGTTTCATTGAATTAGTGCTCTTCTCATTTTTACCCATGACAGATGGTCAGTATTGTTTTTAGCCATGCACATATTTATTAGTAAAATATTTCTTGACCTACTGAAGGAGTTTATTACAACTATCAGATATGGATCTACAACTTATTACCTTTGGGAATAGGGTTGTCACAATTAGTCGATTAGTCATTATTACGTCAACTTTTTAAATGGTTGGTGACGAATTTAGTAGTAGTCGACGCGTCATTAATTTTTTTAAAGCTTTTTTTTTCTTCTCAAACTGCCACTGTACCTTTCACTGCCTTGTCTGCCTTTCTGTCCATGATGCACATGTGTGATGTGCGGTCGGTTTCGTGAGGCAGCTCTGTGCGGTTGGCTCAGTGCTGCAGCTTCGTGAGTCGAACAGCAGTTTTCAACACTTAATGTTGCACTTTATGCTACAGTTAAAGATTTGCTTGTTGAAACAAGCTGCAAATTTCATTACAAGCTTAAACTATATCACCTTAATTTTATTTTTGGTTGGCACAACATACCTTTAATACTTCAAGCTGTAAGCTATGCAGCTGCATGCTGGTGCAATAAGTTGTACGTTTTACCTCTGATTATGTCTGATTAGTTGACTAATCGCAAAACTAATTGGTGACTAGTCGACTATCAAAATAATTGTTGGTGGCGGACCTACTGAAAATCAGCCTGTTTCAGGATGGCCACCACATTGACCTGAAAAAACACCAGAATGGCTACAAGTCAGTAAATTTAACTGATTATGAGTTAAAAATCGGTGCGACGGTAGCTAAGATTCATCCCCATCATGTCCTTTAAACATTACACAACGCACAAAGCCTTTGGTTTAAACTTTGCAATTGACTATTGGATTCAGTGTTAGCAAAATAGCTCATGAACCAGTGGGTATATAGTATTTCAATGAAACTCTCAGAAAATAGTGATTGGATTGTTAACTTTTAGAGTCAAACCAATTCAATGGCTGCCACGGGTAGTCATCCTTAGCATGCACAAATATTAATATAACTTAGTTTTACAGACATTGAGCTACAGTTTGATTTGTTAGGAGCGAAGAGTCATTCTTAACACATAATCCAAGTGCTTACAGATCACCTTAGACGATGGGATAATCTGAGATCACACACATTCTAGATTTGATATAAAATACTACCTGTCTTTTTTAAACACAAGATAATCTTAGTGTAAAACTGGCTTAAAAGGTGGCGGGCAGTATGCATTCCTTCAAGGAACACTAGGCCTTGAATTTGGTACATTTCATGCAGTCATACGTTTGTCGTAGCAAATACTAAATAACAACATACCATATAATTTTCTATATTCCTGAAGGAATAAATCAGCAATGAGAGGCTCACTTTCCCCGGGGGGAAAATACACGTGTGGTAATTTACTTGTGCTTCTCCTGTGTGGCTGTTGTCAAAATCCTTCTTGTTCTACTGAGATTGCGCTGGTCAAACCTCATTAAAAACTAGCTATGCTGGAAAACAAAAACAAGAGGTAATAGCCGTCTCTCGGTCCCTTGTGTTTCATCTCTGTAATCCCCTCTCTGTACTCAAAAGTCTTGGCTATGCAGCCTTCAGAAGCTAGAAGGTCTCAGCCTGTCATCTGGCTTCCACATTAATTGAGGCCCTTTTTCCTGGAGGTTTTACTCTGCTGAGAGAATGACAGCCTTGACACCGGTGTTCATAAGAAGCATAGGCTGAGTTTTCTCCTCAGTTCATCACTCTGAATGCACAGGGTCAGCTCCGGTATGCGAGTCTGTGAAAGTCGCGCACAACATGCACATTGTGAATAGATTGATAAATAACGGACAGACTGACACACGAGCGTGGAGACAGACTGACTCTCCGCTTGCATCCGCTCTTTCTCCATTCAGCCCATCTGCCAGGTCTCCAGAGCCAATTTGATAGGCAGCTTCTTAACAAGCATTTCAGTCTTTTCCACCACCGATTTCCTGCTTGTCCCGTAGAACTGATACGATACAGAGGAGGAGTTGGATTTATCCTGCAGGAATAAATTCTGCCCCCGTGACCTTCTGCAGAGTTTGACAGCTTTTGTTTGTTTCTAATGACACTCAGTGGAGCAGATTGGCATCAGGAAGAGCTACAACTCATTCTCAATTGTCTCCCCTGGGTTTGTGTTAAAATCTATTGCTGTGTGCTTTATTTGTTTAGTTTTATTGTTTTGCTGTTTCTTGCTTATGAGAAATTCATCTTAAAACATGGCTGAAGACTGAAGTGAAGCAATTTAAGCTTTATTAGGATGTGTAAGATTCTTAGAAAAGCCTGCTGCAGAACGGTTCCTATTGTTTTAGATTCAAATCAGAGCCCCAGCACAGGATGGGGCCCCTCATCTCCCAAAGGAGCCCTCTGCGGCGGTGTCTGTCTCCCAGCTTGGCCCGTCTTGCCTAGAGAGCACGACGAGGGATGCGTTTCCCTCCTGACGCAGCCAGAAACAGGAGCTGGTGCTCCAGGCCTGGAGATCTAACCTGGTTAACATACTGAGGAGCCATCAGTGGAAATATTCCAGAGCGTTGGAGCTTACTGTGTTTTAGTAACCCTTGGCCTTGAGCATAGGAGGAACACTTGTTCATGCTATCATCAGCAGATTTGTCACGGCTTTATTGCAGATGACGAATGAGCAGCAGGATGATCAAAGGCAGCAACAGTAATAAAGCAATTCTGATTGATCTGAATAGTTCATTAGGTTCTGTTTATAAAACCTGAAAACTAGAGCATCTTTTTGATGACTTAACAAGTTATGGGTTTTTTATCTGAAGGTACTTTCCAGGTTGGCCTTCCTGTAAGATTTAAAGATTAAAGGGGCAGATTGTAATGTGACATCAGCCACTAAACTGCTCCGCTTTTTCTTTCAAGCACATTAGAAAAATCAGGTCCAATGTGCTAAAATCTCTATCAAGGCTCAGTTTTGGTTTTAGTCAACTCACTTAAAGGCCTACTATGCAGTTTTGGCTTGTTTTTTAGCACCTCCTAGTGTCCGTTTTAAATCACTGCTGTAAAAACGTTAGCATTGTCTTTGCTCAGAAACACCTAAATCTAACAGCTGAAATGTCTCCTCAGCCTTCATAGTTTTCTACTGGAGCGGTTCATCACTCATTCAAAGAAATCGGCTGTGTTCAAGCAGGGAGAGATTAAAAAAAATCAGAAATCATGAGCTAAAAATACTCTGGTGCTAGCATAACAGCTAGCCACATTGGGTTAGCCTAACCCTCGTGAGATACGTGACTTTGTCAGACTTCAGGGCACCGGACTGGAGAATGAGAAGTTGCAAACGCGGTATTCTGGATCCAAGCAGCAGATGGGGCTGAGTGAGTTTTCATTAACCCTGTAAAGAGTCAGATTAGCACAAATTGTCTCAAGAAAAAGATTTTAAAATATGAAAAGTTACATAGTGTGCCTTTAAACAGAGATGACTCTGAAAATGAACTTGTTCTGCAGTTATTAACAAAAACCCTATTATTTTTATGTCATTTTGTCTTTTTTTCTGTTGCGTAAATAACAAAATGTTGCCCCCTAAATCATACTTGCTTAAATTGAACCAACTAGATTAATAAAACATTGATATTGTCACAGAAACGGTGTAACCTTTTATGTTTATTACTTTCCCAGCCTTGTTCATTATCCTAGTTTTTCCAGTGACAAAGGAGCTTTTTGTTATGTCTGTATTAAACTTTGCAAGAGGCACATTTTACTCAAGTACCAATAAAAGGATTGTAATTAACTGTAAGAGCATTGTATCCATTTCTGACACCATATAATAGATAAACAATCAAATGATGTAGTGTTGGGTTGCAGCGATAGGTAAGAAGCATTGGGTTGTGTTTGAGTTTTTTTTTAAAAGCACAGTTTTGTAAAGAGGTACAATTTTTTGTAAAGTGATATCTGTTCTCAAGTGCTGCTGTAGTGTAAAGCGAGGTAACAATACTCTGTTCTGTTTGGTAAATGGAGACAAAGAGATGAGGAGAGAAAGAGGCCATAAAGCTATCCATCACCCCACCTCGGCCGTCTTTGTGCACACTCACACTCGGCGCTCTAATCCTGCCTCTTAGGAGTGTAAGCGATAGCCTTGTGTAACATTAAAAACAGGTCCGATCTGATGCAACTGGCAAAGTCATTCATGCAGCACATTCCAGGGTGGGATTTTGGGGTTGAAGCCGTAAAAGATTCAGTTTCATTTTCCTGTTCGTGTCATCTGATCAGCAGGAATACAGTATAGCTTTTTCTGCCTGTTTCAGTCTCTATCTTATCTTTGCGCCCTCGCTCTGTTATCTTCTCTAATTCAATATAAAAGGTTGCCTTTTCTTTTGAGTTCAGTCATTAAATTGGCTGGCCCCCGTCCTGAGCAGGGCATGGCTCCAGTCTCTGCTTGGCTACCCCAAGGGACACACCCTCTGCTCTTATCTCTGCCATAAATCCCTCTTAAGTCCCCTAATCACAGATTAATGGGGCTGTAGATAGGGAGTGCCCTACTGTTGTGCTCGGCCTCCCTTATCACAAATCCATACTACCTATCTCTACCAATGCTTAGCTGGATTTCTAATGTGGGTTGTTATATGTGTCAGGCTCCTGCAACACCTGTCAATTTTAGTGCCGGTTTTTATGAGATTCTGTGACCTTGAGCATCCTTCTGGGGGGGAAATGAAACTTTACCACTGTTTCTCTCATATAACGAAACGAGCGCCTTGGCTTTGCTGTGCGGCAGGAATTAGAGTGAATAGCACAGCGTTGTGAAGCTGTTTTATCATTCAGGGAAGTAGACGCATTATCCTGTCCCCCTACCTCGGGGGACCACAGTCACAACAACACATCTAAATTGTTTCACTGTCCTTCTCCCCCGTGAGTTCTTTTGGGTAAAGGGCATATGCCCGGCCCCTTTTTCGTCCTCACACGCTGCCAAGATAGTAGCCATGGAAAAGAGCTGTGAGAAACAAGAGGCTCTTTTTTTCTGTTAGAGAAATCATTGGACTGGAACTGATTGCTGCCACTAGTTAATTGTTTTTATTCCTTTTTTTTGTCTGTTTTTCAGCTTCTTTCCAGCTTTATGTCACGTTATTCCTTTATGAGCGCATTTAGTGGAAAGTAGTTAATAATTTAAAAAGCCGTGCACATGATTTTGCCTGTGTGAGTAAATAAGCTTTTAATTGCAAAAAGGGCAGAAGCGTTGTGTTTAGGGAATGACCCGGGCGCTGACCGAACTAACCCCGTCTGGCTTTTTTTTCTTGTCCTGAGGCTGCTGAGTCCAGGGTGTTGCAGGGTCGTCTTCTCTGCTTTCACTTAGAGGGGTTGGATCGATTTCTGACTTCCAGACATGCTGTAGCGCTACATAGCTGGAGACAGTTTTGGCATTTTTCGAGCAGTTCACATATTGAACAGAAAATGTTCTCGATTACATTTCTCTGTTATTAACTTTAACCTGCATTTAGTAATTGCTATGCACAATACATGCAGGTTTTCTCATTTTATTGTTTTGAAGTTCTACTATAATAAAAATCCACTGCATTATAAAGTCCCTGCTCTGTAAGCTGCAAATCTCACATTGCAGTTTAGAGCTGAAGTCTGGCATCAAAACACAAGAATTGATAAGTTCAATATACAAAGAATAATCATGATTCTTATGACACATCTAAAATATCATACTTCTTTGTTTATTGATGCCTTGAGGGGAGTTAAATCATCTTTTTTCCAGAGTGAACAAATATCCAAAAGCCGCTATGAGTCCTTGTGTCCACACAGTACAATAAGACGCTCCATGTCTAACTCCACACCCTTGTGTTGGTTGCGTGTATAGGTCTGAGGTAAGTTTTGTGCGTTCCTCGTTGCTGTTGGGTTTTACTGTTCATTACTGAGAACAGAGTCTCAGAGAATTGTTGTTTTTTTTAATTACATCCACAGCGAGCAAGGGCTCCCTCAAGCATAGTTTTAAGTTTGTGAATGCGTAAGTTTGTGTATGTATAGAAGTAAATGAGGAAAAAAGAAACTCTGAGCTCACTAGCGAGTGAGGGAGAGGGCAAAGGGAGGAGGAGAATCTCGCCTCGGGCTCTAATCGATCAGATCCTTGCAGTAGAAGTCCCAGGTTCCCTTTGGTGAGGCTCTGTATTGCATTAGCTCATCTCACATTCTCTGTCTGGAAGCAAAAGAAAAAGGGGGGAGAGGGGGATAGAGGAGAGGAGGGAGGGTGTTTGAAAGCAGCAGAGGAGAAGGAAGGGCAGCTCTTTGAAAAAAAATAAAAAGGGAGGGTTAGACGACTCAAAGTGAAGTGAGCAAGAGACGCTGAACAGCTTGATTCAGATGTGAAGTGTGCACTCTGCTCATCTCTTGTTTCGGTCTCAGATTTGGCTGTGTGTGCAGGAGGGAAGGAGTCCGCTATTGTGTAGAAGCCTGCACCTGTAGAGGGGAGCATGGGAGTGTTTGTGCTACGACAGAATAATCCTAAACACCGCCTGTGTCTTTTTTCCTTTTTTTTCTCCCCCCTCTGAGGGGTAATGGAGCTGAAGTAACGGGGGTCACTCAAAGTGTCTGTGGGGATCAGCTTGGAAAGGTCTACACACACATGCACACAGGGATTATATCATTGTGTAACTGATACACAACCATCCAAAACACACACACACACACACACTTTCTCAGGAATCTTATCAGACTTCTCTGCAGGAAGCTTAAAATTCTAACTCATTCTTACCATTTGCTCTGTAACAGGAAACTTTATCCTATTGTATATTGTACTCTAAGTCTGCACGTTAGTCATGCAGATCAAGTGTAATTATCCACAGTGAACGGTCTCTGATCAAACACCATTTCATTGCACGGCTCTACACATCTAAATAGTTAATGCTCGTCTATAAAACTCCAAACTTGAGACTATTTCAAATTACAGAGGAGCGATCGGAATGGGGAAGGGCACGGGGAGAGCAGATTGCAGCAGAGATCTTCAAAGATCTCTTTAATAAAACATACGAGCCCTGCTTGTCTGGTGAAGGGAGGTGGTGCGGTTGTTGCAGCAGTAATGGGTTCACTGGTAGAGTTGCCTGGGCGATGGTTTGAGCCACGTTGGCTTTAAGGTCTGTAGGTTCAAAAAGCTGTGATGATGTCATTATGCAGATAGAGGTTCATTAATTAGCCCAGCTGGGTTTCGGTTAACGACCTGAAATCAGAGATGTGTTTAAAGAATTTTTTATTCCGCTATGTTTGTATAATTTAATTTATATTCCCAAAGGCTAGACATGCGTCTCCATAATTCAACATTTGTTTTATCTTTCTCAAAGAAATCAATCTGCTGTAACTATATGATGTGTCAATTAAGCTTATAATGTTCTTGTTTAATGTCCAAAATTAAATGTTTATTTCATTATTGCTTAAATAATTCATCTAGTTAACTGTGCAGCATTTTCTCCAAAAGGATCTGCTGGTTTTCAGTGCATCCACTGCACTGAATTAGTAATATTCCACCATTTGAAGTATTTTGCTGAATTATTTCCAACAAACACCAGTTTAAATCAAGTCCTGTGTGTGTTTTTGGAGGCAGCATGTTTTTTTAGTCACATCTTTTCCTGCTGCTCCTCATCCATCAGAAAATCTTTCAAAGCGTGTTCAGCTTCTGCCTGTTATCCTGGCTAGTTTTTTGCTTGACTTTAAAAGAATCCAGATTGTGATGTCCTTCATTGAAGTGCTGGATTAATTATATTCCACTGACCACAATACACATTTGCACTGAAGTGATTAATCTCTCCACGGAGCTGTCACTAATTTTGCTGACTTTACCTAAAGTGCGTGGCGACCAGGAGAAGATGCATCCTCAGCACTGGTTTTCTAAGAAATAGGGGTGGGTGGGGTGGGCGGACGGCTCATAAATGAGGCAGTGTGGCAAGTTCACGGGAAGCTGGGCAAATTAATTGCAGGCCTGTGCTTCCAATTAGACCCAACTCTCTTTAATTGGCACTGAATGGGCTCCAAAAACCTAAACTGGATGGTAGGGTGGAGGGAAGAGCTCTCCGTGTCTCTTCACTGATGAACACACACACACACACTGACTTCATGTGTGGGACCAGTTACAGCTATCAAGTCCCACCCTTCAGGAATTAACAGGAAGCTGATTTGCATGTAAAGCAGGGTTTGATAGCTACAGCTGACTGGTCAGAGGGATAGTAATGACCAGATAGCACTCGGGTGTTAACTCTGTTGGCTGACACTGATTTGGCTGCTTCAGTAGTGTGGTGTCTCCACCTGCCCCCCCCCCCCCCCCCCCCCCCCCCCCCCCCGCCTTTATAAGAATGCTGTGAGGTGCACCCATATCTTATCTTTTATCTCTTCATTTCCTTTTGCCTTTAGGGTTGGCCATTCTTGCTTGAAGTCACCTTCTTTGTATTTTTTTTTTCCTATTCTTTGACCTAAGAATTGACAGCCATAAAACTCCTGCAGTGTTTAGCTTTACAGAAGAGGCTCTAACTGTAGGGTGTTACTCACACATTGGCAGTGTTTTTGGGCTTTAAATATCAGCCATTGTCTTAAAAGATAAGATTTTTTTGCAGCAGACGATGTTTGCAGCAATGCAAAATGCAGAAATGTTAAACGTTGTTTTCCTGAAGCTGCAAGAAACAAATCCGCACAAAAATGTAAATTAAAAATGTTAAGTTTTAATCTTGAAAGGGGAAATTATCTTGAAGGTTTTCTAAACAAAATATCAGTTTTTAAATACATACATTCTTTAAAAAATGATGCATTCTGCTTCAGCAGGACAAAGTCCTAAAATCCATTCAAGTAATCTAAATTCCTGCAGATTCAAACTTGTACTTTGTAATTTTGTTTCAGGATCTCGGCTGCGCCAAGAGGACACCCCACCAAAGATTGTAGAGCACCCCTCTGACCTGATTGTATCTAAAGGGGAGCCTGCCACTCTAAACTGTAAAGCAGAAGGGAGGCCAACACCAACAGTGGAGTGGTACAAGGATGGGGAGCGGGTGGAAACGGACAGGGACAATCCCCGTTCTCAGCGCATGCTGCTGCCCAGCGGCTCGCTCTTCTTCCTCCGCATCGTCCACGGGCGACGGAGCAAACCGGATGAAGGTTCCTACGTCTGTGTCGCCCGCAACTACCTAGGAGAAGCAGTGAGCCACAACGCCTCCCTGGAAGTAGCCAGTAAGTGCAGCATGTCTGCTTGTTTCTTTCTCCTTTCTGCTGTGAGTGTGAATAAAGAGTTTGGGTTCAGATGGAGCTGAATAGCAGGCTCTGGTTTCTTCCAGTGTTTCTGCTCTCAATGTGTTCATTGAGTTGGATAATCTCTCAGGAGATGGGCAGGATGTGTTTGGCCCAGGGGTCTCTGTAGGCCTGTGGAGCCTTGGGGGAGAAGTGGTCTGATAATTCCAGGGTGAGTGCTTCTCTAAAGGGCCCTTGGTAGGTGGTCAGAAGCTACAAAGGGGACAAAGGCCTTTCTGTTTTGGCACAACCTCTGTTTTTGGCTAGAGAGATCGATTTGAGGTAATATTCTAAAAGGAATGTAATCATTGCATCTGTCGTCAGTCCTCTTTTAGTGTAGCGTGTCTCCTCAATTTATTAAAAAAGCAGGTATGATAAAGTGGATTTAAGAGTTTTAAGGCAAGTTAACAAAGTTCATATTTCCTCATCAGTGGATCCATTATTTTTAATTCTTGGTATCTTTTCCTGATTTGTGTTCTGGATTGGCAAATCAGTTCCCATGATTCTTCAGCGGTTGCTTTTGTCAGTGAGGTCAGCTCCCTCAGATATATTATCTCTTTCTGTCTTGACTGACTGAGGAGGATGGCTCAGATATCCACCACTCCTCTAGCATGCCCAGGGGCTGTCACCAAGCCGCTCGCTGTAATCTAATCAAGATGGGGAAAGAAAGAGTGCTACATGTGTGTGTGTGTGTGTGCGTGCGCGCTTGACTGTGCTTAGGTGTGAATGACTGTAAAGTCTGAGGGATTGTTGGACTGGGCAGAAGCTGCTGGCTTTGGGACAATATATGAGGTTTAGGTCTAATACTTGCGGTACAGTTTTGATGTTGAGCTGCATCGGTGGAGCGTCTGCACTCGGATGAGACAAAACACCACCACTGGCATTGCTTTTCTAATAAAGTGTTCTATTTTTACCGTGAGCTAAGTAGGGTATATCCTGATAATTGAAGGAGTGGGTGCTTTGACTAGAAAAACCAGACGTATGGGGAGAAACTCGAGGACCTGGTTACAGAGCACCACTGGCTCAGTCTGGAGTTTTAGCTGCTTATTTTGTATAAGGTTCAAACAGACCAGTAATGACAAGCCACTTTGCTCCAGCAAACTCTCTCCTGGTTGCTTAGCTGATCTCTCTCTCTCTCTCTCACTCTGTAGCTTTTGCTTAACTACATATAATTATGTTGTCGGAGCAACCAGAATGGAACCCAGCTGACTAAAAAAGCGGCAGGAGAAAAAAGGGGGAAAAATAACAAAAACTGAGGTTTTTACATTCAAATTCAGAGTGAAGAAGCTGGCAACCATAAATCTGAGGTATTAGAGAGTTTAAGGCATTTTAGTCAAAGATGCTCGCCGTATTGATACTTTTATGGGCGTTTGATTTACAGCGACTTAAAGCTTTTAGTTTCAGAAGGAAGAAGGAAGTCGTGGTTTTAATTGTGTTTACTTTGTTTCGCTCTCCCTCTTCAAGGTTTTCACTCTAAAAGCTAAAAGCACAACTTCTTTGGAGATGTTATTCTTCAGGACCAGCTTTTACAGTCCCCTTACTCACCAGTAATTGTTAACCTAATCCGTGTTTCAACAAGTCCTGCTCTTCCAGTTTGTTTGGTTTATCATTAACTACATGTACAGTACAGCCCACAATCTCTCCGTGTTGACCTTTGACCCACAGCCTGGACTAATGCACTTACTGTGAATTTTGTTTGCCTTGTGTGTTCAAACAAGCTTAGGGTTGGATTCTTTTCCTATTATGTGATTGTTTTCTTTGCATTAGAGATGTCAGCAACAAATACTGAACTTCCCCTTTGGTTGATGACAACCAGCTGATAAAGAACAAAGAGAAACCACATCAAATGGTTCTACTTTGTTAGTAATAAGGAACATGTAGTAGGTCTCCATAGCGTGCATCATCATGTATTTTACATTTCTGCACAAAACAAACATAATTCTAAGCAAGTGTGGGTAAATCTACTTTTAAGGGTCATTCTGTCCCTTTATAACTGGAGTTAGTTAGGTTTGCATTACTGGTTATAAGTCAAACTGACATCCAGTGACTCTGTCAGGGTTACACTTTGTAAATAATTTTGTTCATAACTGTTATGGACAGATTTTTTAGCATAGCCAAGGAGCAGAGGGTCTCCGGTTTGGGGGGGGGGGGGGGGGGGGGGGGGGGGGGGGGGTGCAGATTGCACCCCTGCTTTTTGCAGATGATGTATTCTTGTTGGCCTCATCAAACCAGGACCTCCAGCAGGCTTTCAGCCGAGTGTGAAGCAGCTGGGATGAAGATCAGCACGTCCAAGTCTGACGCCATGGTCCTGGACCAGAAAAGGGTGGATTGCCAATTCAGGATTGGGAGTGAGCTCCTGACACAGATGGATGAGTTTAAGTATTTCAGGGTCAGGAGCTTGATAGGCTGATGCTGTACTGATTTTTCATGGCGAAGCAGGAGCTGAGTTGAGCGGCAAGGCTGTCAATTTATGTTCCAACCCTCACCTGTAGTCTTGAGCTGTGGGTAATTACTAAAAAGAATTAGATTGCAAATTCTAGTGGCTGACATGAGCTTTCCTGGCTGAGAGACTGGACTCGCCAGGAGTTCGGCCATTCGAGAGGAGCTCAGACTAGAGTCACAGCTAATCACCAGCTGAGGTGGTTCAGGCATCTATAAGGACTTCTTCTGGGCCCCTAACATGGGAGGTACTTCAGAAAATGTGTCCCACTGGGAGAAGACCTCAGAGTAGTCTCAGGACTTAGTGGGGAGATAATGTCTCACAGTTGGACTGGGAATGCATTGGAGTCCCTCCAGGAGGTAGCTCCAGGTAGCTGGGAGGGAGGTCTGGAGATCACTGCCTAAGCTTTGTATCCGGTAAACAACCCAGTCTTGGATAAGTGTCAAAACGATGCATGGATAGTTGATTTTAATCATTTTTAATAAAAAACTATGAATTACTACATAATGCTTTATAAACTGTTAGGAAGGCACAGATGGCCTGAAAAGGAAAAACCCCTTACAGTATCATGATCACAGCATCATCTGGTTTTTTCCTATGTGAAAACAATCATCAGTGAGAAAGACTTACACTCACATTTGTTTAAAGATTGCAAACAGCCACTCAGACACACTAAGACGTTCTGTTTTGTGTGCTCTGGAGCTACATGCTCTGTGATATGTCACAATGGATTCCTTCACCCAGCGCTCTGCCTGAGGCCCTGAGAGAGCCTCTATGAATAGCCCGTTTCCCTTTTCCTGGATGTGGAGATAGTAAAGTGAGGTAATGGATGGCACACTGCGCCACTTGAGCAGGAGATAACCTCAGGGCTCGATGTGTAGTGGCCTGGCTGGCTGAACGGTACGGACCGCACAGAGTTGGCTGCAGGCCCTCGCATCCACACACAGATTCCTCTCTCCACAGTCGGAGTTTACTTTTCACAGCCACTAACAACAGAAGCAAAGGGATGTTTACATGAATTTGGTCCGCTGCATATAACTCCGCTCAACCGTGTTTATCTCAGAATCTGATTGATCCGCCGCTCTGCTGTGAAATCTCCGTCACCAGGCGAAGACAGCTGGCTTCACTGATTATTGGGGGAAGGTCGAGATGTCAGAAGCATTGAAGGCGGCGGGGTCCATCCTAACAGATTTTTAGTCATCTGTTGTGTGGGGAACAGTTGGCTGGCTTGCACCAGTCTAAAGGAAACATCACAAGCTCCCGCTGATTTGAAAACCTGTCCGTCAAGCTGGGAATGTGGTTGGGGGGGGGGGGGTTTGTTGTGCCCCTCAGCCCACCCCCTCTCAAACTAAATTTCTACTTTTGACACACAGAATTTAGGTTTACTTTCATCTCTGCGTTCTTTGCTCTCACTTATCTGTCTTTGGTTTTTGTTATTTATCCACTGACAGAACAAACCCTTTAAATGAAACACCGATTCCCCCCTGGTAACGTCTAAATCGAGAGTTTGCTTTTTCTTGATTTAAATAAAGCTATTTAAATTAGATTTATTCTGTTTTCAACTTCAGTTACATGTATAAATTAGCTCACTTTTCAGATTTTTTTTTGGGGGGGGTTAGCATGCCTGCTGTTTCGGAACATTAGTTTCAAAACTAAAATGAGAACTGAAGGTGAAAAGAAAAATTAAAAAACGATGAGAAGCAAAGACCTGCTAAAAATGAACCAGGACTGCTAAACCCCAGCTGAAGTGGCAATGAGTGCTGGCAGCCTGCCAGGGGTGTTACAGCTCTGTGGCAGTCATTTGTCTCTGGGAGGTTTTGCTGCAAATTGGTGCAAACAGCTCAGCCAGGGTCTGCTTCATGAGTCAGTTCAGCTGAGACGTGGGCTCTTCACCACAGGCGCTACATGGCCCCCACTCCAATCTGTTTCATGTAGGAATGCAGACCTCTTCCACAATCTCAAACCCCACTGAAGTGTGTGTGTGTGTGTGTGTGTGTGTGTGTGTGTGTGTGTGTGTGTGTGTGTGTGTGTGTGTGTGTGTGTGTGTGTGTGTGTGTGTGTGTGTGTGTGCGGTTGGTTTTTGGTGACAAGCTTTTCTGAGAAGCTTGAGTTTCATACACATGTGAAGAATTTTGCATGTATGAAGTTGGCTGTTAAACATGTCCTTTCTTGTAATTTTAATCATTTAACAACTTTTACTAAATAGTTGCTGGATATGTGCTGCGGTTTAAGTATAATGTGATTTTTGGTCATATTGAAGTGTAGTTCTGTGTAATATTTTTAAATAATTACTACAGTGCTAGTTTTGGATAGGTTCCTGAATGGCCTTTGGTTGGAGAAATGGCATTTTTCTCTGTGGCCTTGCAGGAAGGAGGATGCTGGTTCAATTCCCAGCTGCAGCCCTTCTGCATGGAGTTTGTTTGCATGTTCTCCTCATGCATGTGTGGGTTTCCTCCAGGTTCTCCAGTTTCCCCTAAAGAACCAAAACATGCACAATAAGTTAATTGGTCACTTAAAATATGTGTGAATGGTTGCATGTCTTGTTTGTCTCTGTGTGTCCCTGTGATGGACTGGTGACCTGTCCAGGGTGTCCCCAACCTCTTGTCCAATGACTGATGGAGATAGACACCAGGTCCCTGCCAACCTTACTGGAAAATCAAATAATTCCATGTAAATAACCATGTAATGCACATTTGATGGTCTTGGTGTAATGGTTCATACATTCATGTCACTTTAAAGCCCCTAAAGTCCTTTTAACCTAATGCTAAAAACCATGAAATTAATGTAAACTGTCTGACTTGATCCCTTGACTGACTGTATGTATTTCAGACCCTCTGCATGTTCAACACATGCCTTTCAATTAGTCTTCATGCACGTTATGTTGGATCTATTGAACCTAGCATATTTAGCACTGCAGGCTGTTTGCATAAATCAATGCAATCAATGTAATTAAAACAGAAATATCGGTTTTCTGAGTTTGGTCAATACCAAAATGCCAATTAGGGAGGATAATTTTTATGATTCAAAACAAGTCTGACTTTGCCAACATTTGCATAGTTTTTGCTATTTTACTGCTCGGTGTAAAACTTTTAATTGTTGATTATGTTGATTAAATATATTCTGCGCCATCCTGGTGGGGATTTGGCTTTAGATAATTGACCTAAAATGTTGCAGTCGCTCCCTGCAGTGAAAACAGCCTAGTGTGAATGTAAAAAGATGTTCATGTTGTGTGAAAATGTGTGAAATGTCAGGCTGGTTTTAGGAGTTTTCAGAACATGTTTTTCACAAACATGCAAGCGCAGCCTCGCCCACACACGGCCCTCCCCATCAGGCCTAATACTGCTGGCAGGATGGGAGGACGAGAGCTGAAAATGCTCACCCTGGGAAAGTGTAGCGCCGATGAGAGCCAGAGCAGAGAAGCAGGCAGCTTTTCAGCAGAGTTAGAAGGGCTTTGTGTTGTTTTACAACAAACGCTACCATCAAGCCTTAAAGCAACACACACATCAGGCAGAGAAAGAGAAACTATGAATAGACTGGTTTGTGTAAGTATGAAGGCTTGGATGGGACAACACGGCGAGGTGAGACATCCTGTGTTTGGGGAATACACAAGTTGTGTGTCTGCGTGTGATTGCATCAATCTGTCGGTGTGTACACGACTCTGTTCAGCTACGTTTTATGAAAAAAGACTTGAGCGGAAGAGGCAGGTGTACATGATGGCTAAAGGATCGCATCAATCATTCCATGCTCCACCCTCCTCTGACAGGGCCAGAAGATCCTTCAGATCAGACCCTTTCATTCAGGTTTTCTTTTTTCTTAAGAAAACAACAGATTAAGACAAAGCTGAACTCTTTATCTACATCATTAGAGGCTCAAAAGTGGGATTTCTTGAATCATAAATCTTAAAAAGGACTAACCCAGTACAGATACGGCATAAAATGTCCCCATTAACTGTTCCCCCAAAACTGTCTCATTATGGAGAAAAATAAAGAATGTATTTACTTCAATCTGCTAAAACCAGCTGTTTCACAGTGCCGTCCTCTTCACTCAGTGTGCACTCGTGTAGGAAATGACTCGTCTCTGTTAAGTAGAACGGGAACACTGACGTATAGAGTCCACTTTAACCACTTTCTTGTGTTTCCCTGGAGGATTTCAGAGTACACATATTGACATTGCCCAGATATCCCCGGATGTCTTTGAAGACGTAATGCTACTGTGGACTGCTGCTATATGTCAGGAGGATTTTTCACATCTTTTTTCTGGTCACTTCCATGACAAATGTTTTCATATCTATAATCCCCCCCCCTTTCCCTCCCCCTCTGGTTTAGGGCAGAACAGGAGCATGGGTAGGAGGGGTGCTTCGTCCCACTATAGTGAAGTATGATATCAATATAATGAAGTGCTAGTCTAGTGTAGATAAGATACAGAATGTGAACTCTTTAGTCCTGTTCAACCACTCAAGAGGACTACTGATAATAAGCCCCTCTTAAAATATCTGTTGCTTTCATGTCTTTTTTGTAGTTTTTAGATTTTTTGAAACGCTTTCCTTTTTACATTCAATGTTTGTCTCTCGTAAGCCGTACGCCATAGCTCGTGAGACCCAGATGAATGTTTGCTGCTGCCTCTAATCTTCACGTCTTCAGCAGAGCCCTAGCTCTTGTTGCGAGGTGTAATCTCCTCTTGGCCCCTCCTGTGGCCAGAAATACTGGACGAGTATGTGTTTATGTGTCTGCGAGGCTCGCGTGTTCGTTCTGGTATCTGGTCATATGACGAGGTGTTCTGCTATGCAGACATGCTCTGGTTATTAAACCCAGTTAAGCCCTCACTTGAAACTTTCTATCATGCTCCTCGATCCGAGACGATGGAGTTACGGAGGATTAAGAGGGGTTGGCAAGTTGAACTTGAAGAGTTTTCAGCCAACATTTCAGAGAAGTTTGAATAATGCTCTCATGGGGCACAATCAGTCCACATAAGGTGATTCTGCCTGCATTTTGCAACAACCTGCTTTCCCCCTATGATGTATTTCCAGCAGATAAACCATCACTTAGGTCCCAGTTGTTCTAACCCTGAGATAAATGTGGACATACTTGACAAATTTCCCTAAAATTCACAAGCTCACAAGCTTTATATGGAGACAGTATAGTTGCTGACATTTTGACAAGAGTGGGTCATTCACTGACTAGATTCTTCATCTTAAAAGTGTCTTTGGGCAGGACATAAAACTTTTTAAAGATGGATGTGGTAACTTGTTAAATTCAAGCCAATACAAGAAAGAAAAAGAATGAAGTCTCATTTATTGCTTCCAGGCACCGACTCCAAATCATCTCAGACTCCAGAGACTATAGTTCTCATAAGTATCAAGCTCTTTCAAAAATGCTGAGTCAGTAAATATTTCCAACAAGTCAAATGATGTCAGATTCACTTCCTCTGATAAATGTGGTCACGTTGGTGACTGATAAATTTTTTTTAGGCCAAAAGTCAGAAGTTCACCTACCAGTCAGTGACCACTTGCTCTTTCCAGTTTGTTTGTACAGTTTTTGGTGAGTCATTTGTGTTTGTCTGTGGGGGTGGGGGGGGGGGGGGGGGGGGGGGGGAGCAGTGTTTGTGTGTGTACAAATAATTATTGATTGCAATTTAAAGTGCTTTTAGTGGGAAATAGGATGAGAGAAATGCTGTATGAATGTCCATTTACAAGCTTTTACCAGCAGTTTGTAAATTACATAAACATGAACTATTTGTTCTTGCTGAAAGTACATGACATACTTACTGGTTTCACCCAAAAAATGGACTGGATCTGTAATTTGACAGTATGAGAAATACTTTTTGAGAGGAATTCCTGTGTTGTAGTAAAACTCAAATTCAAGCAAACCCCCATTTTACCCCCCTTGTCTGTCTTTGGTTTTGATATCCTACCTTCCAACATCTGCTCTGTTCACTGTATTTTTCTTTTTTCCTCTATTTCCTGTGCTCTTTTTCAAGGGGGGGGGGGTTTCTATCCAAGATTGTAGCAGAAGTGACTGAAGGAGGAAAGAGGAGAAAAAAAATCCTCTGAAATGTTATCAGCTTTGTAGCATGTTGCTGAGCCTGCAGCATGACAGGCAGCAAGAGCTGGTGAGGTAAGCAGTAGACCCAAACACTGATAATGATCTGCCTCGTGCTATCAGACTGCAAATGAGACACAGTCTTCTTGTTGCTGACTGTAGATAGTCACATCCATGCCATCAGTCAGACGGTGAATAAATGATGACATGCTATTGTCATCTAGCTCTCCTTCATTCCCAGTCTAGTCTTAAAGTTCCAGTTGGAAGAAAACGCAGACAAACAAGAAGATGACCTAAATATGACTATTTTGGGGAAAAAAGTAACATTTTGGACCTTTTTTAATTGAGAAAGTTCTCCTTTACACCTCGCTCAGTAGAACCAACCAACTTCATGAGTAAAGTGTTTGTGAATCCTGATAAAATCACACAAAAAGACAAAAATCCAACAAACTCACACTGGGCAGAATAAAAAGTCACATCTTTTGACACGTTTAAACATCTGCGGCACTTTATTAACTTGGTGAATCTTGTTTATGCACCTCAGGCGTGACTACATGTGCACTGAACTTCCTCATTGGAGGGTATGTATACAATCCTCTAATAGAGAGCGTAAGGAGACGAGGAGCTCGACTACGCGGTGAATAGAGCAGATACACCCTCACCTCTCCTTTGTGCCCGTTTGACCTCTCTAAACAGGGTGTGGCAATGACACAAAAAGAGCTCCATGTAACCATATACTGGCAAAGAGCTGGATAAAAGACAGACATGGGGATGTCATGTGACAGGGAGAAAAGATGAGAGGACCCATTCAAAATCAAACAGTAGTCAGTGTTGCTGTGGGTAAGTTTGACATCTGACTCAGTGAGGTGCTTTATTGTATGGCTATAGGGCTGTTGTTAGGCTGGGGGGTGACATTTCTATCCTCCCTCCCTCCCTCCCTTCCTCCTCAAAAATTTACACTGGTATCAAATTGTTATCCATGTTTGCTGCCTAAGTTCTGTTTAGCCGATCGGCTCACATTGATGGATGGCATTGAAAGCTTTGTGGTGACTAGACGAGACTTAGCTCGTCTTCTTCCCAGAGTTCTTCACCTCTAAATATAGCACATGGTTTGACAATGACAAATTCCACGTTTCGACTCTTGTTTATCCTTTATTCTGCATGGCATGCTGATGCCTAAGAGGCCCCCAAACTACTAGCAAACTTTCGTTTGTGAGAAAACTTCTTTCGCATTTAAATTTCATGTCTTTCGTGAGGCTTTTTCTAAATGAGGATGATGCGGCAGCAGATTATCTCAGGACCTGTGTCCAGTTGTATTTTCCTTCCAATGGGATTAGTTCAGAGTGCAGACTCTGCAGGTGGAGCTCTAAGTTAATTTACACACTGTTTGCAGCTATAATAGCTTATTGATTGCCTGACAGAGATGCAACATGGAATGGCATAGTCAAGAGAATAAGTTAATAATCGTTCCATGTGTTGCACAGATATAATCACATTACCCAAGATTCACTACCAACATGTATATTCTCCTCCATCCTCTGGAGAGTAAAATCCTGACAGTTTTGTTAAATATTTTCTTTGTTGTTTCTTGTCCTGCACATTTCTTGGTACCGAGTAAAGTACTAAGGGTCCAGCTTAATTCACACTAAACTATTGAGTTGATTGTATCTATTTTGCACAGTAGGGGCCTGCATATGTTGTAGAAATGTTCAGGTAGACCGAAAAGCAGTATAGCCTTCAAGATTCAGACCATAACTCCCAGGCAGCTGGTTGGGCCATCAGACTTTTCTTGCATAATTCTTTCCCCTGCTTAAATGCTCTCATTCAGTGTGTGTGTGTGTGTGTGTGTGTGTGTGTGTGTGTGTGTGTGTGTGTGTGTGTGTGTGTGTGTGTGTGCAGTATGAGCAGGAAAGTTGGTGCACATGTTTCTTGAGGGAACTCTGGCCCATTAGCACTGCCCTCATATTCACATTCTCACTACGGCTGGTTACCTGGAAACGAAACATGTTGTTTTTATTTGACTGGTGGCCCTCCGGTTGCCAGAACAGATCGAATAAACGCTCCCTTATTTTAACCGATCCATGCAAAGCTGCCGTTAGCTTGGTGCAGTTTTCCAACTGTAGCAGAACAGCGTTTGTCTCGTTAACCCCACTTCCCCAAGTTAAGTCTGATTATGATATCTTTTAAAACTAACATCTGTGGCTCATAATGGACCCTGTCAGGGTACCATGTTGGTTTATGGGTTTTTGTTTTAAAAAGCGGCAAAGCCAGGTTGTTCAGCGGTTGGACTCTGCCCATTCTCCAGGCTGGTTTCTATCAATGTGTCAGTGCCAAAATGCCTAACTAACCAAAAGAAAAACACGAGCACAGGGAAAAGAGGTGAAGAAGTGAGATAATATAAACACAGAGACAGAGAAATGTTGACCTCGCACCTCATTATATACACACACTGTCACTGACCTGATGGCTGAATTCCTAACTGGCAACAACAGGAGAAACATCTGGCAAAGATGTCCACCTCATATGTGCCTAAACCCCACATGGTTCCATCTCCTGCAGGAAGAACATTTAAATTACTTTGTTGTTTAAGAAAAAAGGGCCCTTGATGTGATTAAAAGAATGCCTTCTAAGAATCTGCTGCTTTTAGATCAAACACACAGAAGAACAGATAGGAAAGGACAACAAAGACAGGAGTACACAGTCAAAGAGAAAACTGCAGACAAGCTGCCATTAAGGATGAGAGCGCCAAAAGACGAGGCTCCAGTTGGACAGAGAGTCTCTCTTGGCTTGTGAGGGGAAGATAAGGGGACAGGTGGTGTTGTGTTCGCTCTAAGATCTCCGACAGCTGGCGACTCTCTTGCTATAGGCGTGCTGCAGTAGAATGCGTGTGTGTGTGTGTGTGTGTGTGTGTGTGTGTGTGAATGAGTACATGTTTGTGTGACATTTGTTTGTGAGAGCATGTGTGTTTATAGCTACATGTGTCTGCGTTTGGTGGTTGCTGGAGCTCTTGGCAGCTGAGTAATTGTCCTAATCTCAGTCTCGACTTTGACACTGTTCATTTAAAAAATTTTTCTTCTTTTTTTTGATGATGCTAAAATTAGGCCATTCTATGCTTTTGTATCCATTAGAGCAAAATCTTAACTAGTTAAACATTTGCACACATTTTATTTTTGCAAAAGACTTTTGATTCTATTTTATTAGTTATGCAAACATAAAATTTACATTGTGAAGGGATGATAATGTGCAGAACTCAGTCTGTCCTGTGGTTTCCTTAACTGTGAGATCTGATGACCAGGGCTCACTTTTCCATGATCTTCACCTGCCAGAACACCAAAAGGACTGGATTTTCCTTTTTTGGGGTGGGGCTGGTACTGTTTTGAGTTGGTATACTCTAGCCAGTTCAAAGTTCTTTACTGTGCTGGCTTTTGGTTTATTCCATATTTAGCCCTGTGTTTGATCTAGCTGTGTAGTGGCCACTGAGAAGAGGGCTCATGTCATCTCAGTGGAAGACTGCTTTTGTTTGCAGAAAAGAAAAAGAGAGATGGTACTAAATGGCCCAGAGGCAGTTATTTGCTGTTGGCAAACAGAGACTGTCCTCAGTGGTGAAGCACTCGGCTGCCACAGCGGCCTGACAGCTGGCTTTCATCTCCAGAAGCTGCAGAAATCGTTCACAGTGCAAGTTGCTCCTAAATGTAGATTATGCTCTGCATGGGCACCGCACTCCACTACAGGCTCAGGATCCAAATTCCCCTCCAGCACTGCTTTTGGCGAACAGAATAAGACTTGACCGTTATTGATTGATGTCAACTGTTACAAGTGCTCTCTTTTTTTTTTTTATCTTGCCAATATTGCTTTGAAGTTCCTGTGAGCTTCGGTGGAGCAGTTGGCCAGCACCTGATCCATTGATGTTTCATGCCCCAGAGGTCACCCTGAATGAGCCGCTTTCTTTGTGGTGGGAAACTTTTCTTATGCAAAAATTAACGACTAAGATCAAAGATTATATATTTTTTCCCCCTCGCTGCTTTTTGTATCTTCTCCAATTTTTTCTCAGCATATAATATTTCCTTTCGGCCTTTATTTTTGGGATCAGGCTCCCAGCACAAGCTCTATAAATCAAGGTGATGGGAGTGAATGTTTGATCTGATCAGCCTTTAAAGTAGTTCTCTGACATCAGATACCCTTTCTAGACCATAATGACTCCTATCTTCAGCTCAGTAGGTACACACGGTTAGTCGTTTAGTCACTTTGATGATCAAAACGGCAGAAATGGTCTCTCCTTCAGACTGAAAACGTGTGTAATTAACAATAGTTGAGACAATTCTGCTGATCAATGATCTATAATTGCTTCCACACACCAGCACCTGAATGAAATATCAGTTTGGTTTGCAAAGCAGTGTTTATAACCCTTTGCATTGACATTTATATCAGCATTTGTTTCTGTTCTTGAGGGAAATAAACAGCAACGACTGTCTCAACAAGAACTGCAGAAAAACCAAACAAACCCTTATTAATGACAGGATTGCGCTCTACTAGGAGTCGGCCTTTCACGTTCGTTTTGCCACATGAAGATTTTTTTTCCTGCAGAGCCTTCGAGCTTGAATTGTTTTAAAAGGAAAAAAATGATTTCCTTTCATCCCATGCACGATTCCAGCTCCTTCCCCTGAAGCAAAGCCGCATAAAGCCATCACTGTCTTCAAGGCACACAGATGTTATTTTAGCTGTCCTCATGTATCTATAAATGTATACATTTAGAACATCATCTGTCATTCGTCCTCACCGTGAAGTTGAAAGAAGTCATGTAACATTCACTTTAGCGAGGAGGAAGCAGGAGGAAAGGCTTTTCTCTATGAAAACCACATTTTTGGATATTTACTATCATTAAAGTGAAGAGTGTTATTGTGTTGATGACAGTCGTGTGGTTAAAGTAGACTAACTGTAATGCAGAAAAGAACAACACATATATTTTTAAGCACATCTAGATGGACATCAAAGTTTTCCCAAAAGAGATTAAATGTCTGAAACCATTCAGGTAAAAGAAAATGGGGTCATGTTCTTGTTAGGCAGCTTTTTTAGTCTCATGTTGTCTGGAAACTGTCACGGGAGAAGAGATCAAGGTGACTATTCTGCTCATTCCAAACAACCTTGGAGCCAATGGCCGATAGCCACTCATCCCCGAGGGCAGGCGAGCAGAGCGGAGAGTAAACCCTTAAAGCAGGTCTTAAACAAACAGTCTGGTGAGGAGGCTGTGTGTGGCTTTTCTGTTCAAATGCCTCTGCCTCCCGCTCTGCTTCTCCCCAGAGCGGAGCAGCGCACGAGCAGCACTGTTTTACTGTCTGATTTATCTCTGCAAGGTGAGATAAGGCTCTCCCTCAGTCCGTCTGTTAATCCTCTCAGCCACAGATGGAAGAATTGGCACCAGTTTTGCTTGTAGACAAAGGATTTGCCGGATGGAAATGGTAGACTACACATTAAACTTAAACCTATATTACTGTGACTATCTACCTTTTCTGAGGAATTCAGCGAAGCAGTACAAAAGCACTTTATCTTAACAGGTTTCCTATTGGCAGGAGAGTTTTAGGAATGTACTTAAGAAGACAGAAGTATTGAGGGATTTAATAAACTTCTGGGACAACTGTGGTTTCACCTGGATGTTTTTCCAACTTTTTTCATATAGAACTTTTAAAAGAATGAGAACTTCTAGCTCCATCGAGCTTTTCTAAGCTACATCTTTAAAGATAGTTGTCAGGTCACCAAACCTTTTTATTGTGAATTCATAGACGATTATGCAAGTTGTTTCTGGAAGTATTGATGTATGCTGTCAAGTAGGGGTGTAAGAAAAAATCGATTTACTGATACATCGCGATATTTCATGTCGCAATATTATATTGATATTCCTAAAGCACAATATAGATTTTTTATTAACAATTTACATGCAAAAATGAGCAGCTTTCAAAGCTGATGTGTGGACACATTTTAAAACAAAATTATGTAGTAAAGCCTGTGACAGGAGTTATGCAATCTGTCAAATCTGCAACGGCAGAGTCAAATACTCTGGCAACATAACAAATTTGTGAGCACATGTGACACGATACCATGGCAACATCACATTTTAGCATAAAGTGAATTGATCCTGCTCAGCAGACAACTGAAGAGGCTAACTTTTCTGTTCAGTTGCAACAGTTTCGCAACAATTAAGTTATTGCAATATATCGTATTGCTTGTAGTATCGTGATGTATTGCAATATAGCGTATTGTTGCCCGTGTATCATGATGCATACCATATTGCCAGATACACACCCCTACTGTCAAGTAGTTCATTGCTTTATAAAGTTTCATATCTTCACTTAGTTTATTGATAACCACTGCAAGGATTTTAATCTCATCTTGAATGTTGAGCTAAAAAAGTTTTTTCTTTCTTTGTTTGTATAAAATTTCTTGATGTGCAGATTTCTATCTCCCTTTAGCTGTTTGTGCAGACATGAGATGAAACAGATTCATATCTCTGACATCACCCATCAGGAAGTTTCAGCATCACTTTGTGCTGTTGTCAGCATCAGCCCATAGAGGACAGAGTTAAATGTCTCAGGACAAGACTAGAAGAACTACTTCATATAGACATTACCGCACTAATAATAATCTGGACAGGAATGCAATGCCCCTAGAGTTGATATCAAACACCATTTCAATTAAAAAGAGGAGAATTTTACCATCGTTTCACCCTGCATACACACCGCATCACTGTTCTGCATCAGTTGCCCCCCAGCTGTCCTTTTCCTGACAGCATTATCCCCTTGATCATTCTCCAAAGAAGTGTCATCACATATTTGAGAGAAGTACCAGGGTTGGCATTGGAATAATGAAATTTTATTCTGCCATGCATGTCGCTAAGAGTGGAATTTCACTTTGGGTGATGAGTGAAAGGTGATAGAGGCAGTGTGTTAATAGTGTTCAGCTGTAGAGCATAAAACTGGCTGGATGTCATCAGGCTAATCAAATGAACTGCGCTATCAAGCGGAGATTTAATGAAATCCTCCAAGTGATCCCTGGTTCGCAAATAGACCGGCGCTTTACAAGACTCTTCAGTTATTTATGGAAGCTAAATGCCTGCGGAGAAGGGCTAATGTCTGCAATAATAAGAGGCATGACACAACCAGGTACATCATCCTATGAAAGCCTGTGCATGTTTCAGACACACATGGGGAAATGAGACATGTCGTTTTTATCTAAAGTCATATTGAAATGTCAATGGATGCTTCAGCTTTTTGATCTAGTTGACAAAATGTAGGGATGTAATAGTCTGACGGCACTTATGTTTAAGATACAGCTGGTCCTCGCTAAGGCTGAGATGTCATTATTTATAAGCAGCTTTATAGTCTACCTTTTAAGGTGATGTGAAAAAATATTAGCCTACTGGTTAAATGATAAATTACCCTTAGGATTAACCACATTATTTGGAAAGCTGAGTTCAGTTTCACTAACCACACTCAGGCCTGATTAGGGTCAGACCTGTAGAATTAATGAATCTGTCTGACAACATTAAGTAGGCTAAAAGATCTCAAAAAGCAACAGATCATGCACCATTTTAAAGAAAATCAGAAGAAAAACAACTAAATCTGAAGCACTGCAGATGTCACTTGGTTAAGGTCAAAGGTCATGGGAGAGTTCCAATGCCAAAATTTCTGCAGATCAAAAAGACTCAAATCACATTTTTACCTTACGGAAGGTGTGTGTCCTGTTATCTCTGCAATAAAACTAGCAACGTATTTCAGAAAAAAAACCATATCAACAGTCAGGCATGGTGGTGGTGGTGTGATGGTCTGGGGCTGCTTCGCTACTTCAGGACCTGGATGACTTGCTGTGATTGATGGAATCATGAATTCTGTTCTTTACAGAAAATTCTGAAGTAAAATGTCTGACTTTGACCTTATACCTCTAATGTGTCTGGTCTTTATGACTGAAAGCTTAAGCCTGGGTCCCACAGGAGAAGTTAGCACTGCGTCTTTGGTGAGTCTCCTAGTCTCTCCTGAAGCAGAGCACTGTTGAACGCAACTTGCAAAATCACGTGATGTCACAATATGTCACGGGAACTGAGAACAGGAAGTATGAAGCGCATCTTTTGGTCTGTATTTGGTCAAAACTACGTCGTGTTTTGTGGGATTATCTTTTAACAACAATGGCTAAGTGAGCTGTATATTGGAATAGTCTGTTTCTAAAAGCTCAAATACATACATATTCCACAATGAAATGCTCCTCGTCCATGTGTTGGCAATTGTTTAACAGTTCAGGCTATAGTCGTAATTTCTGCATCATAAAGTACTCCACAATGTCGTGTCGTGAGCCTCGGCTCAAGAACAGAACTGTTGCATATCTTTAGTGCCATGGCGTGGACCAGTGCATCTGGGTTGCGACGTGGCGGTCCTCTTGGGACAACTTTAATCGACTACAATGGTTTCTATTCAAAATCACAGCTCGGGCGCTATACAGTATGTGGCGCAGCGCTGATGTTTTCTGTGGGACCCAGGCTTTAAACTGCAATGGGGTTTGGTTTCCAGGTGCCACAGCCTAGTACTCAGTATTTTATTTCGTTTCTACAGCAGTGTGGTCCTAGTGATCAACCTCAGTTTGCTAGCAAGTGGTATCTGTCAGGGAGTGAGCTGGGGGTCCTCAACCCCCCTGCCCCATCTCTCTGACCTCCCTTCTCAGACCTTTAATCCCTCCTGTCTTTGTTTATAAACTTCATGCATTTCGACAGCCAGCGTGGAGAGAAAAGTCAGGGCAAAGATACTTTTTCTTTTCTCCTTCCTGAGCCCCACTTCCCAGTCAGCAGCGAGAGACTTTTTATGGGCTTAAAAATAATCAGCGCTGTTTTCAGTTGAGGGCTGTCTAATTGAGCCCTGAGCTGACCCTGAATGTCACCGTACCGTCTGGTTTCCATCCCTGCGCCTGATTGAAATGAGGAAAGCAGACAGGGATTCTTATTTATTTATGTTCAGTTGTCCCCCTGTTTTGCATGACCCAGTGGTGGATTAGCACTCTGTAGATGCAGTGGAGGGGCCCCCACTTCCCTGAGACACAAGGATGGAATGTGGCCCAAAGCAAGGACTAAAGCCTAATTTATACTTCTGCGTCTACGTCGGGTCGGATGTACGCAACGCCATTATGCGTCATTGCGTGGGGTCTCCGACGAGCCCGCAAGGACGGATGGAGTAGACCTCGCTTTTCTAAACATCCGTCGAACCAGACGGAGAGCGCATGCCTCTGATTGGTCGACCCAACAACCCATGATCATTTCCAGCTTGACGCTGGTGTTATCAACATAGTAGTAGAAGTAAAATCTCGCGGAAGCAGATATGGATCAGCTCAAGAAACATCTGGCAGATGAAATACGAACATGTCTATAATCCATCAGTGTCCCTCACAGGTTGAACTAGAGCTGCAGATTCGTTCATCGTCTGCCTCGTCCTCACTGAACGGACATTCAGCAGACGCGCTGTCTCCTTCACTCCCGTTTAATTCTTTTTAACAACATCGTTTGTTCTTTGACAATATTACAGCTCAATCAAAATTTGCTCTCTACGTATCCAGGAAATAGTATCAGCAACGTTAATGTACTGCTCCCAGTGCTACGCCCTCTGTTGTTTCGGCGGAGAATTGCTTTGCAACACCCTGCCGCAAATGGAGAAGTCTGAAGGCAAAACGCCTACGTCAATACGTCTGCGTCTCTCACTTGCGTAGCCGACGCAGAAGCATAAACCAGGCTTAATGGTGTGTACCTCTACCGCCATGTCATACGCTGCATGTTTACAATCAGCAGTCCTTTTAAATTTAAGGAAAACAACGAGCAGGATAGTGTTGACTGGACAGAAAATGGACATCTCGTAAACAAACCTGACAGCATGCTTATGTACCCGGAAGTGGGTGAATGTTGCAGACTCTTTGTAGGGTAGACACATCTGACATGGCCACGACCGTGTCGATTTATTTACAGTTTTACATGCAGCCTGATGTCAAACACTGAGTGACAGCTAAATCTGCAGCCTTGTATTAGACCTAAGCCACTGTGTAATTGAATATTAGTTAAATCCCCGCCATACTGCTGAGAGTTGACCTAAAAAAGCCAAATGTGTAATTGGAATACCGCGCTGCCCTTAGGCACCACAGTTGGCCTTCTGCTTTTGTATTTATCTTAATTGAATTATATCATCATACCTCTGTGCTTTTGTTTGTTTTTCTTGTCACCTTGAATCTGGCTCTCAGAACAACTGCCTGGATTTTAAATGTAACCTGATGATGAGTCGGATCACTAGTTTTCGGTCCCCTTTCTCGAGGAAATCTGCAGCTGTGTGGAAATGTTCTGACATCATTAGCTCTCGTTGTTTGTGTGTGACATACATAAATAAAATATCAGAGGAGCTTTTGTTCATACGTGTTTCTGTACTGCTTCGTTCGAGTTTATTCACTGAAAGGGAAAAAGAAGAAAATACTTTTAGCCTAGAAAAGGAAATCTGTGGAGGATTTTTTTTTTGAGCAGCGTCTACTTTATGATGCCCTCTTCATTAATTGATAGGATTATGTGTTTGGGATTGGGGAGATATTTGTAGTATTATTAGCAGTATTTATTTGTTTGGTAACAAGATAAATTTAATGAATAAAATTAAACCCAAATTTAAATACTTTTTTTGCATTTAGTGATAGTTCTTACTGTCTCCTAATTGAAAGGGTTGTTTCGCAGCCAAGAGACTTCAAAACCTCCATCTGTATCTCCCTTCAGTCGAGTCTCCATCCTGCAGATGTTTCCTGCAACTGTTTGGTGTTGTCCTCTGTTAATGTGCCGCAGCGTTTGTCCTTAAGGGGTGTTCTGGGAGTTATGCATTGGACAGTATTTTGACTGTCCCTCTGGCAGCAGCCACAGCACACATATAAGCACGAAGCAGCGCCATCATCTCAGCCAGTGATGAGAGCAAAGTGTTTTTTAAATCATCTTTCGCTTGGGGCTTTGTTGGTTCTCCCCTCAGATGCCTCTCCCGGTTCTACCTCCCAGTCCTCATATCTCTCTCTCTCTCTGTTCTCCAAACCACTGTGCAGTAAAATTAGATTTTATGATTTGTGGTCATCGCAGCTTCCAGATGACGGCAGGACCAGGAGGTATAAAAAGTTTAGGGTGCTTCTGGTGAAAGCATCCCACTGTGAGAGCCCCAAGTTTAGAAATGACTGAATTCATTTGTTTGTTTTTTTTCCAGTTTTGTTCCAGACACGAGTCACCGCTTTGGCATCTTTTTTATTTTGATTCCACAGTGGGAAAATGTGAGCTTTAATTTGAGCTTTACACTTTAAATTGTGCTTTTTAAAAGGAGATCATTAAAGTAAACAAACAAGAACTAAAATGTCCAAAGTCATTTAGAATTTGAATTTTTGGGGGAAACAGACATGATGGATGTGAGCAGAGACTCATCTCCACTCTCAGCAGGGGACATGGATGATTTGAGCCTCTTAGTGATGAAAGAAAAACATTTAGTTTTTTTTTACTTATTTTCTGAATCTGAATATCAAATTTCAACTTCTGAAGCCTTTCTGCAGGAATCCTGAACATTAATTTCTCTGTTTTAAGTGATTTTAGGTTTTAATAATCAACATATTACAATCATTTGAAAAAATATGAAGGCAAAGTTGAAATAGGAGATTGGTAAAAGTAGATTTTTCTGCTAATTCGGGTGTTTTTTTTTTCCATTTCTGCATCTCTCAGGCCTGCTTTCTAAAGCAAAGGTAGAACTGACATTAAAGACAAAGAGCTAGTTGGGTGAATGAGGGATGACTGGAGTAGCGGGAACTCCGGGGCACAGGCCAGATGGATTAACTTGAAAGGCACGGCATTGTAAACCAAATTTAAATTAATCCTTTTTTTGTGTCCCTTGGTGGAACAATGGCTCTTTCCTGGGCCTCAGAGAGACTTGACGCTGAGGGGAGAGTCAGGCCTTCACCATATCCGACACTCTATTCACATCACTGCTCTCAATTACCTGCCACAGAAATACGGCACTTTCTAGACTCTGGCAAAATTACCTCACATAATTCAAGGCAGAAACCATGACGTGAATATATTTAAATATTAATTTGAAAACCTCATCTTATAGTAAATATGCACCTCTTGAATCTGGTTTCACTATCTGCCCAGTTTATGCATCAATATATAGGTTTCTGCTGCTGTGACTTGTATTTTTAATGCAAAAGCGAAGTCAGGATTTCCATATAAAATAGTGGCTTCATTCTCCAGACCATTTGTCGATTTTGGGATGGGGGGAGCGTGACCATTTCCCCTGTGGGCTGACACAACATAACAAAGAAAAGTGAACTCTAACCCTCCCTTCTGCTGGACAAAATCCATAAACCCCCCTGTCCAGCTTTCACCGAAAGTTCTAGTTTTACCACCACTTTACTAAAATTTTTTCTAAAGCAGTCTGGTCTACAGTGTTGTAGTTTTTATTGGTGTTTCCCAGTGACTTATGCTGTTTCATTTTTTATTTATTTTGGACTTTTAGGTAAGAAAGTCTGCCTGTAAATCACTTCCTTCTTTAAAAAACGCTTCTTGGTTCTCTTTTCCTGACTTTGTGTGCGTGTGTGTGTAGGTGTGCATGTGTGTGTGTGTGTGTGTGCGTGTGCGCGTGTGTGTTTAACACACAGCAGAAGTAGGACACAAGATCCCCCTGCTTGTATTATTTGACATTCATTAATTATCTCCCCGGCGTTGTCTGGGCTTATCCTTCATTGTTTCCCCTTTTTTGTTTTTGCTTCGAGCACCTTGTTCCGCGCTCCTCTAATCTCAGCTCTTTGTTAAATCCTTTCTTCCTCTCCTGTATTCCTGGGACTTCACGAGTTAACAGGAAGAACAGCGTACATGAGGCTGCATATTATTAGTATCTGGATTCCTCACTAGCTCTTTTATTTCACTATGGATGCTGGAAACTGGAGGTTTACCAGCTGTAGTGAGATAAACAGTAATCGTGTTCGGCATGAGGAAGAACAACTTGAGCACCTAATAGATTTCTGGCCGTCACTCCTGGATTTTTTTCCTAACAAATCTGTCCCAGAGGCTGTTTGTTGCTGACTGCTTCAGAGGGCAGATTAATGTTGTGCTTAAGATCGACAGAACCGTTTGGATTTATCACCGATGGCTTTGGTGGAGCTTGTGCACTCAGCATTTGAACACACACACAGACACACACACACACACACACACAGACACCTCCAGCTCCTGGATGTCACACACTCTCGCTGCTGCTGCTGCTGCTCTGCTCTGTTGATGGTGGGCTAAATGATCCATGGCGGTGTATATGGACTGCAGCTCCTCTCATTGGTCACACACACTTGCTCTTTATTGAACTTACAGCATTACTCCATACAAATGTTGACTCGTGTATTACCATCAAAGCCTCTGAGTGCAATGCAACCCACTGTAGCTTCATTTAACGGGGCCATTCCTGCAGTGCTCCACCGCTCGCTGAAAAAATACCATGTTCCAGACCCATAATCCTTAGCTGCAGAACACCCCCACACGCTGGAGCCATTTTCTAAAGTTCTGTCCAAGATATGACCCCTCTGGCATCCGCAGCCTGAGTTTGTGGCATTACGCTAAACCTCAAATGGTTTACGCACTGAGCTAATAATAAATCCGTCACTGACAAGCGCATCAGTGACAGACAGCAAGAATGCCAGTCAGTCAGAATCCACATGCAGGAGAATTATAGTCAGCGGGGGACTGGAGGGGTCCTGAAATCTGTCTGTGGAGCAGGGTGTGCAGGAGAAATGTTGATATTTGTGCTCTTGCTGATCTCTGGGTGCTGTGATGAATGGTGCCGTACAGTGTTTTACGGCGCTGCACATTCCTCCGTCCGGACTGTTTACCGTCACCACACCTCACTTCTCTGTGTGTGAAAGAACCAGCCCGAGGAACACATGGTGCTGTCAATGCCATGAACATTGGCCCAGTGTAGTGCCTCTGACCCGTTTCACTCCACTACCCGGTGCATTCCAGCTGCATAGCTTCATGGCACGGAGCTCTGGAGATCTGAAGTGTGGAAAACAAAATAGTGCTGCAGCTGTAGGAGGGAATCATCAGGAACAATTGTGGGCATGACAGAAGGGATTAAATGTGCAGCTCCATTTTAAACCATTAGCTACTGTTTCTTGTCTTTTAACTTAAACTCTCCAAGTGGCACAGCTGTGTCTTATAGTTCTTCCTTGCGTCAGATAGATGATTTGGCTTGTTAAGGCAAGATTTAGAGTCAGTAAATCCACATTAGCTGCTGAAAGGACAGTGACCTCTCTGACTGTAATTAGACAGGAAGCATGCTCCAGCTCAGTGCTTTCAAGCCCAGACAGATCTGAGCCCCGTCGTGATGTGTGGACACCAGTTGATGGGTCGGGGACAGGTGAGGATAGCAGCGTGACCTTCGGCGGGCCTGTGTGAGGGTGTGTTTGTGCCTCTGACTTGATTCTCCGGCTTCACAGAGGGTCTGTTGTCTCGTTAGTGAAATGTTGATAGTCCTAATGTTAAGTGAAGGACTTTAGCTGGTGTTGCTGCTCTTCATGCTCCAAAAGACAGCAACTCCAGTTTGGATTGGATGTTAAGAACCTCCGGGAAAATGTTTTCCCAGTTTGAAAGCCCCCCCCCCCCCCCCCCCCCCCCC
>SSNR01000003.1:3221516-3235565 GCA_006937965.1 Callopanchax toddi | reverse complement strand
CCCCCCCCCCCCCCCTCCCAACATACAAACAGTCAGCCATGTTTCTATCCCGTCACCATGTTGGCATGAGCCCCCAGTTTATGTTTGTAGAAATGTGAAATCTAATGTTCAGGAACAGCTGTGAAATCATCCGAGATGGAGGTAAACGGACAAATCAGGCCAGAGGAAAGCACAGTGACTCAGGAAGAAAAACGCTGATATGAAATGGACTGAATAGATTTTTAAAGTTTCTATGTTTCTCATTATCTGCAGTGCTAAAAAAAAACATGTCCTCACCTTTCTTTCCTTTGTCCATTTTACTAAGAGAGCTTCAATAATACTACATTTCACTCGCTTTTTCCCAAAGTGCAACATTTCTGAATTCCTGTTAATCTTTGTTGCATTATCTCCTTGCTGTTGCTTTAAACTCTTCCTGTCCGTTTTATCTTTTCTTCCTGTTTTTTCTGGATTTTTTTCTCTCTATTCTCCCCGCTGGCCTTTTCAAACATATCACAGTAGCAGTGTGTTGTGACACACAACATGATTCCAAACACCTCTCCTTATTCATCTGCCTCTTCCTGTTTCTTTACATCTTTTCATAGAATTTCTCCCATTTGTAAAAAATCAACAAAGAGGCCCTTTTTTTTCCTCCACTCTGCTTTAAATGTATTCTTTTCCTTCCAAGGCTGCAATATGTGACTCTCGTTGGCGTTTAGCAGTATGCAGACTCTTACTTTCCCTTCAGCCGGACTATGCTGGAAGACTGGAGGCCTTGTTGAGGTGTTGTGGAGGTTGTTGGCCCGGGCTGTTTCTCAAGGGGCTCCTTCAGCCTGTCTCTCCTCCTCTAGTGTCCCTGGCCCCTGGCCCTTAACTTCCACCCCTCTTTCCTCCACCACAAAGCTGCTGTCAGTTCACGGGCCACATGTGTCAGGCCTCGAGGCCTTATTTAAGACCCAGCCTCTGCTTAGGCGTCACTGTTCCAGCAACAGATAGGGCACCATGAAAGAGAGGGTGTAGGCCACCATTCAGCATCCCAGAAAGGCACAGAAAAAAACGGATGGAAATGAAGGAAAAACACTCATTGAACAATTGCACTCAGCCCGGCTGACACTGTGAACTCTTAAAAAAAAAAGTACCTTTGTGTGAAGAGGTAGAGTGCCTATTCACCCACGCAGAGTGCCCCCAGTTCATAAGGCTGTGTAAAAACGTGTGAATGTGGTAGTTTGGCTGGAAGGGACAGTGGAGCTCAGCCAGACTCATGCACAACAGCCTCTCTGTTAGGCTGTCTCTCTCGCTCTATAGCGCCGGAGCCCAGACACATTAACAAATACAAGCTTCTAATAAAACACCACCGCTGGACAATGTTCTGCTGGCTCTGCCAGTGGTCTGATAGGCTGTATACGAGGCTCACAGGGGCCACACCATTCATTCCATTTGGTTCTATTCTTGGTCTGCGTTTTTATTTATTACTGGGCTTTAGCAGACCAGTGATGACTCATTACATATCCTAAAGTGCCAGTCATTTCATTTTATTTTTTAACGCTTATTGCATTCAGCCATTACAGCTGTACTTTTTAACGATTGTCTGCTAATTCAACTTGACAATGAGCTTTTGTCTCCGAGCACACTGGAGACGTTCATCAGCTTGTGGATGTTTGGAGGTGACGTAGTCCTTAAATAGTGCAATGACTAACCAGGTAGAGATGACTGAGCCTGTCAACAGCTTCTTAAAGACTCTGTGTTTGGGGTCACAAGACATGGAGGCCCTAATTGACAGTCTCTAAAGAGACTGTTGTTACAGGATTCTCAGGGCCTTGATCAGCCAGTGTGGAGAGGCAAGCCGAAGGGGAAAGAGGGGGTGGGAGTATTGGACAGTCAAGACTTAGACATAATTGTCCTTTGGTTGGTAATCCTTACTGCTGTTGCTTCATATGGCACAGACGGGAGCAGACAGCTTGTAGTTTAAGTGATAAAGGATGTGTACACAAACTGGATGTACCCTCAGAGGGGTACTAAAGCATGGGTGGTGGGCAGGATAATGATGGTTTTCACAACCATAAAGAAAAGAAGAAGAAAGCATTCATCTTAGTTGCGGGGAAAGAATCCGCAGCCTTCAGTGGATAGAAACAAGTTAAGAGGGAAAAAAATGGAGGGACAGGACAAATGAAGATATTTGCCAGGACTCAGTTTGAGCCGTCGTTTAAGTTTCCTCTCTGCGGTCAGGAGCTTGTATTGGACATGAAAGGTTTAAATTAAAATGTCCAACATAAACGGTTCTAGATGTTTGTGCATAATATCTATAATGATAGGCATATTTATGGGATATTAGTATTTTTTTACAGTTTCACATTTCATTACTTCCCAAAACCATAATTTCAAATTGTGAGCATCCTGAGGAGGTTTGACTGTCAAACAAAGTTTTGTTTTGGGTATTTGTTGATCTTCACTCCAAGCAACTCTTTTTTTCCCCCACATTCATTTCCTCTTTATTGCCTTCTGGTTTTCTCATTTAAATAGTGGAAAAATTTTGAATTCTCTCTTTTAATTGTTGTCCAAAGAAGGAGAATTCAGGTATTTTGGTGTCTCATTCATGATTGATGGTGGGATGGTGTGACAGATGGACCAGTGGGTTGGGGCTTTGTCTGCAATAATGATCAAATGTATCCAGTCTGTCTTGTGGCAAAAGGCTAAACTCTCAATTTACTTGTTCGTCTAAGTTCCAGCCCTCTCCAGTGGACATGAGATCTGGATCAAAACTGAAGGAACAATATCCTGGATACAAGTGGTTTAAATGGGCTTCATTTGTAGAATAACTGGTCAGAAATACGGTTAGGAGGTCTGTCAACTGGGCGGTAGCTCAGTGTAGAGCTAATGCTCCTTTGCATCAAAATGAGTGAGCTGATGTGATTCAGACTTCTGATTAGGATGCCTCCTCCTTGCCTTCTGGAGGTTTTCTGAGCTTGTCCCACTGGGAGGAGGAGGACCCCTGGGCAGACCCAGAACTGGTCTAGGTATCCCACAGGAGCAGCTTGAGTGTCACCAGGGTGAGGGATGTCTGGGTTTCCCTCCTGGGTCTGTTACCTTTGTGGCCCAACCTTGGCTAAGCTGCAGAAAATGGATAGATGAACTTAAATAAAGTATCTCCCAGGGCACAAAATATGCAATAATTAAGGAGTAATTGCACACAAGGTCACTTGATTTATTATGTTATATGTGCATTTGATTTATAAAGGTACTTCATTTTTGGAGCTGGCATTCAGGTCCTTTGGTTTCAGCTTTTCTTCAGCTTACATCTTCAACACAACCCTGCCTCAGCCTTGAGTGATGAGTCAAGCTGATGATAGTTGAGAGGAGGTAGCTACTGATACATAAAGATATTGCTACTAGGTGAGAATGCATGAGAAATATTTTTGCTGTTTGTTATCCTGAGTGAAGGATCGGTTTAGATAAGATAGAGTGAAGGTGTAGTTTAGGGTTGCTGATTGGCCTGGGCTGCTTTCTGAACCAGCTCCTAACATATTCATACTTTTATTGCTCCACCCATAAAGTTGCATTTGATTGTCACTGTTCCCTATTACTGAGTGGTTCAGTGTAGCTTACTTCATGTTGGTTCCTCAGTTCTTTAGTTGGGCTGTGAAGCATATTCACATAGACGCATGCAATTCACCAGTTTCTCTGACATGAAGGAATGGCCAAACAAACAACCTGCATGCCCTTGCATGCCAGCAGTCAGTGGTTTCTGCTCAGCATGTGTGCAGTGCAGTAGCCCACCTTGCCTCTGTCATGTTTTCCATATTAAAGTGTTGGTGTGGTGGGCTCCTGCTGGTGGCGGGGTAGGGGGTCTAGTCCCACGGCTGTGGATGTGGGCTTAATCCTCTCATTAACTCAGTCAGCACTGGGTGCAGATGGCTGGTTGGCACTGAAACAGAGTGCACATCCTCTGACTTTCTACCACCATCACACCCTCAGATCCCCCTTGACTACTATATAATCCATATTGTTAATGAATTTTTGTTGCTCTGTCTTGTAAGTGCAGATGAGAGCGAGAGCACATGAGATTTTGCTGTTAATGTTTGGCTCTCTTTCTGTTTCTTGAAGGGCGTTGACTGTTAACTTTAGTTGTCTGATTAATGAAGACTGATGAGAAATCTGATGTGGGCAGGGTAGTGGCTTCAGCTGTGTCCCTAAACCCATCTGTGAAGTAAGCCTATCTAATTAACATGAATCACTTGGTGAAAATGAGCAAAAAGTGCTCGTATGTAGCACTCACAAACAGTGGTGTCCAAAGTCGGTCCTCAAGGAGTCGGTATCCAGCACGTTTTAGTTTAGATTTTTGGAAACTTCTACTTTTGTCTCCTGAACTCTCTGAAGTGCCTGCAGTCCTCCTGATCATCAGAGGTCCTACAAGACATTTACAAGGCTGTCAGCAGAACGGACTCTGCCAGCCCATGAAATAACAAACTGTTAAAGACATTCTTGTAAATTTTCTGCCAAGAGGCTGGGGGAAAATGTGAGCAAACTGACAATCGAGGCACAGCACTCGAGGTGCTAGGAGCCATTGTGCTGACAAAAACCAGAAACCCTTCCCTCCTCTTCTTCAGTCGGCACGCTGCTGTAGAGTATTTGGGTCTCAAGCCGTGGTCATATGGCGTGTGTTTACTGAAGGTCTAGTAGCACGTTTTTAATATGCTTAATTTTACAGTTCATTGACAGAGTTTAAATCTTTCCCTTTCGTCTGAACTGAGGCGGGTTTGAGTAAAACTGAATATTTAGTTTTCCTAAAAGAAAGTGGAGCAGATAGACACTGCTGGCCTCGGGCCAATCATTGACAGATGAAAGACTGGTGTGTGTGTGCATGTGTAATTCAGAGTGTGTGCTTGACTCTTTGTGCATGTGTGTGTGTACGTCTGTGGAGGTCATTCTGGGCTTCCTGTTGACAGCTGCAGGCTGTGGGCAGATTTACTCTGTGGCAGATGCTGCTTAGGGACTCAACCCAGTCTTACGTTTATGTTTTACCATTTGGCTGCATCTATTTATGGACCAGCTATAGAATGGTAATAGGTAGTAAAACCAGTCCAAATATCTTCACGATATTTGTTGTGTGTTTACTACCACATGTGCATGTATGTGTTTTAATAGCAGCTCTTAGCTTAGCTGGACACCCTCATTACCAGACATGAACAGGAAGTCACAGCAGTGTTGAAAACACCGTGATATTCTTTTATATTCTCCTGCCTTTTAAGCTGCCTCCTTCCATGTTGCAGCTCTGGGTCATTTATAATGCGTTTCTCAGTGTGAGATTTTGTTAAAGAGGAAAAATCTGGTTAATCTCAAGCGAGCGAACACAGCTCTGAATGTAGACACGAACGTCAAAGACTGGTACGATATCACGGTCCCTTTAGGACTGAAGGAATCTGGATTTCTTCATGTGAATATCAAAGTGCAGGGTGGTAGACCACATCCAGGAGATCTTTAAATAGACCCACAACCAAATAAAGTAGTCATTGTCTGTCTTGTTCAAAGTCTCCATCATCTCAGCCCTTTTTATTGTTTTTATTATTTTGGACTAAATAAAACTGTCAGGATCTTATGTTGAGCCAAGTTGTTAAACTGCACTGCTATGAGTTGGCAGGCTAACATCAGGGCCATAAACCCAAACAGACGACATGCTCTTAACCCAAAAGTCAAACATAGGTTTGTCACCAGAAACAAATGACTACAGCTTCATTTGGTCAGCAATACAAAATGCAAACCTGGAGAATTCCTCAGACTGAACGGGAGGCAGGTATTGAGTTCAGGTAGATTATTTGTAAAACATTTTCAGTCATTCCACTACTTTCCTTTCCTTTTCCCTCCCCAGAGTCAGTCAACGTCTGCCAAACATTTGAGCAGGTTAGTCCAATTCTTTGGATTCAGTTTCATTGCTCCAACATTTACCGTTTTGTTTGCTATGTATCAGCCTGCAGTTTGACAAAGGCAGCCATTGTACCATGGGGACATTTTTTGGCTTTTCTTCTCCTTCTCAAAGCTTCAATGCTACATTTCCAAGAGGGCTCTATGACAGATAGGTTTCACTTCATGGCAACAACAGTCAGAGCTCCATTGTTCAAAACAAGTTTTGTTTGCAAACCCTTATGAGGGGAAAAAGAAAGATTAAAAAAAAAAAAACGAGTTGATTACGTTTTACTCTAAATCAACATGACGTTCTGCTGGTGTTTTTAGGGTTTGTTCTGCTACCGTCTAAGTTCAGTTTTAATGTTTTGGCTTGTTCAACAAGTTCTTTATTTATAGGCTTTAGATTTTTCTGGCCAACTAACACATCAGTGGATTGAAATAGCAGTGAGTGAAAAGTGGAAAACTAACATTTCGTGCCAGGAAAGTGTCAGTGAAATGTGGACATCGTGCTCACTTTGAACAATTTGGCCACTCTTTAGCCCCACGGTGACTGTAGATCGCTTTAATAGCTATACTGATGGTTTTGTTCAAAAATAATGTTTGTGTTCTACAAATAACTTCCTTTAGGGGCATAGTTAACAAATTCATCTTACTTATGAGGACAGACTAGATTTACAGCAATTATTTGGAATGAGAGACTCTTGCAGTAAATGTAGGTAGTCTCTCACTCTGAGACGCTGAAGCCGAAGTTTCTGTTAAACCATTTAGTGTTGCAATGTAAGAAATTGTGTAATTTCTTAGATATGTACATTATGAAACAGCAGATTTCTTCCAGACTGCTATTTGACTCTGATTTCATCATGCAAGTGTACATTTGACGTGACCCAGTCACATTCAATGTGCTCTTGCTCAAGTAACCTTGGGTATGCACTATATGCTGAATGAAAAGTGTGCAGCAAATCACTGAATACGAGTTTCTTAAGCGCTGACATGTTTGTTGTACGGTGGTTCCACTTGGAGAGATGGGGAAAGGTGAAATGAGACCCATACTGTTTTCTGTGAGCCCTGTGGGGTTAGTTGTGTTGACGAACGATATCCTGGCTCCCCTGGTCCACCACTCCTAAGTGGCTCACAGCTCCGTGACCCCCTTTTCTCTCAGCGTCACTCTGTCATCATGGTACTTCTACTGGTTCACTGCTATGACAGCTGTCCTTTCATCAAACATGGCTCTTTCAGATAGATGAGACCTGAATAACATTGACATATCTTTGTTGGCAATGTTCAAGATGATGATTTTTAGCTCCCACAGTGGCGATTTTGGTTGTTCCAAGCAGAAACCTGCATGTGACCCCATTTTTGATCAAATAAAAGTTAAAATGCTTTGAGCTGAGATTAAACATTTATCTACCAAGATTCAAGACTCTGAACTTGGGAAGCTATGAACATGATATGAGGTCATCTTGTTTTTGAACGTTGACTTGAAAGTGTCATTTTGTCAACTTTTCACAGCCTCTGCCCTCATTTTATCACCCATTAGCCTCTTATCAGGGCAGAGTGGTTCTTGTATTGACCTTGTGGGAGAGGCTTCGGCCTTACCCTCAAACCCGGAGCTCAGAGGGACTGTTGTCCATTGTTTGTCAGTCTGAGGGAATCGATTGGGCCATGCTGACTCAGTGGGCAGAGGTTAAATGTCCAAATGTCTGTCTGACTAATGTGCTCTCGTAATGATGGTAGTTACAGGGAGGCCTTTTGAATGGATGACTAACAACACGGACTTCAATCTAGACTTTGTCAGACATGAAGGCTGCGTGATATATTTTGCTTCCAGTTAAAATAAAGGAAGAACTTTTTCAGTTGGCAAAAGAAATGTTTGTGCTTTTTAGAGTTGGCTGCAAAAAGTGAGTTTTTTGTCTTTTATGCTCAAGCCCCCAGATTCCATCGGTTTTGGTGCCAAAATTGTTGTGTTTTTTTTTTTGTTTTTGTTTGTTTTAACGTACTGACAAGTTGGGAGACTACATGATCAGATAAAAGGAAACAAAACAAAATAAGGAACCAAAGAATGGCATGTAAAATGTAATCTTAAAAAATAAGAAAAAGTAGCCCTTGGCTCTTTTGGTAATATTGGCTTCGATGTTTGGGCCTGTAGATATATCCAGCACTATAATCTTCTAACAATAATTGGTTTAGGGGTAGCCGTTTGCCACAAAACCAAGAAAATTTGTAGTGGGCGTGTGATGAGACAATTGGATTCTGTCTTCCCAAAATTGTGTGCAATATCTGTCTTCATATATCTTTCTTCTAAGCGTCTCTGTGATCGGAGTGCTGTGGACCACCTCTTTATGTGAGAGGGAGCAAAAGAAATCTGGCCTTGTTCATATGGGGAAAAAAGACACATTGCTGGATTTATTGATTCCCCACTTCCCCTTCTTCTCTTGACTCATCTCTACATCCATCCATCCATCTATCCATCCATCCATCCTTTCTCAACAGCCTGCTGATGAGCTTTGTCCCGACAGACCTGCCACCAGCCACAGGCAGTCAGAGCCCTCTTAGTCCATCTCCAGGCCTGCTAGGCAGAAGATTTCTCCTGAGGCTGAAGGGAATGAGGCATATTCTGTTACGGGCAGGGCAGGAGAAAGAAAAACGTACTGTTACTAGATATGAGTGAAATCAAATCTGTTTGACTTGCCTGGCAGCTATGACCGTTTTCCATGCAGACAGAGAAGATCAGGATTGAGTGAATGGAATGCAGTGACTCAAGGTGCACTTGACAGATTTACAGGACCGTCAGCATTTAAAGCTGATCTGATTACTAACTGTTGTACTTCTATAGGTATCAGGTTGGAAAATGAAGACGGAAGATATTGAGCTATATTCAATATAGATCATGTGTCGGTGTTTTATTTCTTTCATTTTAAAATCTTATCATTGGGTTTCTGTTGTTGCACCTCTCTGGTGTCTGAGGGAAATGTTTGTGCGCTGCCTTTTAATATTAGTCTGATACTGATGTGGCTGATGCAGATCAATTCTTATAATGTTTTATTTTCACGCCTATTTATTCAAGAGCAACAGTGGATGCTGGATGATGTGGTGCAACATTGCTTATTTGTGACAATCGTAGTGTTAATTATTGTACTGTGCAAGGAGACATTTATTTTAATTCTCAAGCCGGCTGGGATTTAACAGTTTGTCTGTTTTCTAGTCAACATCCTCTGATATCTGTTGGAAGCTCCCCCGCAGTCTGTTTTGTGTTCTGGATTCTGTGATTGTGTTCCGGCTTTGCATTCTTGCTTTCTGTTCATTTGTTTTTCAAACTGTCATGGAGTTTCGGCTGTGAATTTGGCAAAATTATTATAATTTTTTTGGCTGTTCTATAAGAACAGTCAGTTTAGGTTCTTATGGGTGACATTTGACAGATGTAGACTGTTGTCCAGCCATTCCTTCGTGCTCTAAATGTCCAACATGCTGTAAAATGTGCAGTAAATGGGTTCGTAGCAGACACAGGGAGAGCTCTCTTGCTCTAAAGCTGCTCTCAGATGTCTGAACTAACATTCAGTCTGCACTTCAAAGGCTCGTGGGCGTTGACATACTGTCCTTCTTTGTGCTTGTGTGCATCAGACTAAATTGAAATTGCAGAGTGAAAGACATGGCAGAGAAAACAAAGGCCATAAACAAACTTCAAGTTGAGGTTTCAGAACAGCTGGTAGTGGGTTGTGAGGCATAGTGTTTGCACCAGCAGTGTGACAGATGTGCTGTAATACCCCTTTGCTGCTTTTAACAGAGTGCAAATCGACTACATTGCCTTTTTTTTTTTTTTTGCATAAAATGCAGAGAGGATCAGAACTGTGATGCTAAAGACCATGTAGCATTTTGGAACAATAGATTTGTTAGATAAATTAAAAAAAAAGTGATCAGAGCAGTAGTATAGGCATATATTAGGTCAGCATACAGATGCTTTTAATTGGAGCAATCATTGATTCTGCCTGTTTTTTTCATGCTTATACTTTGGTTGGGTTGCAGCTTGGTATACGCTCACGTTGGTGATATACACCGAGCTGCAGCCCAGCCAAAGCTCTTCAGCTAATGAAAACATGAGCACCTCAGCTCCTTTTGCTTGACTGCTCCAGTTTGAGTCCTTCTCAGGCAATCTTCCTTTCATTTCCACCCACCAACATGCTGGAAGGCTGGCTGCTCTGCTAATTGGCTGGTACTGCATGTACATGGAGCGTCCTGCCATAGCCCCTCGCGGGCAGATGCTGTGGCTGTGGTGGATGTTAATGGGAGATGCTGCAGGCTTCATCATCTGGTATCAGTCACTCTGTAATTAGAAAAGCCCCAGTGGTTCATTGCAGCCATCCTGGGCCCTGTTATAACCCCACCCACGCTCTATTAGTGGATGAGGCTCCACATTTCCAACCATGTACAGATGAAGACTGTTGGAGGAGGAGGAGGAGGAGAAAAAATAGGGGGGGAAGGAGGGAATTAAAGGGAGCCACAGGAGGAGGAGTATGATCTCGTGCTTCCTGTCCCGGTCTTGATGGTACCCATCTGGATCCTGGCCTGTGCACATTTTTTAAGCTCCCGTGGTGCTCAATGGCTACCCACTATTACCAGTGAAATGGTTATGGATTGATTTTATTCTGTGGAAATAGCTTCTCTTTTTTACCTCACAGTTGTAGCAATCCACAGACGGGGGAGGGGTTTATTAGATATTTGTTGTCATTTGTTGTACATGAGGTTAAAAATGAAAGAAACATTAAATTTGCATCTTTTTAAAGTCACCACAGCCTAAAATTTGTAGTTTGACATGTGCCTTCTCATTTGCTTATGGGTGTATTTTTTTTGCAGCCATGTGTATAGCGTGTGCTCAAATGTAGGTGTGTGTATGTGTGTGTGTGTGTTCTTTATAAAAGGCGGCTTGTGGAGCTAATTAAAAGGCCTTGTGTAGGACAGAACCATTAATCTTAGTGATGGGCCCAAGCTGTCACCCCACCAGTCCTGTGGGGGAATGAACTGCTGTTTCAGGGATAAAGGACACAACTCACACTGAATTTGTCTGTCTTGTGCATCCAAATGTCCAGGTTAAACATCAAACTAGATTTATTTAAATGGATTAAGTTTGATCATAATATTCCACAGAGTTTCTTTTTATCTCTTTGCTGCTCTGATGGAAAGGAACCCCCCTCCCCTCATCAACCTTCCCCCCATGAACGATGACAAAAGCAGTTAATGTTTCCTTTGACGGAGGGTTTAAGATATGCAGGACTCTCCCCTTAGATTCTCTATGCTCAGCAGGGTTTTTGGATCACAGGGCAATTTTATTATCTGTGATGGACCTGACAAAGATTGCTGGCAATGGAATTTGTAATTGGTGCCTTTTTAGTATGCATCCGCGGTATGTGTATCATTTGGCCTCTCTTGCCCGGCCCTTGCCCCTGCTCTACTGTTGAACCCGGCAGCCTGTCCTCTTGCCCTCTCATTATCGCCACAGGCCCAGGGGTGCTGCCAAGGCACCGAAAGGTGAAACATGTGAATCAGGACACAATGCCGACTCTGTTTGCAGCAACACCCCAACAAATGTTTGAAAATCACATATCCTATTTCCATGGATGAGCAAATGCTCTGTCTGCTATTGATTATGGATGATGAAAATTGATTGAGCTCCTCTGACCTGCATAGTATTATCTGCGCCTGCAAAATGTAACTGCAATCATGTGTGGCTAAATCGAAAGCAACAAAAGGTCCTGTTTCTAGAATAAATTAATACATTGTTCCCTTGTAGGCTGCTTGTTTCAGGGCCAAAAAAGACATTAAGGTTTTATTTTCATCGTCCGCCAAAAGTCAAAAAGTGGGCGATAATGTTTTTGCCTGTGTCTGTGTGTGCTAGTATGTCTTTAGCAAAACATCCCAGAAACTGTTGGACACATTTTAATGAAACTCTCAGAAAATTGTTGAATGCAACTGATTAACGGGTGGTCCCCTCAGCTAATCAACATTAGTCATCACAAAAATGTCTGTTTTTGCAGATATTAGGCTCAAATATGATGTGGTTACAGCTGAGTCATTCACAACACATAATCTGAAGGCTAAGACACTGGGCAAGATTTTGCAATATTGCATGAGATCACACATGACAATGATTTCAAGATTTGAGAAAAAGGGAAAGAACGTCATCGATTCTCAAGCTGAGATGGTTTTAGTTCAGACTCTGGCTTGAAAAGTAGCAGCTGATATATGCATTCATTTAAGAAATAATAGGCCTTTTCTGGGAGGGGATATGCACCAATTCACAAAAATGCAATGTTGAAAAAAGAAAAAGGATGTAACGGTAGGGATATTGGCATTAAAATGTATTATCGGAAAATATCGGTATCGGTTTTTGTAATGACACACACATAACCTTTATATACCATGCACATGTTATACATCAAACTCTTCAGCTAATTCTCCTCTTTCTCAAAATGTAAAAATATCACAAATCTGATGTATAGTTTTTGAGATTTTTGTATTTATTTGGCACACCTTACATTAAATCCTGTGGATTCAGCATTTCCCAGCCAACCTTGAACGCAACATCTATCAGCGAACCTTTGATGACATCATCGATCCGCGACATTGGTTTATATCGGTATCGGAAATTAAGAGTTAGACAATATGAATATCGGATATCGGTAAAAAAGCCAATATCGAACATCCCTAGGTAACGGTAAACACCTGCAGGTAGATGAGCCTGCACAGATCTGTCTATAAAAGATATACACATACAAGTAAAAGAAGGAGACATTTGTGTATTTATTGTCACTAACAGTTTGACTTCTAGTTCTCTTCATGCATTACAAGGTCATCTCTCAGCTTCTCACTCTTAATGCTCTCCCACCGATCAGATCCACCAGTTCACCCTTTTGTTGTTTCACCATTCAAGATCAAATGACAATAATTGCATGTTCTTAAAGTTTCTGGCACACTGAACACTGTCTAAATCCTCTAACTCCACTTGAGAATAATAAAGTACAGATTGTACTTACATTTTGAATTAAAAGCTGCAATTTTCATCCAGGTAGTTTATCAGGTTGGTTAAGTGGATTCTTAGCAGATTAGAAAATACTCAAGTCATAAAAACACAGCTAGTTTCATCTTTGGATCATGAAGAATCCACTGGTCTCTTTCTGTGTGTCTGTTGGTTTTCTTAGCAAACATGCATACGTGCTGCAGAGCACCTGCAGAGCATGTAAAAGCAACACGTGTGCATCTGGGTGTGTTTTCTGTTTGTAGGCGAAGAGGTCGATCCCTGAGGGGGTCTGTTGCACTGAGACACATAGGGAGCAAAGGGTCAGGAGGAGAGAGGGTAGGGAGGCAGGAGCCCTCACCTCCACATGAACCTAAAACTACTGTGATGAGAACAGGGATTGAGCGATAGAGGGCTGAGACTTGAGCTTGAACATACGTCTGCAGGGCCTCAAACAAATGATAGGGATTTCCTCTGCCTTTCTGACCACGTCTGACTGTCTAAGCTCTTATCTTGTTTGTCTGGCTGGTGTCTTCAGGAATGGAAGCATCATCAAAATACTCTTCATCTTCATACTCGGAGTTAGTAAAAGTAATAAGGAGAAATTGAGAAACAAAGTCAGGGATCAGAGGAAACACTGAAGGCAACGTCGTCGTGGCTGCCAAAGGGGTTTCCTGATTTTTAGTTCTTAAATGGGGAAAGTACATTTTCATAATTGAAATACATTCCAGGAAAAGTGGAACATTAGAGCTTTATATCCAAGTAAATGCACATTTTCTGTCCCAGTTCTGTTCATCAGCAGGTGGAATTCCAAGTTTACTCCCATTTTGCAGTTATTTCTACTCTAAAACGCAATCAAAAGGCCGATCCTGTTTAAGCGAGTGATATCCGATAGACCGGTCACCATGCGAGACGTGTGTGTGAGCTTCTAATGGAGTGAAGCAGGGTGAATGTCTCCACAGGGTGGGTCTAATGTCAAAACGCAGAGATATGGGCCTCAGTGGTGTGTGCTGCTGGGTGATGGATGGACGGAGCCGGGGTTACAGCGGGGTCACCCTGTTTGTTTTGTTGTGTTTAGGTGGAGATGTTTGCCACACTTCATCACCATCTCTCAAAGTCTGAAGGCATATGCCCCCCCCCCCCCCCCCCCCCCCCCCCCCCCCCCCCCC
>SSNR01000003.1:3127163-3221506 GCA_006937965.1 Callopanchax toddi | reverse complement strand
CCCCCCCCCCCCCCCCACAACTCCCTCACACACACACACAGTCACACTTGTAGATAAAATGGGGCGTGTTGAAAGATACTTAATCATTATCTTTAGCTAAGTGTGAAGGATTGTAGCTCCTAATAACTAATTGGTCCCATCTAGTTGCAAATGTGCTGCTTTCTGCTGCAGTTTCAACAAGATTTGTATCTTTTATCAGGGAATCTGTAAGATTACCTGCTTAGAAAATACAAAATTATTGAGAGCAAAAAAAAAAGGGGGGTTTATTCCATCCATGAGCTTTTTTAAAATCACTAACCCTAATCAGTTGCTTATGGCCTCGTGACCTAAGCTATCCTCCTTGCAGCGTACAAGGATCCGTTATCTATAATGGCTTATAATTCACACTCGCTACAATAGGTGACCCGGTTGGCAGTTTCACATAAGTTATGAACAGGATACACAGTGAGGGCAAGGAGAAATTGCTGACCCATAATGGGACTCAGCGTGGCTCACTTTCCCAAGGTTATTTTCCTCAGTCTTTCCATTTTTCACAGTGAAAGCGATTCATCAGCCTGTGTAATTACACTAATTCCTGTGTTGTTTCCTTCACACTTCAGCCTTCATGCTCCATGCATTTTCCACAGCTGCTGTCGTGGTGTGTTTAGAGGCCCTGGTTATAAATGTCAAGCACCTCTTTGCGTGGCAAGAACACGCACGTCCAACCAACTTTCCTATATAGCTGAAGAATCCATGAGATTATGGAATATACTATAATGTAGACTCAAGTGTGTGTCCTCACCTGTGTGTGCCACTGGTCTTTACTCTGGCCCCCTTTGGGAGCATGTCAGCCTCTGCTGTAATGAAACTAAATGTAATAGCCTTCACCTGGAACAAGGAAGATCACTGGGCCATATCCTCACTTTCACGCCACACAGCACCCAAATAAACTCCATATATGTTAGCAATGGTCCCCTGCAAGCCTTGTCACATTTATCTTCTCGCCCCGATGTGGCTTGGCTCGGTTCCAGCGTGTCAACCATAGCAAATTATCATATAAAGGGTGCAGACAACACATTTTAGTTTGGGCTGTGAGTAGGGGAATGCAGCAGTATAGGTGTCATAAAACACACAGACGTGTAATAAAAATGTGGTTTTAACGGGCTACTTTTTAGCTTAAAAATTAGCCCTTTTTATCCATTCTGACAACAACAAAAAGGAGAAAAAATGTGAATAAAAGCAGCTTCAATGGATGTTTTACTAAGAGGAGACAGAATGTGAGCAAAGAGAAACAAGAGAAGTAAACACAAAGAATCTAGAAAGCTGGTAGAGAACAGAATGCAACAGGATGAACATCTACTGAAAATAACTTCCTTTTACAGGGACTTGTTCATTTTAGCATTTTAAAATTGCCACCTAAAGTTTAAGCTATGAAACATGATCCTGAATGACCAAATGCATCTGTTATCAGTAAAATACAGGCATATTAAAGGCACACTATGCAACTTTTTCATATTTTTAAATCTTTTTCTTGAGCCAGGCTAGGCTAACCCAATGTGGCTAGCTGTTATGCTACCGCCGGAGTGTTTTTAACTCATGATTTCTGCTTTTTTCCATCTCTCCCTGCTTGAACACAGCTGATTTCTTTGAATGAGTGATGAACCGCTCCAGTAGAAAGCAACGAAGGCTGAGGAGACATTTCAACAGTTAGATTTAGGTGTTTCTGAGCAAAGACGATGCTAACATTTTTACGACAGTGATTTCAAACGGACACTAGGGGGTGCTAAAAACAAGCCAAAACTGCATAGTATGCCCCATGTTGCCAAGCAGCAGTGACAAATCTTAAAATGTTCCCAGTCCATGACCACATCATTGCTAAGCACTACTTTGCACCAGCAGGTCTTTGATGTTTCCGTTTTAACTTATAGAATTGTAATTTTCAAGTTGCTCAGAAAGAAACGTTTAGTAAAAAGAAGAATCAATAAAAATCTGTATCGGCATGTCGGAGCTGTACTAGGTTGGTTATTGGCTCACAATACCTGAAATGTGGATCATCACCACCACCCTGTTCAACTTTCAAAAGGACGAGTGAAATCTTGTCTAATCTTCTCTCTGTATGCTATCATTACATTTAGTTCCTTTCACATAAACAAATAACTTTTCAACCCATTAGACAAAACTACTGTCCCTGTTGCTCTAAACTCTCTGAACACACCTGTCATTTTTTCAGTGAGTGAATCCAATTTGATAACTGTTATGATAAACTGTGAAAAACAAAACTTTTTTAGACATTTTTCTGATGGATAAATAAAAAGCTTTACCATCACACAGCCCTTGAGGCAGGGTTGCTCTCAAAGCCAAACCTCCTGCTGGCAGAGATTTGGGAGATTCTAGAAAACCTTATAAAGTCCCATTGAAGGGAAGGCACTGAAACTATACAGCGCAGGGGGAGATGTCTATAACTAGCATAAATGTGCTCTCATCAAAGTGAATATTTCTCCTTCCCCACTCCCTTTTCATCTTTTATATATTTTCTCTGACAAAACACCTCTTTGAGGCTTCATTCTCTGCCAGATGCGTTAGTGATAATTAGGTTTACAATAAAAGGCGACCAGACATTTGAGGATGTCCTCCTTCTTTTGAACAGTTCTTTCAAGAGAAACTTTGGCAAACTTTTTTTTCATTAGGAAAAGAAAAAAAATGGCAACTGATGGCAAAATATGTCTGTGAGTAATTCCTTCCTTTTCTCTCTCTCTTTAACTCACTTGTCTTTCCACACGCTCCTGTGCGCCTACTCATTTAGGAGCTCTGCTGTATTATTACCTGGGACGGAGGTGGGTTTATGGTGTGTTTCGCTGTATGTAGTTCCCCTCACTTCCTGTCCTTTTGGCGCTGCATGCAAACATCTGTCATGCTGGAGGAGCAGCACTCCACTTTATCCGCTCGCTCCACTTTATCCGCTCACTGGTCTTATGTTGTCTTTCCTTTCCACTGCTCCTTCAGTGAGGCAAGCAGACGCAGCTGGGAGTGAGATGTATTTACACTCATGTCTGCTGTTCACCTTGACCAGTTGCAAAGCATGAGGCATGAGCCTCATTACATGAAAAGAAGCAGCAGACTGGAAGAGCATTCCCTCATTCTATAAAAAAAATTCATCATCCACACATGATGCAGTGACGTTATCCTGCTTTTATGGAGAAAAATAAAGTACTACATAGATAATTTAGTAATTACAAGATGCGTCATGTTATTTGCATTGACAGTTTGGTGTTAAAATGGTCACAAAGAGTTCAGTTTGTGTTTGTCCAAGGGCTGACATGACCTTGTTTAAAGGTGAGAGTTCATGAGTTGACAGAGGGAGGTCAGTGGGGGCATTATTTTCCACAGTTTGCCTGTTAAGGCTTCTGCTAAAGAGCTACTTCCAAACTAAACTTGATCAATGTGCACCTGTGGTAAAGAAGTAAAGAAACTAGTGTTAAATATAGCAGCATCAGCAGCACCAAGATGACATTTAACTGTTCTGTATGTGGTAACAGAAGTAGGTGAACATAATTAGGGATTTCTGTGCATATTTAGGGAAAAAAGGTTAAAATATGTAGGCTGCATATTAAATAATAAACCGCGTCTTTCTACAGAATTTAGAATGCTCAAAATAATGAAGTTTAAATGCTGTTTGTGTCGTTAATACGATTTTAGACTTAGCTTGCAAAACAGTTCCAAGAGCTGTTAGTAATTAGCGCGTCTCTCCGACATAAATCTGAACTTTGCATGGCTTATTAAAACCAGTAAGTACTGAAAAACTGTTTTAGTTTGCTAAATTGACAACGAGAGCAGAGGGGACAGCTGTGGTCGTCCTTTAAAGTACGAGTTTTAGTAGAAATGAGTTTTATGGTTTAGCAATCATTATTCTCATCCTTTCATCTCCTCAAAGGAAGCTTTTTAATGATATTCACTGCATCACATGCTGCCTTTTTTCATAAAACTTTTTTTTTCTGGATATTTTATTTGCGACAAAAAGAAATAATTAGCTTCTAGGATTTTAGGTTAAATCTGGATGATGAGAGTTATTGAAATTTGTCAGCTTGCTATTCATCTTATTTATATTTTTAATTGACTCAGATGGTTATGAGAGCATTTTGTAGCCATTGGAGTCAAAAGATTTGTCTGATTTCTCAGGAATTTCTGTCGTCTACTTTTACCTCCATTATTCAGGCAGAAAAAAATTGATTGTGGTCACCTACAGTTAATGAATAAAACCACAAAGTCCAAGGTCGTCTTTTGGCTGGACAATATAAAAGTCTGAGTCCTGTTCTGTCCTTATGTCCCCTCCCTCTCTCTCTCTCTATTCTCTCTCTTTATTCCCTCTCAGGCTTTTATAGCATCCTCTGAGTTCCAAAGGAGAGCCTGGAATTTTTACAGCTATTTGTTTCTCCGTAAATCAAGTAATATTCGATGATGAATGACTGAGTGAATGCCTCATGCAGCTATTTATTATTGCATAGTATCCGATTGATTTACACATAATGCACTTTCAGAGCTGGTACCAATTTTTATTGATGTCTTCATCTGATATCCACATCAACGCACTAAACAAACTACCGCTCCTCAGGTTATTTACTGAGGAAACATCTGCGTCCCTGCTATAATTCAACTCTTTAGTTTGGTAACCTGAAATAGGAATAGCCCACTAACAGCACTTTTTATTACATTAGTATCTTCATTATTAAGAATTATATCCAATATTATTTGTTTTTTTTGTGTCTGTGTATAAAATATATTTTATGAGTCACAGCATCCATAGCAGAGATAAAGAGTAAGCAGCAAGTCCACAATAAAGAGTCAAAAGAAGAGCAGTAAAAATAAAGGAAACAAAAATAATAATTTTGTAGAGTTTAGCACAGTTGTTGAAAAAAAAATTGGGGCTGAGACCAAATTGTGGGTCATGAAACGTCAAGTTTCAGATTTTGACAGAACCTGCAGGAATTAAATTATTTGTAATAATTAAAAACGATAAGTTTAGCCTTAAATGTTGCAAAAAGATTTTTTTAAATAATGAAATAAAAGCCACAACAACATTTAAAAAATAACAACAAAAAAGTATATTTTTAAAAATGGCTTATTGACATTGTCTTCCATCCAACAGTAGTTTTGGTCAAGAGTTTCTGCAGCTTTTATTTTGCGGGTCCATGTGATTTATCAGTTTAAAGTGTGGCTCACAAGACAACAAAACCAACTCTTTATCTCCTGTTTAAATGGACATCATGTAGTTACCATTCCTTTGATGTGTCTCTGCTTTCTTTTAAGGTTGTGTTAAAATTTATTCCAATATAGGATCCGATTTGGACAGTGACTTTGTAAAGATGAGGTTTCACTTTGAGTATCTTTTCCCACCTGATACTTCTCAATTATAAATTGGCGATTTAGTTTTAAGTTTATTGAAAAAGACAAAAAATGAGCTTTTACTGCATTAGATTGTAGAAATGCTTTCCCTCGGCTTTGGGTGTGACATGAATCCGCTTCTAAGACACAACTTCCGAGAATGAGAAGGACGTATTTGTGCTGTATTGGATGAGTAATGAAGCAGCTACTAATTTGGTTGCTTCATGTTTGTTTTGTCTGCTTTGGGGGGTTCATACATCTGTACTGTCTGCGTTAGTTTCAAAAATCCCCTTCTGCATAATGCTCACAGTTTCCCAGAATAAAAAACAGATTGTATCGCCTCTGAAATTTGCAAGTCGACATCCTGCAACCTGAAACAGTTTTTAACAGTGGGGGCAGTGGTCCTGATGGCTCAAAGACTGATCATCTTAGACTTTTCTCGTTCGTTTTAAATTTCCTTTCTAATGTGAGACAAATCGTATTGCCTTGCAGCCTTATGTCACTCCTTCTAGCCGGCACACTGTGTTTCTTTAAGAAGTCTTGTTAAAGACTGACCACTGATGAAGCACCAGGGGCCCTCCCAGGTCAGCTCTCAGTGCCCTTTTGACCTTTGTCTGCTTAACTCCAAATTATGATGTATTAAAGCACAGAGAACTACTAATGGTTGTGCATGTATTAAACATCTGCCCTGCTTCTTGATCAAAGGGCCATTTACAACAGGACGTTAAATATGCTCACAGGAAGTAGCGGTGAGTAAAAGAGGTCAGGGGTCGAGGCGAGCGTGTGAAGTGGACCTGTGGCTAATTATTGGCTTACAAGGGCCTTTGTACTGGGAGCCAGCTGTAAGACTGGAGAAGTTAGGCCTTTAATATCCTGTGCTCAGCCCCTAAATGTTTTTGCGTATCTGAGAGGAGCATTCCTGTGAGACAGAAATGGAGGCTGCTGCTTTGATGATGATTGGGCATGTCCTTTGGTCTTGAAAGCAGATGATAATCTGCGATGCAGGTGCCTAGACAGAAAATGCCACGCTCTTGATTGCGGTGAAGACCATTTTCTGTCATCACCGAGTGTGATAGTGAAATGGTAGTTGGGCTCCGAGGTTGCCGTGGACGTCTTTCAAAGCGAGCGATCATTGTCTCCGTTTGGAGTTGTGGCTCCATTCCTGTGGTGTCAGAAATTATACAGCTGTTCTGAGACGACGGGATCCACTGTTGGGACTTGACTTGGCCACAGAGTGCAGTGCTGTTTAACTCAAAAACCCCTCAATTTGCTCAGACTTAAATGAGACATTGAGAAGTCACCAGACATTCCTGACGTGATTGAACAATTACTCGGCATTGTCAGGGCGTAAAGATGAGACGAAGGGATCCAAATGAAACGTGTTTGAAACCGGTGCAAAGGTTTGTGGGTTTTCACGAACAGATGCTTTCTGAGAACCGAGGTAGTGTAGATGTTAATGTTTTAGGTGACTTCTAAGTGGTTCTCTTGAATGAATGACTAAAGTAGCGGAGTAATTTTTTATTGCACGTTTAATGACTTTGCCTGCATGCCATGAGGTCAATGAGTAATCCCATTTTGGTGTTAATTTCTAGATTCTGCATTCATTTCAGATTTTTATGAAATGCAAAATAAATCTCATTAGAAGAAAATTAAACTTAATTGCTTTTCTGATAGCTTAAATGCTGTTAACCTAAACAATTGCTCAGGTTCTTAAAGTCAGCGAGTCACCCACTCTTTAATTTGAAAGGAATAATGAATAAATCCTAATAGTCCCATTTATCTCTGCTCCAGATGTGCTGGAGGGTTTGCATTAAAGCAGCATCACTTCCCTTAATAATGAACTAAATATCTCCAGAAACACAGTGTACTCTGGTAAAAAGAAGGCTTAATTCTCCTCTGTTTACTTCTGGGTTTAATCCTCAGTCACTTTGATGAGTTTTTTTAAAAGAAGTGAGAGAATAATTACAGCCAACTCACTGTGAATTAAAATGAAGCTTATAAATACTTACAGTAGCAGAAAGGGCCTTTGTAAAAGTGGTGATATGCTATTTATTAAGTAAAAAGCCCATTGAGTAATATTCAGTGATTTTTTTTGTGTCAGGCTGCAGTTACACTGTGGTTATAATCATTCATCTTGAAGGCTGTCAGCAGTACAGTGTGTTAAAAAGGAATTAAATTCACCTAAATGACATCTTAGCAGTAGAAAACTTCTCTTTTAGCCTGTGATGGATACTCAACCTCAGATATGAAAGATTCAGTTCAGTTCAGGTTTTCATCTTCCATCATAGCTACAAAAATCCATGCTAACATGCAATGTAGAATGGAAGTTCACCACAATGTGTTGAGGTGGAAAAAAGCTCTTATGTGACACTAACATTTTAGAAAACCTGTGCAAAAAGAATAGAAAGACCAGTGTGCTGCAGCTGCTGCACAAATTCTCATTTTCAGCAGCTAATCTCAGATAATAAGACACAAAACAGTTTCAATACACTAGAAAGAAACATGCTGGGGTTTATGAAGAGCAAAAATCCTCAACATAAGACATTCATCAGCTAAAAGCATCTAAAATATACAGCAGTAAATAAAGAAAAGGCTAATGATCATATAGTGGAGCTATTTATTTTGAGAACTGTACAAAGGTTTAATGTAGAATAATAAGTTAATGCAGAGCTACCTCTAAGTGGTCTCCTCTCTTGTTTGTTCACCTTTTTCACATGTTCTTTGCTGTAGCAGCCTTTTAATGTTAATGCTTAGAAGTTCTTGTTGTGCAGGACAAAGTGAACAAATTTAATCAAACACAACATTTGACCCAAACAGCTTCTCCAGACATTGACAGAGTTTAGCCTAGTTTATACTTTTCCGTCTGCGTCGTTACGGAGACACGCAACGCCATTATCCATCGACGCAAGAGCTCTCCGACAGCCCCGCAACGACGGATGGAGTCGAGCTCACTTTTCTAACTATCCGTCGAAAGAGACGGAGAGCGCACACCTCTGATTGGTCGGCCCAACAACCCGTGATCATATCCGGCTTCATGCCGCTATCAACAGAGTAGTAGAAGTAGAATTTTGCAGAAGCAGTTATGGATCAGCTCGAGAAACGTCTGGCAGACGAAGTACGAACATTTATATAATCCATCAGTGTCCCTAAAGGGTTAAACAAGAGCTACAGATTCGCTCGTCGTCTGCCTCGTCCTCACTGAACGGACGGACATTCAACAGACACCGCTGTCTCCTCACTCCTGTTTAATTCTTTTTAACAACATTGTTTGTTCCTCGAGATCAATCTGTTCAAACCCAATCAGAATTCGCTCTCTGTCGGCCATTACTGAGCTGAAGTAAACAACTTTGTTCGACCGGAGGCATTACTGCAGAAAAGTTATGCGCCCTCTGCTGTCCTGGTGGAGAATTGCTTCACAACACTGACGGAGAAGTAAAAATCAAAAACGTCTCCGTCAATACGTGTGCGTGTGAGCGCAAACGTGCTGTCGGAGAAGTATAAACCAGGCTTAAATAAGTTCTCCAACGTGTTTTAAAAGCTTCAGGCAGAGCTTCACTTTTGGTTTTGGCTGTTTTTTAATGAGATGCTAATCATTAATCTGTCCTTATTAGGTTTTTTCTTCCACCAAAGTAATGCCAGTCTTGAGTCCATTTCCTTTTGATCCAAATGTCAAAGCCGTGGCTGCAGCACCAACACCCTACTGCTCTACTGCTCTGCTGCTACAGCATTGCTAGGTCTTTACTGGACAACCTTTGACATAGACGAGACTTTAAGAGCAGCAAGAGGAGAATGTGGCATCACAAATCCTCCTGTTCTATAATGATGTAATATTACCAGTTACATTAGCGCATTCACATTTAGTCACAACTGACATTTTGGGTGGAATTCACAAACATCAAAAATTCTACTTATATATTTTGTTTGGCATAAAACTGTAAATCAAATTAGCACTGTCAATTATAAAAAACATTCACCGGTAAAAAGTTCTTCAGCATTGGAAAAAGCACTGACAAGTCTTTTATTTAGTTTGGTAAAAATTAACCTACTAACTAGACTAGTTATAATAAAATGTGGATTTGAAACCGAGACAAATGGTTGTGTGTGTGCACGTGTGTGTGAGCCATTTCTGAGCTGATTGTTTATAGAACCAAATTAGAACTTTGTCAAAAAAAAAGAAAGAAAAAAGCAAAGTTACTGAAAGGTAAAAAGTGAAGTTTTAGTACATTATTGGATTTTGGGTTATGAATTCAGATTTGCAGTTTGCACATCCCAGTTTTAGCAAATGAGATCTTATTTATAATATATATACATTTTAATATGGAAATAAACAAACCTCTTTTTCACCTCTCCTTTTTTAATATCTCTGTAATATATTAAAATTATATGATGTTTGTCTCTAAGCTTGAGGTTTTTTTTCTATATGTTCCTTCTCTGTTTCTCTTCACATCTCTATGGGCTGTGTTTCTGTCCAGCTGTCTGTCTCTCTCTCAGTGGGGGTATACTCCACCTCTTTGACAGAGGGTTCTCCCCCTTTTCCTCTAATTGGCCGGCTTCCCTCTCTCCTTGCCTGCTAGATAATTGGACGTGCAACCCCAACCTTCGCCTCCCAATCATTGCCTCTCTGCAGCCCCTCTGCATTCCGTATACTTCTCATCCCAGTGTGAGTCTCTCTATGGACCCATCTTTGACCAGCAGATCAAAGGGAATATACAATCCGCCCTCGTCCAAACACATCTCAGCTTGTGCTTCTACTGCCTCGTGCACAATACCAAATATCAGTGCAGCATGAAATGAATTTTTATGTTCAGTACAGTACATTTCATCCAGCATCACTCTACCACCTGAACCTCTGGAGACAAAGCAGCATCTCTTTCTGCAGTTCGTGGAGAACAAGGTAATTCGTTTTGGATTGGTGGGGGGAGCTGCTGGAATTATTCATGAAGGGTTCAATATCAAAATATTCTGCTCTGCTCTGGCCCTTAATAATTCATACTTAGCATTCATCTTCATTGGTACAGAAAGCAGAGGAGTCATCCGTCATTACAGCACCGAGGTTTAGCAAGTACTCAACATCGGTGTTGGTTGGCAGGGTTCACAGAGGTGGAGCGTGAGGGCCGAAACAAAGGCAGGAGGAGTGTGGTTTTGTCACTTTGAGTCCCCCGCACAAGCCCCCCCCCCCCCCTCCTATAAAGGAACCATCTTGAAGGAAGAGAAGATCTGAGCTGTTGACCTTTAGGAAAGGACCAGTGGCTTCAGATTGAGTGATGGTGTCAGCCAACAGTGTAAAACACCTCAATTAGGAATGTCTGGCATGCTTCAGTGCTTCTAATTATGAAGAATGCAAAACAACAGTCAGAGGGACGTGGTCACCGTTCAGCCGGCTGTACACCAGGATTACTCCCCAGACATTTAGATTTCTTGGCTTGTCTTCTATCCACAAATTCACACAGCTCTGACACACACTCTTTGTTTTGTCTTGCAATATTTTTCTATATCTCTGTTCATTCTTCTGCAAAAAGTGTTTGTTTCCCGAGGTGTAGAGTATCAAACCATTGCAGCACTTTGACAGTTATACACTGCAGTTAGAGCACCGAGCAGCAGAGATTCACTCTATGAGGAGCAAGTAGGCGAGAGCAGATTCACCTGCATCAGAGGAGCACACTGAGGGGGAGTTCACACAATCTTTGGAATCAATCCAAGAAAAACAAAACTAAAAAAAGACACTCAAGCCAGAAATCTGGACTCAGAGAGAAATAACTCAGCATTTGTTGTTTTTTTAAAAACAGTCTGTGATAAAAGCCACATGTGTGACGCCTGACTTGACTGTGTTGTCATCCCCAGAAGGCATCCCTGGGAGGGAAAAGCTTTGTAACATTATCAGCCAATGTGCATAGCTACCAGGCAGCCAGTGGTGAAGGGAGCTATGGTTAAGGGGAAGAATAGAGGGATTGAGAGAGGAGGGAGTCCCCAGAGACTTTCTGTCTGAGAGGCTGGGGTCTACAGCAAACACACAAGTAGCTTTCTTCATTTCTGGGTAAGAGTGAGGCAACAATTTAACCTCTGAAATAAGATTGGTAGATACAAAAAGAGCAACATGATTTTATGTACTCAGACTACCCATTAGAACCTTGTGTTGGAACCTCACAAGGCAATTAAAACAGTTTCTGCTCAGCCCAGGTGGCAGATTTGTCATCTCATTCAGTTTTACTGTCACTAGCAGCCATAAAACATCTCAATTTATTTAGCGGCAGCCAAGCATTGCCATGTCTGTCAAAGGAATGTCCTTGTGCCCAACCCAGTAACCTTGGGACTAATGAAGGGGGTCGGTGTGAGGCAGAAAATGTGGAGGCTTTATAAAAATAAGAAGAATGTAAAATAAATGAAAAAATGAAGGACCAAATGTTGCTAGGGAAAAACATAAAGAAGTAATAATTACCTGTCCTTTCTCTCTCTAGTTTTCTGGGGGATTAATTTTGGTCAATGGTGGTTCTAAAAAGGTTCAATTGGGATGTCTTCACATCTCAGCAAAATACCTCTATTTCTCCTTGTCAACATCGATAATTAAATAGGAATTTCTGATTTATGTCCTAGTTCTCTCTATACATGCATCCTCTTTTCTGTGGTTGTAAAAAAAATGTGCAAAGATTATGTCTCTGACAACGGGGAGTGAGAAAAATGGCCCCAAATGAGGTCCAGGTGTGCCTGTAATCAATTTCATGGAGCTTGGTTTTGCAAGGCTGCATGCTGAAGGAGGCCGTCATAATAGGGCCACCATTTCAGGGCTTGGGGTTTTACAGACATGATTTCAGGCACACAGATTTCTGCACGGAGACACAACTGACATAAGGTGACCAGTTGTGGAACAACCTTTTTGCCTGCATTCATTTGTTAGCTTTGTGCTCTACAAGCACAAATGTACCCGTCTTTCTTTAAAATGTACTTAACATATGCTGTTTTTAGTGTGCAAGTCAAAGAAAAGATGATCCGTTTTTTTTCCCAGCATTAACAGGAATTTCCACGTGACACATCGAGAGGCACTCAAGTGTTTATCTGCTGCTGTTCATGTTAAAATCGTCATCGTGACTTGCTGCCTACGTTATATGCTCCGAAGAATAGTTAATTAAATTAAAAAACGTTTATCTTAATTGCTTTCAATTTAGTGCTGCAGCGGGAGCAGAGGATGAAGGAAGTCAGGAAAAGACGAGCATCTCCAAACACACCGACAGACACGTTTATGCAGACTGAACACTAAAGAACTTACATCTTACAGTCCCCCTTTTTTTTTGGCCCTAATGGATTCAATTACTCTTTTTAAAGACTGCCAACACTGTACCTTATGCTGAACCGATTGTTATGGTAATTCAGTTGGTTTTAATGGACGCACTCGCAATAATGAACCTGTGGGGGAAAAAGATTTTCCAGACAAATTGCAGCTCGCGTGGTAAACGTAGATTATGTTAATGTGAGGTGCGGAGAGGTAGTCATGTCTCGTGAGGTAGGGGGTGTCATATGTTTTCCTGTATAATTGAGGAACCACTGCTGTAATGGCCCCCTACTTTTGTCATCTAATGGGATGTGAGGGGGGTTGTGTGTAGTGCTGAAGTGTCATTGTGTGCTTCAAAAAGAAAAAGGACTCCTTTATGTCTCCTGTTGAGGGACAGTTTGACATGTTTACCAATTCTGCATCCTTTACTAGTTATGGTGGCTTTGTTTGAATGACACATGGTGACGGATGATTTTAAATGTTCTGTTTAGCATTAAAATGTTTTTCTAGTCTTCTGTGATGTCCAATACTCATGTCTTTGCGAGCTCACTGTCTCTCCACTCACTGCTCCAGTTTGCTTACAGTCTCCTGACAGGAGGATGGGATAGAGACTGGACACGGAGTAGGTCACTGTATCTCATTTCACCAGGAAGTATGAATAGATCTGGGGCAACCAAACCGCACACTGCCCCCAGACTGCCTAGGGCACTGTGGTCCAGAGAAAATAAGGGGGGGGAGAGAATATAAAAGAATGACTGAAGTGCATTCCTGAAAAGAGGAGAGAAAGGATTGAATGACGGGGGAGGACAGGGGTCCAGTGGTGACACTGCCAGTCACTAGGATCGAGTTTTCCCCCTGAAAAGCAGGCTTGAGAAAACAATGACTTTGGCATCTGTCTGGAAGGCAGAAACGGACTGTGATCCTGTGCTGTCGAGTGCTGAGGGTTCACAGGAATGCCTTTAATGTAACCCTGCCCGGGCCCTCAGAGGATACTTCATGGCTCTTCTTGTCAAATGTAACGCGAAACAAACTCTATTGCCACTTCTATTAAAGTACACTCACCGGCCCTGAAGTTTCCTCTCATTGTTGAAAACACTGAGTGACAAATTTACAGTGAATAACAGAGAGGATTGTGTGCTGAGGTGACACGTCTGGTCCTCAGGCCTTTTCCTACATTAGATAAAGATCAGAATTCTTCCACTCTACAGATGTAGGTCATGTAGCCGCAGTGGTTCAAGGAGCATTTAAGGGCTCGCCTCATTCGTTTTATTACTCATAATGTTGTTGCTATGATCGTTCGACCCTCACACCACTTAAAGGAAACCAAATCTTTCTCTGCCACCTTATTTTATTTCTGTTCACTCATAAATGTGAGCTAAGACTATCAGTTCATCTGGTTATTGCAGGGTGATTAGCTGTAAAATATGGAATTCAGTGAGTTTCAAGATGACCTTGCAGGTGAAGCATCATTAGGACCCATATAAGGAGATGTAATTATCTAAAAGTGACTTTAAACCACATGCATTTACATAGTTCCTTCAGCCCTGAGACATGACTCAACATAACATAAGCATAGAAGACAGGAAGTGCATCCAAGTTAAAGCTCATAAAAGTGGGCTGGTGGAACAAAAATGGATTTTCAGATAAGATTTCACCCGTCATCTCACAAACACACACTGATACACACCCAGAGGAAGTGTTGCAACATAATGATGAATATAAATCTAGAAAATGGTTCATGTAAGTCTGGTGGGAGTTCTTCCTGAGGAAACTCATGGTGGGAAATCTCAGGGACAGAGATGTGTATCAGCCGGGTCTGCAGGGTGAGATGTGCTCAGCCAGAGGCCCCCCGCACCCTGCAGATACCAGTCCACTCCACCATCACTTCCCACTCCAGTTTCTTCGTATTTGTTGGTGGGATTCTGTGATTTGGGAGGAGGGAGTATTTCCCTGGTGTCCGTACTTCTGTGGGACAGGAAGAGACTAAATAGTGGCCAATTAGCTGTGATTTCTGGTCAATTAGTTGCTTTCTTCTTCTACATTAGAGTCTGTACTATCTTTGGAGAAGAGGAAGTCATGTGATGGCTTTTAGGGACTCACTGTAATTTCACGTTGTGTGTTCAGATCTGTTGTTAAAAATGTCTTGTTTTTATTTGATGTTGTGTACTAAGACATGGCTGACAAGGGAGGAAATGAACAGATTGCTGGACGACCAATTTGATGAAATATTAGTTGTCAGAACTGGGGAAAGGCAAGGCAAAGAAACCCAAACTGATTTTCTTCTTGGCTTAAAAATAGAGAAAGATTAAGATACATTTATCAAGCCAGCCACAGCAGTGACACTGTGTAGGAAAAATAACTTTAATACAGTATGTGGAAGTAAATACTGCTTCTCTGGAGTTGTTATTGTGAGTTGTGGCTAGCATGTTGGAGTGGAAATATGACTTGTGTTCCTTTGACTACACTACCACGTTTTGCTGAATGAAATCTTTTACTGTTTGTCAAAAGTGCAAGCCAAGCGTGACTTCCTGGATGATGTCCATGTGTTTGTGGCCTTTGTGTTTCACGGTGACCTGCCAACATTTTCTGTGCCAAACAGAGGAAGTACGTGTGAGCCAGTGCTGCTGTCTAACGCCGGGCCTGCAGGTCATAGGTCAGGGGACTGTTTGTTGCAGATTTTCACTCTGTTTTGACACACACACGCTCACACAATATACAGGCACAAGTGTTCAAACACGTTATATGAAAACACATCGGCACAATGAGTGCTCTCTTGAATGCCTGTGTGTGGTGTGGAGTGGAGAGTCCATTTTGACTTTAATTGTGTTGTTGTATCCATTAGCCCGGGGCTCATTATGGGCTTATGCAGGGCGTGGGTGGATGAGGATTCATGCATGAAGCAGTGGCGGGGAGCTTTTAGTGGACAGATGAGAAGGTGGAGGGCCTCTTCAGTCTGGGCATACCTCTTCTACCTCAGGCGGAGCGGCTATACTTTGGTTTTTTTACACTGTTCAAGCTGATCAGGGTCTGTCCTTACATCAACCATCCAAACAATGACTTTTGTTAATGGTGAAAACTTTTAAGCACACATTTTTGTGTACAATAACACAGAGTCTACTTACATTTGTAAAGTAATGCTGCATGTTTATTTATGCAGGAATGAGTAAAACAAAGAAAGGACATTGTGGTCAAGATGATAAATCAATATCATGCTTCATTTGCTCCTAGAAGTTATTGGACGTCTTTGTCATTGCTGGAAAAGTAATTTGTTTGGCATCAGGAAGATTTTTCATGGATTATGTCTTCCTCTGTAGCTGGCGTTGGGCCTGTGCGTATTGGAGCAGGACACCACAGTCCGTTTTTGTGAAAGTTTAAAAGAAAAAAACCCAAGTCAGATGTTTTGCTCACATAGATGAGCATAGACTTGCCAAGAAATTATTTTTACTCCATGTTTGTGCACATAATTCTGTAATTAAAAATAAAATACTGAAATTTCATGACTTGGTGGATTGGAAAATATTACAAATAATGTATAAAGCAAATACAAATACTTTACCAATAAATATTCAAAAAATGTTTGTAAAGAGAATAAGTGTCTACATGTTAAAGGGAACTGATATCTTTAAAAGGTTTAGATTTAGAACAACAATTAGGGAACGTTGTATTTCTGTGAAGGGTGTGAAACGGTGGAATGACCTTAACAGGGAATTGAAACAAGCAAAATCACTAAATATATTTAAAATACGCATCAAATCTAGTTTAATATGTAATTATCAGAATGTAAAATAATTGTGTTTTATTTGTTTTTGATCAAATGTGAAAATTAGAGCAGGATGGTGTTGCATCTGTGTGTCTGAAAACTCAAAGTAAGAATGTATTATATTTTTGTGTCAAAAGGGGCAAAAATTATAAGATTATTTCTTCTATCTGTTCCTTTTCATTCTAATTTAATGTAATGTACATTTTGATTTATTTTTTTATTTTTTGAATGAAATAAACCTTTTTAAAAAAAATTGGGAAGTGAGACGTTCGTTAGAAAAAACCTGGAGATGAGCATGTTTGACCAAAATGTATTAAACTTATTACCTTTACAACCTGAACTACAGTCAAAAGTATGAATCAAAGTGGATTAGGTGAACTTTTCAGTTACAAGTTCAGTCTGGTGTAAGTGTCAAATCATATCCAGGTCAAAATAAACTCAGTTTAAAAAATGGCAAATGAATTGTATGTGTTCAGCAGTAGTGTTGTCACGGTACCAAAAGTTCAGTTTTCGGTACACATGCCCTTGAAAATCCACGGTTCTCTGTACCAATTTTGGTACCAAAGCAAAACACAAAGACATAAATCCCAAAGTTAGTGGAGAAAGCGACTTACACAACTTTCAGAATTTTTTTTTTTGCGTGAGCAAGTTTTATAAATGAGGCCCCTGGTGCCCCGACAGCTGCAGCAGCTCGCTATTATTTAACAGCACACACACGTGTGATTGTAATCCATCAAAATGACCGACAGCATTCAAATTTTTCCATCAAAGTTTAAAAAAAACATTTTTTTTAAAGTAAAATACAGAAACTTTTCTGTTTTACAGGACTTTATTTGACTAGAAAATTTAAACTTACCTGCTTGAATTCTTTCATTAAATCAGGGTGACGGTCTTTGAGGGGTTTTATAAGGTTCGACATATTTCCTCCTTTTACATAAATCTTTGATGACACTACTTGCAGATGGGTTTCTGGTGATCAGTGATGTTGCCCTTGTCATCAGCCACAAAAACAAAATACTTCCACACGCATCTCTTTCCTCATTTCTTTTCAAAGAGCAGATTCAGAATCAGAGCCCCTCATCAGCAGCTCCACAGGTCGCTATGTCTCTGTGTTTCTACGAAGAAGACACAGCTGCACAATACGCACCTGTTAGTGCAGCAAGAACTGGGTTGACTGGGTGCCACCGGTACTTCAGAAAACCTGGTATCATAACATTTAAATTGTTTTAGTGCAGACTTGAATTTGAATAATTAGTTTTCTGTACTTTATGGGCTTAGTTCACATTAATGAGGGCATCAGGTCAAAAAGCAAAGTTCTCCATTTACTGGCCCATCTGTGTTCCAACTCCCAGTCATGAGACTTGGATCATGGCCATAAGAACAAGATCCTGGACACAAGCAGCTGACGTGGACTTCCTTCATAGAGATATGGTGACACACTCTATCATCCAGGGGAGTTTGGTGTAGAGCTGCTTCTCCTCGACATCAAAAGAAGTCAGCTGAGGCAGTTTGAGCTCATTAGAATGTTTCCTGGTTGCCTCCCTCTAGACTGTCCAGGCATGTCTTATTAGGCCGAGACCCTGGGGCAGATTCAGAACTTCCTGGAGGTATTATGTGTCCTCTCAAGATTAGGAAGGTCTTGGGATTCCCCCTTGAGTCGCTGGCATATTTTGCAAGAAAAGGAATGTCTGGGTTTCCCTCCTGAATCTGTTGCATTTATGACAGGACTTTGGATAAGTGACAGAAAAAGAATAAATAGATTAATTTCCTTTACATTTAATGCATTTTTCTCAACCGTTTGCTTACTACTGATGCCAAGTACACGTCTCTCAAAAGAATTGAATTGAAACACAAAAATCTACATGTATGTGTGGAAGGAAAAAGAACACCAAAGATCATTACTCATCTTTGTGAGTAGACATCCTGTTCAGCCATATCTGTCATCACGAGACGACGCGCCTCCTTGACTGCTTCGATCCCCGGTGACTTCTACAGTATCACGCTCAGGCAAGCACAGCAAAGCTGCTGCGACGTACAGTAAGTGTCACTTGAAATGCCGGTGGTGTGTCATTAAGGATGGAGGGTAAAACAGATGCTGACAGATAAGAGGGTCAGACACCGGGGCTTTAAGGGCAACACCAGTTGGGTTTGTAGCCACACGATGACAGAGCTGATGCTACAACGCTATGTGGCGTCTTTGCAATGTCTTCCCGTGTGAGTTTACACTCGGTTGGCTTTGTTGTAGGCTTGTCAAGAGGTGAGGCGCTCGCTTTAACACCTGTCATTCACAGTGACGTACACTCTTGTTTTCCAGGCTCTGCTCCAGTTTTCTGCTCAGTTATATTTACTCTTGAGTAATGCTATTCATCACACCAGATGGAAGTGGAGGAAGCAGAAAAAGAATGGAGAGTGGAGGGAGGTGAGCAAATAAGGTTGGGAGAAATACTGTATATCCATCAGCTGCCACTGAATGATTCAGAGGTTTTATTATTTAAAAATAGTTATTATTATTTCAAAAGTTGTTGGTTTGCTTTCACAGAGTAGAAGTGGCTGCAGAGTGACTCTGCTGTCCGTGTGGAGTTTTTTGCAATCCAACCTAAAACAAACCACAACTCTCAGGTCATTTAACACAATTCCTCTTGTGTATTTCCCCTCTCTCTGTTTGGATATTTGACCCATTGCTAATTAAGTCTGCTATGAAAATGTGTGCGAGGCAGTTGTGTACAACCACATGTATCATGCCCTTCAGACATTCCCACAACTCTGGCTTTGTGTCCATCTCTGATGTGGAATTGCTGGTCAACCAAACACTTCAACATCCTTAAAAGCTTCAGTTCAGCTATCGCAAAACCATCTCGCATCACAAAGGCTGCGCACTGAAACCGCAAAACGATGCATGTGATAAAAGGTCTGAGGTACCGAGCTCTCATCCGTCGCCACTTCAAAGACCAGCAGAACCCATAGAACCAATCTATTGTCTGTGATGCAGGTGTGCTGCCTCCCATGGGCTCTAGAGGTCCCAGAAAACCAGAGAACGTTTGGTGTGATGTTATCTCTTCTTGAGATAGACGACATGGTGGGAAGTCAAACAATAGAAGGCGTTTGAACTGTGGGTGTTTCTTTGCAATCAGAGCTCACCTCTGAGGACAGATTTAAATATTTGCGGGGGAATAAATAGCTAAATGTGTAGAGTTTAGTTGGTATGACCAATTGTATCTCTCATTTTAAAAAGAAAACCCCAAAAACTTGCAATAGTGTCTCTTTTATCTGAGCTATGTACACTGTCAGAAATAAAGGACAAGAATTGTACCTTTTTTGTCACTGGGGTGGTACCCTCAAAAGTACAGTTTTGTACCTTTAACGGGGGGTTATATCCTAAGGGGAACAAATATGTACCTTTTAGGGTACATATTTATACTCCTTAGGGTACATATGTGTCCCCTAAGGGGTACAAATGTGTACCCTAAGGTACAGGTGTGACTAGTAAAAGGTACAAACTACAAGGGTAAAAATTTGTACCTCTAGTTAAGGTTCAAAATGGTACCCTCAGAAGGTACAATTTTGTACATATTTGTACCCCTTAGGATATAACCCTGCAGTTAAAGGTACAAAACTGTACTTTTGAGGGTACCACCCCAGTGACAACAAAAGGTACAATTCTTGTCCTTTCATTTCTGACAGTGTACCTGTTTGATGGCGTCTGTGGTCAGTAGGCCTTTTTGTTTGAACTTTGTTGGGTATTTAAAATGTTGCTTGTTCCTCAAGTTTAACATACCAACAAGATCAAATAAGGCCTGATATTTTGTTTTCATCACTGACAATTATTTGAATCAAACCTGTTGCAGGCATGCTAGTTTATGCCATCTAAAACTAAACCTTACAAAAAACTCGCTCAACTAAAATGCTGGAGGAGCTTTTTGCACTGATGTTCCTCATCTGGTCTGTGCAACCCGGCAGGTCTCGCCCACATGAGTGAAACCGGTTTGAATCATTTTGCTCTGCTTTACAACAAACTGAGAACCCTCATCTGCTGCTCCAGAGGGGCAACAAGCCCCATCACATTCAGCCCTGATCTGCTTTTTCTCCTTTGTTGAACACAATGTAGCGTTTTAGCTGCGTGCTCTCTTATCGTTGCTTTCCTGGCATGTTTTGGGCACGGCAAAAGCTAAACATGGAGTTATTTGATGATGAGCTCAGACGCAAGGTGGTGGCTGGCAGCATTTTGTGATAAATGATCTTCCTGTGTGAGGCATGTTCTCTCATCTCTGTGGTGATGTGTTGAACTGAGGGAGAGTTTATCTCTTTGTCAAATCCTGATGTCTGGAAACAGAGGATGATGATGGTTGTGGGGGCTTCCTCACCTGCATGCTGATATAAAATTCTTTTTTTATGCCAGGGGGCAGTTTCATGGGAGGGCTTGATGGTATTAATAAGATGTACCTGTTTGTATGCACACGTCTCTTTGGCCTCCTGTTTGTTTTTAATAGAATACTTATTTCACTTGATCTTGGTCACATTAATCACTGTTTTGGACTTTACACCCACATTGATCTTTGTCCAGTTTCTGCATCTGTCTTTGTCCCAAAAACCATCTGATTCAACCTTTACACACCTCTGCTTTCCTGCCCTGAATTCTCCAGTCATTCAACTTGTCCAACCATCTCTTTACTTCATTTTTTAAATTTCTTCTCCCCCAACTCCTTCCCCTGCTTCCCTGCACCAGATGGGCTCCTCTTCTCTTTCAGAATAATTTGTGTATGACGCACGGCTGCATTGGAAGTATGAAATGGCATCTGTAGTGTCTCTGCAGACACCTGTTCAGCAAAATAGAAGCCCTATTCTCAATGGTCAGAAATAAAGTATCCCTTGTGCTGCTTGCAAGCAATGCTGCAGAACAAGTTTTGCAATGTAGTTAAAAAGGGGGGAAAAAGAGGACGAGTTGTCATGAATAGAAAATTGAAACTTTCCAAAAGCTCATCTTTAATAATTTCATTACATTGTGTATTTGATAGCTTTTGTATCACTTTTGCTATGGATTTGCCTCCCTTCAAAAAGGATTAACTGCCGGAGGAATGCGATTAGACGTTCACATATTAATTTTTCAGATGTGGATGTTTTGAAGATCCATCAGCAACTGTATTACAAAGGGAGCCTGCAGGGGATGGGATTGAAAAGATATGAAACCAGCGTTTAATATTCTCTTTCAATGTCCTCTCAAGCCAGCACATGTCTTCTCTTAGCAACGCCTCGCTATTTTTTATTTTGAATATATCTTATAGTATGTCATCATCCTGACAGTTATTACCTGCAATTTTATAGCTTTTTGTCATTTTATGCAGCCATCGTAACATTACAAGGCTAAATAATGTTGACAGATGTAACTTTTTTGAGAAGCTTTGAGAGTTATGTCATTTTTATCAAATAAGAAGGACTCGACTTGCGTAGAGAATTGAAAATAAAACATCTTACAGTTTGTGAAGGCTGAACAACATGAAAAAGTACTTTGAGTTTAAGCTGAGGCTGGAATAAAGTTCAGAAATCAGAATCCTCACTCAGAATCTAAACAAAGAAAGTACCTTGATACTCTTCTCTGTTTATCAGACTCTTCACAAGTTTTTAAGTTAGAAATCTGGGAGGCTGTACAAAAAACGTGCAGTACCTCAGAAGAGGAAAAGATTTCTCTTCTTCCCCTATAAATCTAGCAGATATTTTGGAGTTCTCCGTGAGTTGAGCTTTAAATTTCCCGTGCTGTTGAGCTTGTCTTTGAACCCAGGGGAGAGGTAACATCAATCACCTCGCTGGGATGTTCCAGGCATGTTAACAGTAGCAAAATATCCCATAAAACAAAAGAGAAATTCAATGTCATAACATTTATCTTATCTGTGCCCCACAACTTCAAAACAAAATCAAAGGTTGAAACTTCAGGACTTCACGTCAGTTTTGAAACCTTACACTGTGTCGGTTTCACAGGGATCAGAGTCATTTCTGGCGCATTTACAGAACGTTTTTTCTTGGCATCAGCAGTGCTCACTGTTGCATGTTGGACAAGTTGATAAGTGTAGTGAAAACCTATAGCACCAAAGTGTTGGCAGTGATCGTACATGAGAGCGCGCTCACTTGTTAGGCAACTGCTGAAGATGAAATTCCAACTCTGCCTCTTTCTGGAGTACTATGTCTGACAGCATTCCCTCATCCCACTTCTACTGGTATCACTTCCCACTGTAAGAGAGCCCATCTCAGACGGGGGTTATGGGCATCTTTTCATCTTCTCATGGACCATCTGGTAGAGTTTAGGGTCCATGTGGAAACCATTGGAAAAAAGGACGGCAGCTGATCAGAGAAAGATGTGCCCCTCCAGAACTGCAGCACATGTTTGGATACCAGTACCCTTATTTGCTTTGTCTCACCCTCTTTAACATTCCTGTGCCCTATATCTCAGGAGGACCCCCGCCACTCCACTTTTACTTAACCTCTTCAACCTCTTCCTCTTCACGTCCCCCGTCCTCTTCCCCTGTCTCCCCAGTGCCTGGTAAAGTGATTGGAGAGGATCAGGATGGTGGAAATGAAAGTGGCCATGACGAAAGGCTGAGGGATCTGCTGTAACATTACATTCGGATCCCCGCCTTGTGTTTTTTCCTTCCCCCGTTTCCCTCTGAGCCCGCGGGTTTCCCTCCACACAGCAAATATCGTATTACTCTCCACCAGTCACCTTCGCAGCAGCCGCTGATGTAATCCTAGTTTATGGTCTGGACCCAACCAAGATGCTGTGTTTTCCACAACCATCGCTCACTCTTACTGCCTCCTAAACCTCTATCAAATTAGACTTTCATTGGAAACTTCAGTTTATCAGGATGGTCTTTCCATTACACCAATCTGATGAAAGGAAGGCTTCTAAATTTTCTGTTTTGAATTAGTTTGTTTAACATGTAGAAACATATGTACACCGCATGGCCACTGGATCTCATTATCAACTAGACACAGTCCAAACGGATAGGAGAAGAGTCATTTAGAAGAACTAAAACCCACCAAACGGCACATAAGACCACTAACACATCGTGCTGTAGAGGTAAAAGTTAGTTACCAGTTTGTGTGGTGCAGGAGCTGACTGTCACTGTAAACATCTCATCATTTCCACACTAGGATCTTCTTCCCTCTTTTCTGGCCCAGTTTGCTTAGCGCTGCTATGTAATACCACAGTATCACTCTTCACTGTTTGTGGATAATATAGCTTTGTTTTGAGAAGATGAGCGGGAGTCTGTGGAATGTCCTGTTATCTGGCTGTGAAATCTCAGAATAATACTAAAGTGAAAAGATTTGCAGCAGATGTTTGTACTCCAAAACAGTCTGATGAGTGCAAGCGGTGGGTCAAATGGTACTCTGCAGGAAGGCGCGCTGTGTTTATGGATTTAATTTCTGTGATGGCTAGCCGAGTTAGCTGTTACGAGACGCCTTCCCACCCAGGATCATGGGTCCTTCCCCCTGCACAGATGAGTCCATAACACTACATGTCACATTCTATTAGGAGCATTTGGGATGACTGTCTGGTTCTGACTGCTGCTAATTCAGTTATCCGTTATGCATCTAGCCCTTCTGTCCCTCGTTCTCGTTTTATCTGATACAAACAGCACGCAGATGAGCTGACAAACAAACATGCATATGAAAACAGACCGCCACATGGATCTCAGTTCCGCAGGAAGGAAATAAAAACTTGCATCATATTTAACGCTCCTGTTCAAGGCTGCCAAGGCTGGTCTGGGTCTTACACAGCCTCTTTGTCATAATAAAAATGAGGAGGGGTCTGATGTGGAGGAGGTCTGTGGGGGGAGGACTGACGGGGCTCCAAGGGCCAGGAATGTTAATTGGGAAGATTGTTTTAATAAGGTCCTCGTCTTCGCAGATGCTGGGAGAAGGTTAGCTAGTGGGGCCACACAGACTGGGGGGCAGCTCACAGTGAGATATTGTCAAAAAAAAAATAAAATCTGACGCAGTGTGAACGGATCTGTGGAAAGAAGTGTGAATTACTCACAAGTAAAGATATTTGGAGATATTTACTTTAGGCCAGTTCATGGCTGCTTTTCAGGGAGCAAATGGATTTGCTGTAATGAGCAATTCTATGGTGACGAATGTGCAAATTTCCTATCCACACCCGTTGAGTGTTATAGAAAATCCTGTTACACTGTGAAGACTCAGGCTGATTTCCGCAGGCTGGCTAAGGCAAAAAGGGAAAATGCAATTCTTAAAATCAAGTTCTCAAAATATTTTTCTTTTCCTGAAGTTGCACCTGTTTACGCAAATAACTGGATGGATGTGTTTCAGTAATGAGACCAGAAAGTCACGTTTAAATATTTAAAATAAAAACCTTCATATATTTTCTAAGGTTTTATGGAATTAATTTTGTATCAGAAAGTTAACAATTGAATACTTAAACATTGAAAAATGTCACAGTTTATATAAGTAAAGACAATGCATATAAGTGCTTTGAGTTCATTTGAAATAATTTATTCAGAAACTATATAAAAGTCTTCTTTTTACACTTCACTGGTTGGAATGAAGGCCACAGACAGTACATTGTCTATATATTTCAGATGTGTATTACACATGCTTATACAGACTCAACAAAGCTCATACATCTGACAAAAAGCTGCTTTTGTCTGCTTTCTGCTTGCAGGAGAAGCAGTTGAAGGATAAGTGAGCCTACTGTTAGGTTTACCTGTTTGTGTGCAGGGTAATGTTACATTTGGTCTTTTGTGTCTGTATTTAATGCACAGCTTGCGGCTGAGAGTTTAAACTAACCTACCAAGGTTATCAGTTTCTCCTCATCCTCAGAGAATACACAGCAGAACTCAAACTACAGACACAAAATTCAAAACACCAAAGAGAATGTTTTCTCTTGTTGCATAAATTTATGAATCTAAAAATAGATCCCAGTCCGTTTAATGTTGCCAGATTCTGGTATGTAACGAACATGATGGTTTATAAGAAATAGTTTTGTGTTGACTGCTGCTGTAGGTCTGTTGTTAGGAGAGCTCTTGTTGCCAGTTGGTGTAAATGGGGGTAATTCTCTGCTTGTAAAATATGTTTAATTACCTGCTTCTCCCACATTTATCTCCATTATTATTTTACTGCATTGTGAAGCCCTTCTAAGGAACTGTTTGGAAATGGAAACAGAATACATTTTATTGGCATCAGGCTAATGGCCTGTAAATATGGAATTTTTATTTCACTTTACCTCCGTCTAAAGTTAAGAACCACATCATTAAGTCGTGTGTTGCTGCAGTAGGAATCAAAACGGCCTTAAAATTAATTTTATATGTAGCTACATTATTCAGGTTGATCTGTCACAAGCTCACAAATCCACAAATGGCTTCTCTGTGTTTTCACTCATTAAATTTAAATGTGATAATTCCATACAGATGTTATTGCACAGTTTGGATTGTGCTGCTGGGTGTTCCTATCAGGATTTGATGGGATCTGTATTTTTTTCCTTTGTTGTAACATTTTCAAAGGGAGAGATGTTTTTTTTTTAATTCTACATTCCTGCCTGAGCAGCTCCAGAACTGGAAACTCTTTTAGTCCAGCGTCTACTCACCCAGTACTCCAATCAACCAGAGTCTGTTTATTGAACTACGAAGTGCCAAGTCACTCACTCACTCAGTCACTCATATAAACCTGCCTCCCCGCTGCCCTTCGTGCCTTTCGCCGTGTTCGCCATCTTTCTCCAGGCCTGACGAGAAGACTTATGGCCGTTTAAACAAACACAGGCACTCAATGGTCTCTCTGTCTACGGCTGCAGGGGGAGAATTCCCTTTATGTGGCGTGTGTGTAAGCGTGTGAGGTAAAAAAAAATCTTTATGCACATGCATAATTAGTCTTGGACTCTACCACACATGGGTCTACGTGTGTGTGTAAGGCAGAAAAGGAAACTATTCAATGCTCTGTAGCCTTTCTGAGGGAGCACATATGTAAACATGGCCTCCTCTGTGCCACATAGGTCGGTCCCAGTGGACAGTGCCAGGTATGAGGTATAAACATGCAGCAAAGTGGAGTTTAAATACCTTCCCCCCCCTAAATTCCCTTGCCCAGCTTCACTCATCATACACATCAGCAAGGGCCAGCATGAGTCATTTCCTTTCATGTTTACATTTTTGTTTATTTGTCTTATTATTAGATCAAGTGCCTATTCTGTTTATGCTGCTCAATAGATCAAAGCTGATCTCCAAACACGGTGTTTCCTTATTTATCCTATTTTAAGTCTATAAGAAGGAGGTGAGTTGGTCTGACAGAAATACAAACTTAACTCTGGTTTGTTTGATGAAGACAAATGTTTTGAAACCAAAAATCTTCTTATGGATTGACTTTATTATCAAAATAAACCATCCCCTGTCAAATACATATACTCACAGACCCTTTTATTAGGTACACCTTGCTGTTACTGGGTCGGGCCCCTCCCTTTTGCCTTCAGAAATGATTTAATCCTTCGTGCATATATTCAATAAGGTATTGAAACATTCTTAAGATTTTCTGGTCCGTGATGGCATGATGGTATCATGCAGCTGCTGCAAATTTGTCCTTTACACATCCATGATGTGAATTTTCCATTTCACCACATCCTCAATGTTCTGGACTGGATCTGGTGACTCTGGACTCACTGGAGTCCAGTGAACTCATCGTCACGTTCAAGAAACCATTTAGAGGCGATCTGAGTTTTGAGGCATGGAGCATTATCCTGCTGGTAGTAGCTAATAGAAGGTGGCTCCACTTTGGTCCGAAAAGGATAAACATGGTCAGCAACAATATGTAGGCTGTGGAGTTAAACCAGGATTTGTTGGTGCTAAGGGGCCCAAAGTGAGCCAAAAAAATCTCGCCCAACCCATTACATCACCAGCAGCCTGAACCGTTGATACAAGGCAGGATGGAGCCATGCATTTATGTTGTTGATAGCAAATTCTGACCCATTTATCTGAATGTTGCAGCTGAAATTGAGGCTCATCAGACCAGGAAATGTTTTTCCACTCCCGTATTGTCCCATTCTAGTGATCCTGTGTGAATTGTAGCATCAGTTTCCTGCTCTCAGCTGACAGGAGAGACACCTGGTGTGGTCTTCTGCTGATATGGTCCATCTAGTTCAAGGTTCAACATGTGATGGTTCAGAGACAGTGTGCTGCTGACCTTGGTTGGAACCAGTGGCTATGTGAGCCACCAAGAGATGGTTGTGGGTAAAAATCTGAGTAGATCAGAAGTTTCTGAGCTAGACCAGCCCATCTGGTACCAACAACCATGCCACGTTCAAAGCCACTCAACTCCAGTGTTTTTCCTCCAATCTGATGCTCAGTTTGTACTTGCAGTCATCTATCTGCACCATGCCAAGATGCCTTGTTGCATTGAGTTGTTGCCAAGAGATTGGTTGATTAGCTTTGTGGTAACAAATGATTGAAGATGTCTACCTAATAATGTGGCCATTAGATGTATATTTTTACACCAAATAAGATATTTTTGGACTTTAAATGGAACAGAACGAAAACTAAAAGTGAAATTTAAACCAAATTTTTTGCTATAGGTCTTCAGTTCAGACCTCAGCGGTGACTTTAACACGTTTTTACAGATGTACAGCAGAGGTGTTTACGAGAATGTGAGGACGATTTGGTCCAGACTTTGTCTACAGTTGCTGTTCTCACATATATCTCTATGAGACGACATTGCAGGAGATGTGCTTTTATAGTTTAAAACGCAAAGAAGGTCAGGAAGGCAGAGCATCTATTCAGTATACTGGAAGAAGGAAACATTAGAAAAAATAAAAAAAATCTACAGTATCAATGAGTTAACGCAGTTAAACAGGACAGATACCTTGTTACATCTCAAGCTTACCTTTCTCTCAGATTAAGTTTAAAATAAACCTAGTTGTGAATGTTTAATTCTCATAGATTTTGGTTTTCCATACAGGAGATAACTGGGGCATTCTGTCTCTGTTCAGTAACAAAACATTGCACTTGAGGCTGGATGATGACCTCATGGCATCTGGAGTCTGCAGGTGCAAACCCTAAAGGCCAGTGGGGTAATGGGGTCTGTTCTTGTTGACATATTTACAGGTCTCCGCTGATATCTCGCGGTCAAACAGGCACTTGGGTTGTCAAGCACGCTTTACCAATGTGACTCTGCAGATGTGACCTCATACTAAAAGTCACGGGTCAGAGGAGAGCTTCCATTGTCTTCAAAATGATTTATATAGAAAGAGAATTTAAAAAAATATTAAAGTCTGTAAATTAAATCATCAAAGAACAAAAAAAAAAAAAAGATGTGAAAGATGTGTGATTGTTTTTTGTGATAGGGTTAGCATATTGCATGCTGTTGGAGAGAACTGAGTGTCTGCAGGCTAGCCAAGAAGGCATGAGCTCAAATAAGAAGAATGGGAGGCAGAAGACAAAGAGAGGGAAGGTTGCTCCATGCAGTTTCTCTACTGGTGAGGTCAGAGGGGAACAGGGGAATGAGGTGAAGGAGGGCAGCAGTGTTTCTCCAGAATACTGTAGGAGTCCTGAAAAATCTTCACACCCACCAGCTATACTGCACATGTATGCAGTGCAAACAGACACACTCGCTGTGCGCACGCCTCTGGCAATTTATCCACCTGCAGCTGCCTTTGCAATGTGGCACTGTGGGTTAACACACCACTGCTATGAGCTTGTCTTTCATGTAAGCTGCTCAGTGTGTGTGTGAGCTGAGACAGAGGCGAGGTAAAGGGGTCACATGTTGAGAGGGGAGTGTGAAAATTCAAGACAAAGTGGGAGATGCACTGTGGAGGAGAACGGGAGGTGAGGTGAGGAGGATCAGGGTGGAGGAATACAACACCGCAGGTTTTGCTTATGGTGGAAACAACACGCCTGAAGAGATGATGGATTCTTCTCATACAGAATCATATTTGACCAGAATAAGATGAAGTTTCAGCTTCTGTTTTAGACAGAAAACAACTGAAATTTAAAAAAATGTTCACTCATTCACTAATGTGTGACAGTAATTACTTTAATGCAAGTAAATGGGCAAAGGAAGCACAACGGTACTGTGAATGGAGCTTCACATAATGAACATCTGGGATTGCTGTGCCTCCTAATGATTTCATACTGTTTATTGTATTATGTGTTAATGAATAAAGCAAAGATATTCTGCAAGAATGCTCCCTTGTTGAATATCCTCAGATAATCGTCATTGGTTCCTTGATATCGCAACTTAGCTTTAGTTTCAAAACAGAAGAAATTGGACTTGAATAAAAAAAAAACATACATGAACACACACCTCCTTTTCTCATTGTCCTCTGTTATCCGTTTTCTGTGGTCTCATCATTCACTCTGCTTCCCCTTTGGGGTAAGCCATGTCCACTCTGTTTCCTGAAAAAAAGCCAAAGCCGAAGGCGAGAGACCCATGCTGCGCTCTGCGTCTCTGCAGGCTTGATTCAGCGTGCCTTCTGATAAACCTTTAATTCCCCTGTGGGTTTATTTTTGCATCCTTCCAAAGATTTGCTGAGAACTTGTGCTACTTGGTTTAATTTCCTCAAAACAAAGCTCATCTGATCTTTCCACCCAGACTTGTGTGTGGCATTAAGGCTTCGTTTTCATTAATGTTGGAGGGGCAGCACGGGAATCTCATTTTAATTTGACATTTAAACATCTGTTTTCAATTTCCTGAGGAAAAGGCTGCATGTGTGTATGTGAGTGTGTGTGTGTGTGTGTGGACAGGGATTGTGCGGGTGATGAACCTGGGAGTTCATGGAGCTGAGAGTAGCCATCCCTGGTGACCTTTAAGGAAGGGTTTGGATTTAAGAAATGATGGCAGCTAATTGCATCAGTACAACTGCAGTTTGCTACTGTAGACCCTGGGAGTCATTTATTATGCAGCATCAAGAAGCATGGCTGGATGGAGCTAGGACCAGATGTTTGAGACTATGATCTACACTTCTGTTTTGATAAATAAGGTTGTCTTACGCATGGTCAGCTTTTTTTTTTCCTTGCAAGAAACTGTTGCAAAAAAACAAAAACAAGACAAAAAATGCATTGCAGAGCAGATACCCTGACAAAGCGTATTGATATCTGTCGAGGGCCGGACATCCACCATCATTAACGTTTCTGAGCAAACCCAGAATGGACAAAGACGCGTTTTCATGCTGAGACCTGTGATTTTGGCCCATTTCCACGTATTAAGCTACAAACTGAAAATCTCTCTTTACACACACACACACACAGAGTTTGGTCTTCCTGTTAATAGCCCAGGAAATATTATCTGCTAGGGGACAGCTGCAGGCTCACACGAGAGACAGAATAGTAGAGTAGGCTCATTATCCCAAACACAAATACAGACCACACCGCGCACTCTTAGAACAGCACACAGTGTGAGAGCTTTTCTCCGTCCTTACTCTGAGACCCATAATGGGAGCAATGAGGAAGTACAGGAAGATGTAATGCTAAATATCCTGTTTGAGCCAAGGAGGGGGAAAGAGGTTCCACCACAGGTTCACATCTCACAAGAAACATTAATCGAGGCTCAGAACCCCATCCTGATCTGGACCCGTCCGTCTGTCTGAGAGACTGTCTGGCTGCTTCCCCTTTCTGCCTCCATCCCAGAGGAATTTGTTTTCCACTACGCAGATGTTCGGGGCTGTCTGCTGCGCTGCACTCAGCTGTGTTTATAACAAAGAGGTGTTGGTTTGGAGGAGGGAGGGAGGGAGGGCGGAGAGGTGGGGGAGTGAGTGCCGGTGAGGAGGGTTGGAGGTCACTGTGCTGTTGATGTAAACACTGAAGGATGCCAGCTCCCCCTCGGGCTTTCAACATTTCATCTCTTTTCTCCTTTTTTTCCCCTCCTTGCACATCCCTTTTTTCATTTTACAAAGGGACAGATGCATGTGAACGTTGGCTAAAAGAATCACAGTGAGCCCAGCGGGGGGAGATGGACACCCCACTGAGAGGAGATGGTGTGTAATTAATGTCACAGTTAAAGTTAAGCTCATCCCCCCATTGCTTTTATTAAAATCTGCATTAGCCCACCAGGATTTATTTTTGAGTTGTTGAATCATTTATTGAAAAATAGACAAAATGTTCCTTTTTTTTAAATGTGATCTCTGTCAGGTCTGACAACAGTGTTTGACTCACTTTAATACTCGAGGCTTCCGGCTTTTATAGTAATCCCCCTTCGGAACAGATTGGCTTTGCTGATACAAATAAAGTCCGTGTTTCTTCAGATGGAGTCGGCGCTCTAATGGGTCGGATGTTTGGTGTTTACGCTTGCATTCCTGGATGAGTCGATCTGTTGTTAGCCTCAGAAAATGAACTCACCACAGCTGCAGCGCTGAGTGTGAGATGGATCACAGAGAGTGCATCAAACACAGAACGGGGGTTTTCTCAAAAGCAAACAGTAAATAGTCTGTCCATTGGAAGCATCCTTCCTCTTCTCGATGGTGAATCAGCCATAAAAATCATCCTGTTCTTATGAATTAGTTCTACTTAGACAAGTTTAGGTTTGATCAAAGATTTGAGAACCTATTATATTGTATTAATGTTTGTAGCATTAAAAGTCAGGCAGTACATCAGATGGACTCTAAATGCTTTAAGGTTTACTCAGGAAATCGTAGGTTGTCAGAGGATGACGGCTGATTCAGTGACCTGACTTTGATCTGTGACTGAAAGGACTTTAAAATGCATTAAACAATGAACAGGAAACGGTTGTTTTCATCAAAATGTAAGACTGTTTAATCACCATTATACATTCAGCTCTGCGTACACACAAGCTGCAGACTGGTCTCAGTTCATGTTAGGTTTGACTTTTCAAATTAAATCACTTTTTTCATTTATCTTAAAATGAATATGTAATGAAGTCAGGAAGATGTTTACTGAAACTTGTTGATTTTTTTCATCACATTCTCTCTTTTCAACGTTTCAAAGTTGACATTGCATTTGAACAATCTGCACATTTTATTCTCATTTCTTGTTTTAAAACCATTGTTTATTGTGCCTTCATGTCATGACATAGTTCTCGATTAGCTATCTTCAATAAACCTTCAGTTTATGCAGATATGGAGCTCACTGATAAACTGATCTACCTTCATAAAGTATGTATTCACAATAAATAGTTTCTACGAACATCCTAATGATATTAATGTGATTTTTGTATGAAGTAGGTCTCTTGGGCGAAGCCTCTTTTTCCGTTTTCTTCTTTTGGGCCCCAAATGGAAATCAGATTTTCTCATTGCATCATTTTAGATACATTCATCATCAGTTTTGCATCAATAAATCAAAACTAATAAAGAGACTGAGGACCTCTTTATGTCTTAATAATGAAATTCCAAGGGTGCATCATCTTTTTGAAGCACTTCCTGCTAAGAGAATCAATGCAAATAAGAATCGTATCCAGTCCAGCAGGACAGGGACGGCAGATTGGATCCAATATGGATTCTCCACCTTGTCGGGACAGAACAGGTGAATGAATGCAGGGGGTGTAAATATGTGGTGTTGGGGGAAGATGAAGAAGTGATGATTGAGAGGTGATGAGCAGCATATGCTGAATGTATGCATATGTGCATGATTTTCCTGTTTGTGTATGTGTGTGTGTGTTTCAGTCAACAAATGGAAGGTCATGACCATGAGAAGTGCTGATGGCCACCTGAATGAGTTTTATAGCTGTAAGGTTGGAAGCAGAGGAGGCGTGTTGAACTTTATATGCTACATTTAGAATACCTGTATGGATTTGTGTGAAATGATTTAAAAAACAAAGCTCATTTTGTACATTACTGATGTTTTCCTTGCTGACTTCAGCTGTCTGGATGTTCACGGCTCTTTACTTTATTTACTCTTCACATCTTGGTCAAATGAAGTTGGCCACTGGCTCATTTTCCTTTTATCCCTCTGTTTTGTTACAGTTCTACGAGATGATTTTAGACAAAACCCTGCAGATGTGATCGTAGCAGCAGGAGAGCCTGCGGTTCTGGAGTGCCAGCCTCCTCGTGGACACCCTGAACCCACCATTTCATGGAAAAAAGATGGAGTCAATATCGATGACAGGGATGAGCGAATCACTGTAAGTAACCTTAACATTGTTAATACTGATGTTTGAATGCATGACCTAGAATGACCTGGTCATGCAGATCACGTCATTACCAACCACTTTAGCTTTTGTTGAAAGGTTCATTTGTTTGGATTATTGCTCACATAAAGGCATTCCTACACCCAAAATAACCATTTTGGTGGCCACAACCTTTAATAATGGAGGTTGCAGTTGGTCCTGCTACTTTAGTCAGCAGCTGCGCATTGATTAGTGGTTTGTTGATGAGCTCAACCAGGAGGAGCGTATTTCAGGAGGGAGGAATGAGCTGACCAGAATCAAAGAGGAGAAAGTTGTACTCAGCAGCAGCAGCTGCACAATCTAAACAACTATCTTCATTTGATTTACAGCCAACCTTAATTACAACAGCAAAGCCAACACTACAGTATCAATCAGCTGCACATGCTGGTTTAGTTCAGATCTGTACAGAGTAGTTCTGTTTTTGAAGAATTCCTCCAAATGTTTTTGTGCCTTAAATCGGCGATTAACTTGAGCTTCAGCTGTCATTAGGAGACAACTGTGGATAGTTTTCCAAATAAAGAAGAGTTTTGTTTGGACACGTAGAGCCCTAATTAAAGCGAAATATCTTAAACAGTGTAGCTAGTCTGTTTTTTTTTTTTTCTAAACTCAGCTGCAGAAGATTAAGAGCTCATGTTTGGCTGCTAAATAGCAAAACTGAAAGAAATGAGTAAATAATCAAAGAAAAAAGAACAAAAGCAGACTTTATCTGTCTCAGACTTTTAGTCAACAGTCAAAATAAACACGAGAACATTTAGTCACAGTCGAGTGATTAAATTCATCATTTCTCCTTTGTTACAAATGTTTTTTAAAAACCATGTTGGATCATTAAACTTGTTTAAAAAAAATCATAAATCTATTTATTATTTATCCTTTAAGTTAGTTTTTTCTTGGAAGACAAAAAGTCATTTTTAGTTTGTTTTTAGCTTTTCCTTTTAAATACAGCATGTGCTTTCTTTTGTCATATCTTTAATGTGATGCCTGAAATGCTTTCCGTAAACACTGTGCGTGCTGTTGACACCCATATGCACAGTCCAAATGACTGTGAGTGGATTTGCTGTTGCCTGCAATCACCTTGTGCAGACCTGAGAGCAGGAACCGAACAGCTGGTGTTTCTCACTGTAAACGTCCTGACACACACACACACACACACACACACACACACACACACACACACACACACACACACACACACACACACACACACACACACAGAACCTCCCAAACTGAGTGTTCCCAAATGACCACTTTACAAGCCACGTTAGATGTCATGTTTGACCATCTAAAGATGTGAAGTCAACTGTGGTGACAGATGGACGTCTGGATGGTGTCTTGTTGGACGCCCACGTTAACAGAATTTGGACAATCATGGGACAAAGTCCAAATTTTGTTTATGTTCCAGTAAATTTGGTGAGTGACTATGAGAGTTAAAAGAGGAACAGAGAGGTTGAAATCTTTACAATGTGATGAACAGCTGAGCTCATTAGACCTCCCCCTTAGCCAGTCTGCATTGTAATCGTTGGTTCAGTTCATTCCTCTTCCAGTGCCACACGCTGAAACGTGCAGTCTCCTTGGTGATCACCGGTGATCATACGAAGGTCCCAAACCACCTGCAGTGGGGATTTTCTCTCTGCTCTTAGAGGAGATATTTCATATATGCTGGATGCACCAGAGAAAGTCAGGAGTCGCATTAAATAAGAACCGTGAGACGGAGCTTCTCTGCTTTTTAGTCTGTTTCAGGGGTTTGCCACATGCAAATACATGAATCTTTTTATTTGTCGTTTCTAAAATATCCTTGTAAAAACAGCACTGTTTGCAGAAATCTCTTCATTCACATTAAAACACAAAGCTAGTACAGATACTCTGCCAACTAATATTCAGAGGATGTTTGTGAAAAGAGTAAGTAGTTATTTATTGAAAGGAAATAAAATCTTTAATAAACCTAAATTTAGAACCAAGACAAAGGAATTGAGTATTTCAGTGAACGGTGTTAAATTATGGAACAACCTTAATGTGGAAATGAAAGAATCAAAGTCAATTCATGTATTTAAAAGATGCTTCAAATCAAATATATTGAGAAATGATGAAAGTGTAAACTAAGTTAGTGTCTGTGTTTATTTAGGAAATATTGAAACAGGAAGTAAATTTAAAAAATGAGTTTATTTATATTGTAACTTTAGGAGATAATTATTAAGACTTTTGTTTGTAATAGGGGCAGATTATATAAGATTTTTTTCTTCTTTCTGCCCCTTTTCATTCAACTTTGTATTGTAAATATTGATGATAAATGGTTTGTATTTTATGCTTTTTCCCCTCTTTTGAATGAAATAAAATTATAAAAATAAAAAAAACACCAAAAATTACCATGCTGTAAAAACAATACCAGGCCTGTATTTGTTTTTTTAAAACATGAAATAATTAATTAGAGCTCAAATGTAAATATTTGGACACAAAGCTGCAAGGTAGGAAACGTGTGAATCAACATGTCAGTGGCCGTAAATATGATCTGTCAATGTGTGTGATGTTCTTGAGGTTATAGGTTAGCTTAGAGGTGGGACACTTGTGCATTTTGCTGCTTTCAAAACCCAACAGTGTACTGAGTGAGTGCATTGTGAAATATATTCATGACTTCATGTGGGGCAGGTTTGAAAGGTTTGCCACAGAGCAAATAAAAGTGAAGCTGTTCAGTTAATGCTGCTGGGCCACTATAGCTGAAACTAGCCATAATCCCCTCAACATTGTCAAACTGGTCTTTCAGGAACAAAGAGGGATGTCTAAAGAAAGAGAACAAAACAAATCTGTACTTAAACCTAGACCGATGTCTGTTTAGAGCTGAAGCTTGTTGGTCGCATCATAAATGGCTGAACATTGTCCTCCTGCTTTTGTGTAACAGTTGTAGCTAATAATAAGCTTGGGGAAATAGTTGTGTGAAAAAACGCCTGATGCTGAATGGAGGTTTTGCATTATCAGCAGTGCCAAATGACATGAGACAAAAGCCAACAGGGTGGAGCGATCTCTCAGGGATGCAGGGATAATGGTCAGATTGTTGGGGGGTTCATCAGCCTGTGTTGCCACACTGTTTTGTGTTAAGAGGATATACATTCAGAGAAAAAAGAGTAATCCTACATTCATTTACTTCAGCCTGCTCTCAGGGTTCCTGCCACTTTGGCACTTCACATGTGCCAGTGGGCGAGGGAAAAAGGAACTCCAACAGAGGTCAGAATATGCATCAAGTGGACGGGACCTTGAGTGGATCCTCATGTTAAAAACCCAGAGGAACCAACAGTACACCCCCCATTTTCTCTGCTGTATGGTCTGCCCTGACCTTGGGCCTTTGTGAGTGTCACAGTGTTTTAGCTGCTAAGCCTTTCCTCAAACAAACAGTAACATAATGATACTTCAAACCCTTCCAGCACCACAGGGTGTCCTAAATAAGCTAGGCGTCCACAGCCTCTTCAAGTCCTTTTGCTTTACTGTGAATACTAAACTGGACTGTGAGGGGCTGAGGAATGCCTTAAAACCAGAAGAATGTCTATGTTGTCCCTCAACAATTTTATGCGTACCCTACTTAGCCCATGGAAATGTAAATTGCTACGATGCAGAGTAACTAAGACGTCATATCATGCATGGGATCCTCCGTCTAACAGGGTTTAACATGGTAGTCACGGGTAGAGACGACTTTTGTGTTATTGTGTGTCGAGTTCTCTGTCAGGTCCTTTCTAATAAGGATATCGATTACATGCTTGCAGGGGGTGGTGCTGGTCTTAAAGGCTGATGTGAGCATTTAGAACCTTAAGCTGTATCTGGGCACAGAGATCACTGGTGCACCACGCTATTGTCTGTGTCTGTGCTGACTGCCACGGTTGTCAGCTGAGAGTGAGGCTGAGGGGCCTGTGCCGGGGCTGGGGTTGCCTTTCTGACTGCCTGAGAACAAAGCACCTCCTCTGGCCTGTAATCAAAGCCCTGGGAAATAACAGACATGACATTCACCTGGACAAACACAAATTTACTTGGAGTGTGTGTGTGGCATTTGCATCTACCTCGGTGTGTGTGTGTAGTTGCTCTCTCTTGAAGTTGTATTCTCACACTGGGGGGGGGGGATATCCAAGAAACCTGTTCTTCAAAGCATTTTCCATGCAGTAACAGACAAAACTGTCCCTGAGCTTTTTGACATGACTGCTTCTAGTGCCTCAGGTGTTACCTCAGGGACCTGCTGTTGTGTTGAATTGGAAAAGTCTTCTGTTCTCGGTTTACCCTGAGAAAGAGCAGGACTGTTTAGTACCAGTGGGAACAATTGATTTTTGTCTGTGTAAGGTCAAAGTCAAAGCTTAATAAATGCAGTATTTACCATAATCAGTTTTTTTCTATTTTTGAGGTGTAAATATTCATGTGACATTACTGGGAGCAAACTGGAAATGTTTTCTGTCTTGCTTGTGTCAACCAAAGGGGCCTAACTTTGTCTCTCAGACCTAAATAATGTATTAAATATATCTTTTTTTTTCACTTTAACCTTTCACCTCTTTTCCTTTTTTCCTCAGATACGTGGAGGGAAGCTGATGATCACAAATGCCCGTAAGAGCGATGCCGGAAAATATGTGTGTGTCGGCACAAATATGGTTGGAGAACGGGAAAGTGAAATAGCTGAACTCACAGTGCTGGGTAATTAGCCGTGTTTTTGTCTTTACAGCACCTCACTTACTGTCTGCTTTACGCTTTTGTTTGCGTTTGTGTCGCTAAAAGAGAACCCAGATGTTTAGCATCTACAGGACAAAACTGATTGCTGTTTAATCACATGTTTAATGAGGAACTCACACTGAGCAGCATCTTGTCTGTAACCAGCTGCTTCCATTATTGACCTTTGACCCAGATTCTCTTGTTTCTCTGCTATGATCATGTCTAGTTGTGATTTTAGCAACATGTATTTTTCAGCTTTTCTTTAGAAACCTCATATTCTGTGAGAAAAGTTTAACCTGAGTAATAAAATCTGAAATATAAGAGCAAAATCAAAACGGTCGAGGAATTTAAATACTTAGGACTTGTTTTAAATTCAACATTCAGTTTTTAAAAAAACATGTCAAAAAAGTGTCCAATACTATGAAATATAGTTTGTCTGTTTTCAGACACGTTCGACATATGCTGACTTATGACGCTGCAAAAATGTACCTGGAGGCGATGATCATTTCTCACTACTGCATAACATGTTGGTCTCAGGCATGTGAGACGACCACTAAGCCGTTAAGATCTCTGTAATCAAGCAGTTAAAGTACTGGATAAAAAACCATTGAGGCATCATCATTGCCCAATACTTGCAAAACATAATATGTTAAACTTTGAAAATCTAATTACTTATTCAAATGTACAATTAATCTTTAAAGTCTTAAATAATGTGGCGCCTCCTCCGCTGAAAGGATTTGTTCAGCTCTGCTCTGACAGGACAACCAGGTCTACAAGTCATAATGACTGCAGAGTACCAAAACGTAGTTCGGCCTTTGCGCAGACGGCCTTTTCTTTTAAAGGCATCAAGAAATGGAACGAACTCCCACAGACCTTGAAATTTTCCACTGACCTGAAGAATTTCTCAAGTAATGTCAGGAAGTTATTATTAGAGAACCAGCACTGTCAGCATTCATGATTTAAATAGTGTATTAGTTTTAGTGAGATTTTATTGTGTAATTGTATGGTATTATCATTGGTTGTTGTGTATTTTTAAAATGTAGCATTTTGTATTTTTTTACCTGCTCAGGGACTGCAGATGGAAACTAGCATTGGCTATAATCTGGCGTAAAGCATCTTTAATGTTTTTTGCGCATTGTCCCTGTTAAATAAACAAATTAAAAAACAATTTTTTAAAAAGAAATAAAACTCCTGACCAATGAGCTGATGTCAAAAACCAGAAACCCTAGTTAATGACAGACTGCCCCAGTTAGAAACCAGGATAGACATACCACCTGATTTAGAGCAGCTGTGAGGTGAGGAGTTGTTTTTTGAACCTTGGCTGTAGAGTGCTGGGTCACTGAGACGAGACAAAGCTTTATTATAGGAAAGGTAACAAGATCTTATCTCATCCAATCCCGCGCTGTCCTGTTTTTAATTAATGTGGAGTCTTGTTATATATAAAATAAATCATGTAATTCACAGCCAAGTCATTAGTGACTGGTGGCTCAGGTTTTGCCTTGTTAGTCATGCAGACCATTTATTCCATGTTTCTGACTCGTGTAATTAGTTTTACCCATTTAAATTTGTGTACAACATTTTGAACTTTAGGTCAGCATGCGTCAGGTCTGACCCTGAAAAAGTGATTAATGCTAAGTTTACTTTCCACATTGGTCAATTTCCCTGTAGGATTAATAACTTGTCTGTCAATCTGACATTCTGGAGAGTTTTTTAAATTTTTCCTCCTAAATAGTGCTTTTTTGGCAATTTTGTCTAACAAATTATTTATGCTAAGGGTACACAGTATCTTGAAAAAATACTGTAGGTGGTTGTCTGCATTTTGTCAACAAAATAATTCAGCAAATACTTAACAGGATAATACCTCATTATATTTAGACATTAGTATTTGCTGTATAGACAGTGAATGCTATAATTAACCAGAGATAGCTGTTCATTAGTTGATGTTTTTAATTTGCTATCGTTGTCTGTGCAGAGCGCCCCAGCTTCGTACGCCGCCCAAGTAGCCAGGTTGTGTTAGTGGACCAAAGTGTAGAGTTTAAATGTGAGGCCCGTGGTGACCCGGTTCCCACCGTACGCTGGAGGAAAGATGATGGTGACCTGCCTAAAGCAAGGTATGACTCATTTTACCTCCTTTGGCCAAGCAGTAACTTTCTCACTCAGCTCTCTTTGGTTCTTTGCTTTTTAATCTGTGCTTTTAACTGTTCTAACGTATTATAAAACATTTAACACGTGGCTTTACTCAGACATGAAATTCGTGAGGACCACACTCTGAAGATTCGTCGCGTGATCTCAGCTGATGTCGGCTCCTACACCTGTGTGGCAGAGAACATGGTGGGCAAGGCGGAGGCATCGGCCACGCTCACCGTCCACGGTAAGCGAGAGCTCTGCTACAATTCTAAAGCTGCACATTGTTCTGGTTGCTGAGTGCGTGTATTATGGCCTCTTGGACAAATGTTCCAAACTCATTTCCATTTTGACCTTTCGTGCAGCCTGATTCAAACGTAATTTCACCGAGCTACCGTAGAGTAAAAAGCCATCAGCTTTGCTACTATATGCTCATCACTTTAACTCTTCTCTCTCAATTAGCTGATTGATTTATAATAAAAAGGAATGCAAAAATCCATAACAGCTGTAGAGCTGTGCACATGGGAACCGGGCAACAATCGATTTCATTTGCCCTATACAAGTGACATTTCTCCAGAGGCCAGCCCTCCTTTATGCTTTAAGACTTACAGTGCCATTTGTGAACCTATGGAATATGTGTCTCCTGTGGCCCTCTCCACTGGACCTCTTATTAACACAGTTGGAATATAAAGCAGCTGGTCACAGAGTGTGAACATTCAGAAAGAAACCATTCAATGAAAATGGGGGGTGGGAGCACCCCCCAAAGCCTCCTGAGATTCAGAGGAACACAGGGGCCATTTAACGCCAAACTAATAGGAATGTTTGGAGTCTGGTGAGACAAGAGGGGAGGGGAGGAGGAGGAAGCTTAGAGCATAAAGGGTGGGGAATGGTTGGAGAGATAGGGTGCATGTTGGCGTTGGAGAGGTGGCTCAAGACGCAAAACGGTTTGGGAATTGGGGCTGGGGGTGATGCAAAGGATAGATGGTAATAAGGGGATTTCTGATGTGAGGTCAGTCAGTGTGCAGGACAAAGCACCCCCACCCCCCCACATGCAAACAGCGATACATGTTCACATGGTTACCCTTTACAATTAATCTCTGATTTTCTCTTCAGGAGAGCAATCTCTAGATTGGTTTGAGGCACAAAATTAGATACACCTGCCAATACACTCATCAATATATCTACTTCTCTTATTGCTTCCCCCCCCCCCATTCTTTCTCTTCCCCTGATGAAAGGTTAGTTAATGAAAGTGAACAGCATTGATGCAAGGCTCAATAAGCTGTTCTCCTGACTTAGAATCATATTTTAAATGCTAAAACCTCCCTCGTCCTCAGTGGAAATTAAATGTCTTAACCTCAGGCCAATTCCCTTCTGCCTGCATGAAGAAGAACGACACTGACCTTCTTTTCATACATCAAACAAACCCTGCCCCTCAATCTTATATAAGTTGGAAAGTGAAGACTATTATATTGACTTTATTTTAGCAAAAGTTTTGAGGAAAACATTCATATATAAATCATATTGTCTGAAACAGATGGTAAATGACGTCTAAACCAATGATATTTCGAAGTTCCAAGAATCATTTGCATCTACTCTTCAGATCTCTACGATTTATCCAGCCCAGGATGCAAAAAGGCCAGCAAGGCTGTGGGTACTGAGTAGTCCAGCTAATTAAAGACAAGCAAGCCACAGTCCCACGCTCGGAAATGACATGCTTCTAATTACAGATGCACGCACAGGAATGGAAGGAAAAGCTGGGTAATTGCAGGTCTAAATGGGCCAAAGAAGGAGAAGCGATGTATAGGTAGCGAGATGTCGCTGTTGTAGTGAAGAAAACTGTGTTGTAGGGTAGCAGAAGTTTAGTCGATGGGTTTAGTGGGCTTTGTCATCAGCCTGCATCAAAATTCAAATCTGGGTAAGATCGCTGTGCCTCTGAATCTGAATAAGTGAGCTGGCGATTTGCATAGTTCAGTGGATAACTTTTTCAAAGAGAGGAATGACACGGGATTGGTTATCGAACATTTTCAAGCAAAACGGAATTAGTGTACTTATGCAGAAGACTTGTATGCATCAGTGAAAGCTGAAACCATTTAAACAAGATGCAAAAAGGAGTTTAATTTATATAAGAAATTCTTTGCAGTAGATTGTGTTAAGGTTGGATTACAAACATAGCAAGACACAATATTAAGGACGCCATTCTTCAGAGAAGATCTCTTATAGGAGCTGGACCGCTGCAGTTTTCTCTCCCTCCTGTGGTCAGATTGTCAGTGAACAATGGCATCAGTGTGGAAGTGGCGCCTCTGGCTGTTTGTCTTTCAATGGGTTCTGCTCTCATATAACCTAATCAGTGAATTATTGCTTTACACATGTTTATCAGTCCACTACACCTCCTCTGGAATTATAAATACGTCAAGAAAAATATTCAAGTGACTGATTGAATTAACGCATAATTGACCAAGTCACTCTCCATATTTATGGCTTCATTTTAAATTGTTAATCTAGGCCACATGAGAGCATGGCACAGATGTGGAATTTTCAGCTTTTAACCAAAATAAACATACAACTCTGCAGGATCTAAGAACTCAACTGAATTGTATCCGTGTCTGGTGTGATTAGATAATATTTACCATGCATTTTATAAATTAAGCTTTATCAGTGGATGCCATTTTATTATAAATAAGCCGTTTCAGACTGCATTCAACAGAAGTCAGGAAACCAATTTGTTTTTTTTTTTTGTTTTTTTACAGCTGGTTAAGTTTGCTGTTAGCACTGATTTGTTTAAAGAAAAAAATCTTGCAAAGAATTCTAGTCCCTTGAGAAGATTTGCTAATAACCCATGTAAAGCGTCTGGAAGGAGACTTGGAACTGGTGCCAAAAGTGAGTGAATGAGAGGAAGTTTCTCGTCAGTGGTCCGTTTGCTGTTCCAGTCATGATAAATGCTCACATTTGGCTGGGAGCCATGCATATATAAAAGGTGTTTTTTGTATGTGCTAAATGATCTGTACTAAAATAAGGCCTTAACATATAGCTCCAATAGTCAAAGAAAATGTTTTTAACACACCCACACAAAGTGAAGGAGGCGTTCCGGATTCAAACACCAAGAAACAACTTCCTCTGCGTTTGTTATCCTGGTCAATTCCAATTTATTTGTAAAGCACACCAAAAAATTGATACATGAAATTTGCACCCATACAATTTAACAAGGGCAAAAAAAATAATTCCTCAAAGTCATTTAAAAAATACAATAAAAACCAAAAATCTAATCAAACTGTCAAGTTTTACTCAGGTTGATTGTCAGTTAGAAAAGGTGGGTGTTTAATAGTTCCTTGAAAAGCCTGTCTGTTTAATAGCACTACCATTCAAAGCCCAGTTATTATGACCGCTGTGGCATTTTGTTCATAGCCTGATCTTTATGGGCTGATTGGTTTATTGATACAAAATCCCCTTTATGTGTGAAAAGCCCAAAACAAAGTAACCAGGTCCGATTTAAAGCCTGTTTCACAACTGTGATCAGAGCATCATGGGAGAGTTAGGGTTACCTAATTAAAGGCTTAGAAACATAAGAATGGATATGTGAAGGAGTTGTGTCTTATTGTTGTGTGAGTCTAGAGACTCAGTCATAAGCGTCTTGTTCTGGGGGTGTTTTGATGTTCGCCTTATCTGCATTTTAAAGGCCAGCAAAAGACAGGGGGAGGAGGAAGGGTTCAGTCATTATTCTGACTGACAGCGTTTATGTTTCCGAGGGAGCCGTTGAAGCAGACAGATTAGATAAGGTGAGCGATTGGCTGGGGGGAGATTCATGACCAGAGAGTGACGGTTAACATTCACCTTGGGTTTTTATGAGCCAGGTTTAAATATGCAGAGCTCAGGAACTGTGACCTCGCTGCTACGTATTTAGGGGTGCTCAAGGCTGCATTGAAAGCATAGGGGCGTTCAACCTCAGACAACACCTGGATAGAGAAGAAAAATCAAATGTGATGCTTCTGGGTGTAAAACATCTCCTGTCCACATCATATTGGTATCCATGAGCTTTTTTCCAATGTTGTCCCCTTTCCCTGAAAATGTTCCAAGATCCTGACAGTACTGTCAGTATTACATGTGTGTTTGCATTTTTAATGGTAGTTTTGTTCACTCAGTAATTATTCTTTGTTCATTATTCTATGCTGCTTGCATCACGGTGTCCCTAGAGCTTGGATTAAAGATGAAACATGACATGTCTTTTATTCCCAGGGTGATGATGATATAATTATTTGTACCCATGGACATTGCACTGTTTTGTTTCAGTTTTTTAATCTCTCCTCTTGTTGTCATGCTGTTTATTATTTATTTATTTATTCATCCATGTGTTTTTTTGCTGTTGTGTTTTTGTTTCCCTTTTAGTCATGTCTGGTAAGTTGAATTGTCACCTGTCACCTATTCACCGCCCTGACAGAGACAGGAAGGTGTTACAACCCTCCCTCCATCCTTCACCCATCACCTCACCACCCTTCAAACAGCTCTCATGTCTCTGTTGTCATGGGCAACAGGGACTAAAGGACTTTAGTGGGTAAAAAAAAAAATGCTCATCTTGTGCCTCCAAGGTAAAGCAGTGTCATTTCATTGTATTTTTCTTTTTACATTTTATGCATTCCCTCTAAAAAAACAACTAATCTTACTTGTAGAAAAATTGTGTCTACATTTCTAGCGACAGTTTTGAGATTGCCTTATGTAAGCAACAACACAGCCACTGTTTAAAGAGGTTACAATGATTTAAAACTTTTAGCACACAAGTTAAATTAAAGGCTGCTTTTTGACCTCTAAAAGTCATAAAGTTTTATTGGACTTTATGTGGAGCATCACAGATGTACATCACTGTCGTTGCATTATATCACCGTTCTTTATTTAAGATCGAATTTGTCGTTGGGATGCATGAATACTGAATTCTGTTTGAGGCCTGCGACACTGCAAGCTGTCGTCATGGACAGATGGCTCAAATTTATTCCCCATTTCCATGTAAATTTTAATGATCCATGCCTTTGCCAATGCAAATGAGGAGTACAACCCTTGTTTTCTTATTCATTATATCTTATATATGTTTGCATTTTTAATTTGGACACTTGTTTAAGCTGCTGTACACTCACCATGCAGCATTTTCAAAGAGATGCAACTCTTATCTTTATTCTTTTATTCAATCTTTAACTAATTGTAAAGTTATGACTTCTATTGTAGTGTACTCTGACATGTTTCCCTTTTCTGTGGCTAACTGTTTATATGGCTGTCCTGCAGTGCCCCCAACATTTGTGGTGAGACCGAGGAACCAGGTGGTTGGAGTTGGCAGAACTGTCACTTTCCAGTGCGAGGCCACTGGAAACCCACAGCCAGCCATTTTCTGGCAGCGGGAAGGCAGTCAGGTAAATTAAATAAAATACAATTCAGGATTTTATTTCAAAACTCCTTCCAAACTTTGGAAAAAGACTATTTGTAGACATTTGTTGCACTTTAACTGACACCATAATCCAATAAGACCCGAGGCTGCTTTGAAACAAGGGAGTATCAGCCAGATTTTTTTCCCTGCAACAACGTTCATAGATAGAGAGGGGGATGAGATTTAAGGGGGGAAATCTCAACTTGTGACCCCTTGCAGCGAGGAAATCTTGTGGCTCAGTTGTTCTGCAGAGGGCTTTTTTCTGACATGGTTTAGATACTAAAAGAAATAATCACTTCAACCTATTCAAAGCTTTCTTAGTGATTTCTTGTATCTGATGATGTCTCATTTACATATCCAAATGGATGTTGTTTCTTCTAGGATGACTAAAAGGTTTGAATAAAAGGTGTAAATCCTTTGCTATTGTCTAAATCAGGGGTACTCAATTACAAACCTGAAAGGGCCAGATGACCATGGAGGAGTCCACGGGCCGGGTGGGGGGGTGCAGCTCCACTTCCTGTAGCAGTGTGAGAGATGTGCCGCCGATTTGCAGTGGACTCTATGAAATATAAACAGTTTGGGAAGGGGGAGAGGCACCCGATTGGTCTGCGGGGGTGGGGGTGGGGGGGTGCACATTGTAGCTGCCTGCAGAGTAGCTCCACTTCCTGAAGCTGTGGGGGAGGCGCGGCGCAGTTTCGCAGTGAATTTTAAGAAATATTGACAGCTTTGGGGACACAGTAATTGGCTTGAGAACCAGAAATAGGACGAATCCAGCCCGCATATTGAGTACCTGTGTTCTAAATCATGTATATTTGGCTGTTGGCAACAAATTGTGAACAGCATTCCCAAAGAAGTTTTCAAAATGTCTTGAAACATTCACAAAGGTTCTCAATTTTCTCACACAATGTTCCAGGCATAATACAATCATGAAGGAAATCAGGGTAAATTCTGAACAGGTTAAGACAGAAGAACAACATTCTGAGACTGCATAACGACAAGAAATTGTGCACAAATGTCACAATTTGTTCGCAGATTTGACAAGTTTTACAATTGTGCCGCAAGTAACAATTCAGTGTGATTCCGACTGAGAAGTTGCTAGTTTTCTCACAGATTTGTCTCCAATATGCAGAGTTTCTGTACAATTTTCAGTTTGATCAACTATCTGTTCTGTTGTCACACTTCACAGAACCTCCTGTTCTCCTACCAACCTCCTCAACCCTCCAGCCGGTTCTCCGTATCTCAGAGTGGGGACCTGACCATCACCGATTCTGAGCGCTCAGATATGGGGTACTACAGCTGCCAGGCTCTGAACATTGCTGGCAGTGTGATCACCAAGGCTCTGCTGGAAGTTACCGATGGTAGGCAGCTCATCCTTTAAACACATTTTTTTGCCTGCAACAAAGAGAGAGAATTACAAACACTGAAAGGAAAGCCAAGAAGAGAGATATTGGAATTTGAGATAATCTGAAGCTTGTGAGTATAATATTGTTCATCTGTAGTTCTGTGGTTGTGCTCCGAAGCATATTAATATCCGTATTGAGGTTTGTGAGGTTTGGTCTGGCCTTTGCGAAGTGTTCCTGTCAAGGGATAGAGACTTTCTGGTGCCTGTGCACCCAGATCATGGCTCACAATTTTGGTCCTCTGGCTTCACACTGGCTAACATCTCCTTCAGTCTTCTACGGCTGGCTTGCTGCAGTCTACCGTTCGAAGACTGTGGCTATGTGGTGAGGTCTGGACTGGGTCCTTTCATTACCCTTCTAGCCAATCTCTGTCAGCCTTGTGGACAAACTATGCCTCACTCCCACCATTCCCACAGTTATCTGGGCATCTATTACTTTGTCTATGACACACCTAGATTCATCCCTTCATTTACCAAATGTCCTTCCTCATTTAAGGCCTACATTGGTATGCTCCATCTCTCCCTGCTCCTCTCCCCCTCTCTCATTCTGTCGTGCTCTCTGGATAATAATAACAGTTATTAAAGTGAGCAGGCTACTCCGAGGCCACCACTTCTCCGCAGGCAGATCCGGTAATAACAGGTCACGTTGACAATGTTTTAGTAATTGTACCATCCTTTACACAAAAAGCAGAGACAAAGCAGCCCACAGATTACACCACAGCATCGCTCTGAGGATCTATGTGCACACACATACATCATTATGTGTTGCCTTACACTGTGTTTGATATTAATTTGAGTTCTACTCACTGAGGGTAATTTGCTGGTAAATCAGGAGAGCTGACAGCAATGGTCATCAATAGTGCAATAAATAATATTAATCAGAGGGAGGCAGATCTATTGTAGGAATATGATAAATAACACGGAGATGAAATAATTAAAAAAAGGTTTGTGTAATTAAAGTTCGTCTCACACTTTGTCATTTTAATCTCCTGCTGCACCTGTTTTCTCTGCATTAAAAGCTTTTTTTCTCTTTTTGCCTTTGTTCTGGTTGAACACCCAGGATCACACAAGTTGTGAGGCAGCAAGCCTCATGTTGATATCTCTTCTGGCTACATGCTTTTTAAGCCTCTTTCCCTAGTTGTTTATTTGGCTGGTGGAAAGATTTATGAATTGTTGGCTACTAACATTCTAATGTATACCGTTAGGCATATGGTGGGTCTGCTGTGACAGAAATGAGGCTGTTTCATTTTAATTACAATGCTATTATTTCGCTGAGATCAACTCCTGCTGCTGAGTGATTTGAAAATTGCTTCCAGTTCTTAAAAATAATTGTCCAATACTCACTATTCTATACCTTTTGTGTTTATTTTCCCCCCCAGCTGAATATAATTGACTCAATCCCGGTTCCCTGTTGCACGGCTACACCGGATTTGCAGCTTCTACTCGTCCTTATAATTGCACATTCTCCTTCCTTTTTGCACAGTGGTGTCAGACCGCCCGCCTCCAGTTATACGGCAGGGGCCGACCAATCAAACCGTAGCTGTGGATGGTACCGTGGTCATGAACTGCGTGACATCTGGTAACCCCAACCCCACCGTCTTGTGGAGAAAGGATGGTGTGTTAGTGTCCACACATGACTCCAGGATCAAACAATTGGACACAGGTGCCCTGCAGATACGATATGCAAAGGTAAGGCACCTGTGTGTGTGTGTGTGTGTGTGTGTGTGTGTGTGTGTGTGTGTGTGTGTGTGTGTGTGTGTGTGTGTGTGTGTGTGTCTATTTATAGATTTTTTTTTTCAATTAAGATTTTCTATTATGCTGCCTTTAATATCTGACTCCATTCCAATAAACTTCAAAGTTTTCCATACCACATCCATAATGAGCTTGGCAACCCCCTGCTGCTTGGTAAATAAAGCATGTGTTTCTGCCAGCACCCGGCACTCAGTGGGCTGTCAGTCAGTTGTCGAAGGGTTGAAATGGAGTCTGTGAAGTTGAACACTCCGCGGTTCCTGTCAGTCAGTGAGTGCAGTGTTTTTCTGTGTGTCATTCCCTGTGCGTCCATATGTGCAGGCAAGATGGCAGGCCGTGTGATGCTGAACACTCTTAGGCAGAGACAAGTAGGGGGTGCTGACGCGCCTTCCAGATTGAGGCATCAAGGGGTCAGAGTTCATGTCAGTTTGCGGTGTTCTGATGAATGCTGGCATGTCTTGCGGTGACAAGATTGCGTTGTGATTGGGGTGTCGGTGCGAGGCAGGCAGGAGGCGATGCATCTGAGCCGCTCTCACGCTGAAGAGGAGTAAACTCTGCAGACGCTTTACATTAATGAACTTGTCATATCTCCCAGACAACAATTTAATGAAGATGTTTTTGATGCATGTTTTTTTTCTTTAAATGATTTTAATGTGTGCTATTGTTTACAAGTTCAATAGATTTCTGTCCATGCAAACTGAAATATTCCCACCTCGGGGACTTTGCAAGGCATTGTCTTGTATTCAAACTATTTATCTCCCTGTTTTTTTAATCTTCATGTTACACAACACAACAGACCATAGCAGACTGTATATCACCATTATAGCAAAAATGAATTATTTGCCTTACACTTTCCTGCAGTTAACACAGATGCCTGTTTTAAAAATGCAGCATGAAGAGTATGTTTTCATGACCAACAATTTCTTTTGGTCTTGCGAGATTAGTGAACGGAATATATCAGAAACTTTTTAGGATTGACTGGTTTTGGTCTCATCTTAAAATACCATGGCTGAATTATTCATTAATATTAATATTCTCAGCTTTTGCACTTTGAAAATAATTAACTTGATCAAGTTTTTATTTTTATTCATAATATTTAGGTGTTTGTCAGCCATATAATTTATTATGACTACTATTAAAGTGCAAATTTCACTCATAAATTTTCAATAAAATCCACGTTTTTTTGCCAACTAAAATCTACAACTCGTCACAAAGTCTTTTTGCACAGAGTGGTGGCTTTTATGTTTTTAGACACTAAGGGAACAAAAGTAGAGAGGAAGAATCTCTAATTAGAGTATGATGCTGTGAATATATTTTCCATTTGACTAGGAATGGTCTGCCATTTGGCCTCTCCAGCTGCTTTATGCTAGTTTTGCTATTAAAGAGATTGAACAGAGGATACCAGCAGTGACAGCTGCCTGCGACAGACCATTCAAATATCAATAAACAGCAGTGATAGTTTGGAGAGAAGAAAGCAAGGGTCCGTTACAGAGGGAGACACTTTGACAAATTCAAATAGTTTCTACTTCATCAGGTTTCCTCCCTTCTCTTCTTGCAGCTTGGTGACACTGGCACCTACACCTGCATCGCCTCTACTCCCAGTGGAGAGGCCTCATGGAAAGCCTCTTTAGAAGTCCAAGGTAAAGCTGACTTTAATTTTTGTCCAATAAAAGCAGTTTTCTTCATTTTACATTAATATATATTTTGAAGTTGTTCATTTGAACTAACCACCGTTGGACTGTCTCATCTTTTTCCACATTTCTCCAATCAGAATTTGGAGCTCCAGTCCAGCCAAACAGACCCACTGACCCAAACCTAATCCCCAGTGCCCCCTCAAGACCCGAGGTTACTGATGTTACACGTACCTCCGTCACACTGTCCTGGAAACCTAACCTTAATTCTGGAGCCACACCCACATCTTATATCATCGAAGCCTTCAGGTATTTTCTTTTACTTGATCAGGAATTTAAAAAAATGATTGCACACTTCATTTCTTATAAAATTCTGTCTGCTGTGTGTCCACAGTCATGCATCAGGGAGCAGCTGGCAGACCTTGGCAGAGCATGTGAAAACGGAGTCATTTGTACTGAAGGGTCTCAAGCCCAGTGCAGTCTACCTCTTCTTAGTGCGAGCAGCCAACGCCTATGGACTTAGTGATCCCAGTCCTATCTCTGATGCTGTGAAAACACAAGGTGAGAACTGAACTGCCTTTTAGTGATGTTAGGGTATTATTTAGAACATTAGCTTGTTTAATTTCTTGAGCTTCATTTCTTTGGTTTTTCGAGCAGATATCCCTCCCACCAGTCAGGGCGTGGACCATCGACAGATCCAAAGAGAACTGGGAGAAGTGGTCATCCACCTGCATAACCCCACCATTCTCTCCTCCTCATCAGTCAGGGTGCAGTGGACAGTGAGTATGGTTTCCTTTAGCCTTATCACCTGTTTTCCTTTAAGGACGTTTTTGGCCACTTTCAACAGTTTAACATTATAAACTGTTTCTGTGCTAAAGATATAAATAATTACTCTAACCTGTTGAGGAAAGCTTCTTGAAGGCCCTAGTTTGAAAAAAAAAAGTAACATCTTACAGGAATACTGAGCTAACTGCTTATCCAAGTTCATAAAAAAACAGAGTGGATTGATGGCATCTTAAAACAGCTTCAATCTTCTAAATTTCACACAGCTTCATCAGTTATTTTTGCAGTAGAAATGTGTGCATGTAAAAAACCCATAGAATTTCAATTAATTAAGCATTTGATGTTACATTTATGGTGATGTTAAGTATTTTAATATGATCTTTGCAATAGACCACTAAACTTTTACATTTGAGCATTTTTAAAACAGCAGTAATACATTCTGGTCTTGAACTAGCAGTTAGCTCATCAGTCCTGAAATTATTGAATGGTGAAAGTAGTAAAATACTTACGCTTTTATCCATAAACACAAATCAGAATGGCCAAACTATCTCATTAAAACCAAATGGATGCATTTCTGAATTCCTACAGCTCAAGGTGATATACTCATGGTCAAACTATCAAACTACCAAGCTCAGTTAAGATGGCAACAATAAAGAATCACGCATGAGTCCGCACATTGCAGAAAACATTTTAAAAAGCAGTTAAACTTCTCCGTGTTCATATGGAATCAGCCTGAACTTGTCACCTTGCCAAGATCCAAAATCCTAAAACTTTTTCCACATTTCCGACTGAACCAGCCTTATAGCTAAACTTCAGAGTGCCATGCCGTACTGTATACTAAGCGTAGCGTGCCAGTCTGTGCCCTCTCAGATTGGAAACATTTGACCACTGTTAAAACGATACAACTGGGAAGGAAAGAGTCTCATGCTCTTAGGTGGAAATGGCTTACAGATGTTAAACCGGATAGGTGGTGAAGTACAGCTGGGAGCTCATGGTGGGTTTTCTGTGCTTCTGCAAACTGAATATGAGGTACTAATGTCCTCCTTTAATGGATCTGGTTAGTATATCTGTTTGAGAGAATATTAAACATGTTGCCTAACATCCTATACTAACTATGTCTGTGGGATGAATCACTGAAGGATAAAAACAATCCCAGTTTGATTTTGTCGACAGGCCACCCCCTACATTCCCAGGTATTATGAAGTGTCATAGTGAGTGATAGATGGAGGATGAGGAAACAAGGCAAGGATACTGGCATGTCAAGACTAATTTAAAACATTACTGGCCAGTTACTGCGTCTCACTGGAATGCTCCAGTAAAACACATGACATGAGGGGGAGCTGACATTGTAGTTAAGTGACACAGTTCCCTCATTTTATGGCGTTAAATGTATTCCCAACGTGGAGTTTCTTGGTTTTTACATTTTCCTTTGTGTTGTGGTAAATGGTTGCACGGTTTTCCGGCTAATGAAGACCACCTGAGCTGGCAACGTGTTTTATAGAGGAGTGATAAAGAAATCACTAAAATCTTTACAAGAAAGTGCTGGTTGCCTTCCATTGGGATTTGTAGGAATATTAGCACACTGGTTAGCAGTTATTCTGATGAATCGTGCTGCATTGCAAAGCAACATTAATTATTCATTGAACAAACAACCAAACTAATTTCATTTATGCAAAATCAGATGCAGTTTAACATCTTGTAGTGTCAACTATTTGCACTCTTTCCTGACTTTAGCAGTCTTTGGAGAATAGGACAGGATGAGACAGACTGTTCTGGGAGTCTGGGCCCTATTTAACCAGCTCCAGACTTGGAGGAACCTTTGGCCAATGACCTCATAATGTGGTTTGCACAAATCACTGCTGCTCCAAATGGCGCGTAGACACACAGTCAAAAGGAGAGCTGTAGCTGTGGATGGATAAACAGATGAGTGATGAGATGAATTAGCACCTCATTCCAGCCCATGTCTGGTTCATCAGCCTCCCAAATCTATATTTGTCCTGTGATGCTGTGTTGCTGCATCTTTTTTGACCATGAATTGCAAAGCATGTAATGAACTCCCACTTATTCCTTCTTTGTTTTCACCCCTTTGCCATTCACCAGGTGGAGCAGCAGTCGCAGTACATCCAGGGCTACAAGGTGATGTACAGGCCCTCGCCGGAGGGGCAGCAGAGGAGTGAGTGGGCTGTGTTTGAGGTGCGGACTCCTGGAGAGGACAGCGCCGTGGTGACGCAGCTCCGAAAGGGCATCACATACGAGTTCAAAGTCCAGCCTTTCTTCAACGAGTTCGGGGGAACAGACAGCGATGTTAAAATTGGCAAGACGCTAGAGGAAGGTGGGGGGGATGTGAATGTGGCTGTCTGGATGGGAGTGTTTGTTGGTGCTTCCATGTGTGCGTGCATCTTTTTATGTGTACACAAACACACTTTTATCCGAACAGCTTGCGTGTGTAAAAGCACATACCAGCTGTTCGTGGCAGGCAGGATTATATTATGCTGAAATGTGGTGTATTTAAAGCGTGCTCGGGTATTCAGACCCATACACAACACCCCGCTGCATGTGTTGTACTAATTTTTCATAGGGTGTGGTTGTTGCAGTCTCTTGAGGTTTGGTTGAAACCCAACTGCAAATTTGAATTTGTAGCAAACAGTTCAAGAGAAGTGTGTGTGAGGAGTGTTTACTGGAGTGTGTGTGTGTGTTTTTATGTGTGGGAGTGTTTTCTTTTCTACTTTTGCTCCTGCTTTTGTTAATAATTGATTTTTGAGCATTTAAAAAGGTGATTTCTTTCCTCTCATTAGCACATTTTATGTTAAATTCACCTTTTTTTTAGATTACCATTTGTCCACAGGTTTATATTCAGACATCATCTATATGCCATCATAATAACTTCCTGCCTTTTCCTGTAAACAGCTATTTGCTTTTATTTACCTACAAAAGCACTTTTACGCTACCTCTGTTTGTCAGATAAAAGCACTGTAATTTTCATGATTAGTCATTTGTTCTCACTTCAGCCTTAGTCTCACACTGAGGTAAATCCTGACAGCTAAATTGCACATGTGAAGCTGAGATAGACAGAATCTGGTTATACAAAAATGTATCATGTACAAACATGTGTTTCGTTTTCTTTGTCTACCCCTCCCAGCCCCCAGCGCCCCTCCTCGTAAGGTTACAGTGACGGAGAGTGGGGACAATGGGACTGCCATCGTCGTCTCCTGGCAACCCCCTCCAGAAGAGGAGCAGAATGGGGTGGTCCAGGACTACAAGGTAACACACAAAAAACACAGCCAGCAGTTATTTCAGGTCTGAGCAAATGGGACCTGTTCCTGTTGAAACATAATAGAGACACAAACATGATTGCAGACTAAGCAGACAAAAGAGAATGAGACAATGCACTGACATGGGAAGGTAATGAATTCTCGGTTGAAGCATACCTTTGTGCATCCATCAGTGTGTGCTGAGAGACACTCAGACACCAGAAAAGAAAGGACTCAAATTTTCATAAAGCTGTTTGGGACAGTTGTAAAACAGTGCCATCTAGTGGAAAATGTCAAACCACACAGTTCCTTCTTTCTTTTTCATCAGGGTAGTAAAGGTCTATTTCTCTCTAGTCATTAAGTGGTAATTATAAATTAAAGACAAAATGCTTGAGCTTCCATTTCTCAGGTTATGTATTGAAAATTTTTGTTATGTTTCGTAAATTGAAAAAATAAAATAAAATAAATATTATAACCAGAAATATTATGCATTAACACAAATATGGAGTAAGGTAGTTGACTATGTAATTGAGTGTAAACATATCTTTGTTAAATATAGAGCTCTTCTATTGGCCTGTGCTAATGTATCCATTATTATAAGTTCCTCCTTCTTCCCACAGGCCCCTATGAATTCACACTGACCACCTAATTCTTTAAGCCAATAGAATTCGGGTTTCTGCATTGTCGGTTGTCAATCAATGTGCATGCACTTCACGCAAACCTGTAAAGATGTGGCAGTGCACAGGACGCTCCGCGTCTTCCTGTTTACAGTTGCCATACCGCAAAAGCGCGGTCATGGACAAGTCGGAACAAACTTCTGCTAAAATGTTAGCTAACCCAGCTACCGAGGGCTACATCAACTTCAGAAAGAAAAACAAAAATCAGGTGACTAAACTTGCCGAAAAATGCATTAGAGACCGAAGTGATGCATGTGCACAATTTTAGAGGTGGGGTTAGAGGGAGCAGCAGGGGAGAGAAGGGATGTTTTGGGAGGGGCCTTGGTACGTTGGATTAAAAAAAGGTCTCTCTTGCTGAAATACTACAGACTGCAGCTTTAAGGGGCAAATGAAGCAATTGCAAATAAATTGAAACAGTTGCACAAATAAGTAAGTCAATTGTATTTTTAAATGTTTGTCCCTTTCAAGATGAGAAGCAGAAGGTGCTTCACATCCCACAAGAATGTGATAACACTGTGTGTGTATGTAGATATATATTTATATTTGTGTTTGTTTATACACACACATGCATAGATATATATACACATATACAGATGTGTGCGTGTAAGCATGCCTATTACACACTAAAAAGCGTAGGCTTTTTGCCCTGGTTAAGTGGTTGGAGTGGGCATGGAGTAAAGAAAGCAGAATGTCAGACATCAAGTACGTGGAGGTCTCTGGGCCTCATGCTGAGGTGAATGAAAACTTCTGTTTGTGACCCCAGTCTGACTGAGCTTGTTAAGCCACACGATTTCTGAGAATGACAGCTTTTGGTTTGCCTTGAAATTGTGTTATGGGGGTGATTACATATCCCCATTTGTTTTTCATTGGTTTGAGGCCACACTTAGACTTTGTTATGGCTACCTCAGGTATAGCTGCCCCTGAGTTAATGGTAGCCTTTAAAACAAAGTCACATCATAAAATGTTTTCCTTCCACAGAGATGTAACACAATACCCACGGCGTGCTGAAATGGTGGCATCATCTAAACTGAATGTTGTCACGGAAACCTTGATATTTATTTTATATTTGTCTTTGTTGTGGCAGGTTTGGTGCTTGGGGAATGAGAGCAGGTATCACATTAACCGAACAGTTGATGGCTCAACGTTGTCGGTGCTGATACCCAGTTTGACCCCTGGCATCCGCTACAGTGTGGAGGTGGCAGCAGGTACCAGCGCCGGTCCCGGGGTCAAGAGTGAAATCACCTTCTTTCAGCTCGGTGAGTAGAAACAACCATTTATTCACCACCTTTGTTCTGTGAGTTCCTGTACCTGAATGAAGCCTGATCAGCTGACGAATAATTACATCATTAACCTGCCCATCTCAAATAAAGAGCTTTCATCATTGTGACCTTCTGCCAAATAAATAGACAGTCATGTAATTCCCTTCTTTGTAGTAGGAGACACGTTCAAGCCTCTACCTGCTTTCCCTTTCATTATCAACAGCGATGCTCAAAACTATAATTTAGCAGATTGCTGTTATACAAACATCATCAAACTTGCCACAGAAAAGGATGATGACTTTGAATGACAAGAGGGAGTTTACAGATTTTGTTACAAAAGCTGGCACTGTGATCAGAACAGGTACGCTGAATTCTTGTGTGACAGCGCTGTTGAGCTGAGCACCACACCCTTCCCCCTTTTTCTATTCAAAGATGCAACGTTTTCTATCCTCCGCCTGCTTCAAACAGCAAAGGCAAAGCCTGCACTCTGACATATATCAATTATGCCAAGACACGCACTCTATCCTGCAATGAAGCCGGTTCTTATGCTGTTTTTAAGCACTTTTTGTCCAGATGGACAAATCATGTTTGGAGATGTGATGAGCTAGCCTGCTAATGAGTCTGATAGAAAAACACACTAAAAGCAGGATGAGGTTGAGAGAAACTGCTCCATCTGGTTTTAAATGTGTGATTGAGTGGGCTGGCGTCGGAATGAAGAAGCATTCCCTGTGACTGAAACAATTTATCTCACTTGAAGAGTTCCTGTGGTGATTGTTGCCATGTTCCAACACTGGAGCGGAACAATGCGCCTTGGGGACCAGCGCTTCACCCAAATGCATTTGTCACACTCTGAGCTTGTATGCATCATCCTAGCCTAGATACCTGTACAGTCCCTTGTGGGCTGCTTAGTCACATTGGTAGGCTCCGATCCCTTGGCCAGACAGAGCTACAAACTGAGAAAACAGACGCAAGAAGCGAGACAGCCAAAACGGAGACATAGACTGAGTTACTGAGACGGACAGGAAAGAAATAAGATATGGAGGGCTAAGGACAGGGGACAGTTTTCTTTGAGGAAAGTGTTTTGTTTTTGAGAGATGCTAGAGAAGAATCCCTACAACATAAAAGACTTGAGGGGAAAAAAAATGAAGACAAAGTAACAAAGACGTTAAAGAAATTCAAAATGGCAGAGGGCGAGGCAAGTCAAGAGGTCTTTCATGTATCAGACATGAGGGAGACGTCTAGACAGATGAGAAAAACAGATCTGGAGCAGGTTGTTGTGAGCAGCTGTACAGACAGCATCTGTACAGTTCATTTTCACAGCAGAAACGGCTTTGAGGCATTCACGCCTCAGTTTTTCACAGTTGTGCCTCCGTTTGCTAATTATTGTGGTGTCTGTATTTGAAGGTAATCTCTTTGGATTTATTTATACATTTAGGAAACCACCGTTGCTTGGTGTAAATGATGCCTGTCTGGTTTTCGGTGCATTGGATCTGTTTGGTTGCTTTTGTCTGTTCACCTGATATTGTTGACTGGGATTTGCAATGAAAGCTGTCAGAATTCTACAAACAGCTTTGATTTTGACAGCTCAGTTTACCCACTGAGAAGAAGAAAATCTCCTCAAGCATTAAAAGAAAGAATGTTCTTGTTTGCGCAGTAAAATGGTTCTGTTTATTTACTAAAAGAAACTAATCTTTTCCCTGAACTCTCATGCAATGAATATCTATTTTCTTGTTGCTTTCTTGTTTTCACAAGGTTAAGCACCTGGTTTTGTTTCATAATCAAAAGCACCCTTTAGAGCCATTCCTAACCGTCTTCTCACATCTCCGATCACTCCCTTTATCTAGATTCGTCTGGACGGATGACAGAGACCATGAACCAGGAGAACCCTCTGTCCCAGCAGATCTCTGATGTGGTCAAACAGCCGGCCTTTATAGCAGGAATCGGAGCGGCGTGTTGGATCATCCTCATGGTTTTCAGCATCTGGTTATACAGGCACCGAAAGAAAAGGAACGGCCTGTCCAGCAGCTACGCTGGAATCCGCAAAGGTATTTACATAAATGCAACAAAACAAAATATTCTGGAGTTTCAATTGTTGGTGAGAATATGCATTTAAATATTTATTACTGTAGTTTTTTTGTTTTTTTGTTTGTTTTGGATCTCATAAAAAATGCTGCCAACTTATCTTTTATCTTCCACCGCTGAATGATTTATTTGTTGAACGCTCAAGGTAACGTCTAACAAACTCTTTAAGAAGCGGCGTGAGTTCCCACTGAGAGTGCATCATGAAGACATCTTTTATTTTATTTATTCTGTCATGCTCGTTCTGTGAGGGTGTGAAGAGTGTTTTCAGTCAAGAACATTCTGAGGTCCAACAACTCCCCTTTTAGCAACTCCCTTCTGACTGTGCTGGGAAAGAGAGAATGTTTTGCTACAACCCATTTTTATCAAGGACAAACTGACATTTTCACATGCTTTAGGTTTTCTTATCCTTTTAGAAAAAGTCCCTCGTATGGAGGAGCTGGCCATTTAGCAATAAATCCATGCTACTTAATGTGTGTTATGAAAGTTTGAGATGATCTAAGTACTTTTGGGATGCACGTCAAACCTTGTATAGTAGCCAGACCATGACACAATGACTCTACCTGATTTAAGTTAAAGTGACAGAGTTCGTGACATGTTCAACCTCTACCCACAACAGCTAAAGTATAAAAACAACCATTAGCCTTTCTTTCTGGGTCTCATTTCTGTGTGAGCTGGCTTAATGTGTGGCCTTGGGCTGTGCAGCTGCTGCTGTGAGTGCTACCTGCTCCATCCTCACTTCTTGACTCAGGGGTTAATACTGACTGCCACAGTTCGAGCAGATCCACCCTTCAACCTTGATGCACAGACAATGAACTGATTTAGCTGTTAATCTGTGGCTGCCAAACAGAATAACACAGAGCATCCATGTCCTGAATCTCCTGCTGCCACAGTTGATGGAAAATGTCAAGAGAGGACACCTCAGCAAAAAATTTCTTGAACTTCCAAGTCTATCCTGAGACGTGTGTGTGTGGTCTGCAGTGGTTAGAACTGTTGTGTTTTTACTTATGTATTGGATTACAGAATGCAGTAATGACCTGCGGTCAGGCGTGAGGGAAGAGAGCCATGTAGAATGAGGTTACCCTTTGTCCCTCTGTGCTTCTATATGTTGATGTTTATTCAGATAAGAAAAAAAGGAGCTCTTCAGGGAACAGTAGGCAGGCATGCTCCCCTCCTCCCCCCCCTTCCTCCTCCTCCTTGTGCACCCAGACCACAAAAGGCCACAGTCTTTGTTAGATCTGGTCTGCAAGAATGTTTTCAAAGAGTTTAATTGCAACCACATGAATCAACAATCTGCTGTCAGGGTGAAATAGTTTGAATTGGGATTTGTGCATGTGCTGAAATGTATGGGGGTATTATTTAATAGATATCTGGGTAAAATACCCTGGGACAAACGTATGAAGTCAAAAAATATAGATTACATCACTTTGCATCACTGTGCAAAGCAAACTTTGTAAGCAATGCAGCAGAAGTCATCAAACATTTATTGAGTGAAAATCTTTTAGCAAGTCAGCCAAAGAAAACTGAAACTTGCAGCAAATAAACATAGACTTACATCCTCAATGTTAGCTGGGAGTGAACATCATGTAATGAAACGCTGCTGTTTCATAATAAAAATCTAATTTATGTATTTTCGTCATGTTTACACTTCTCAGACTGTTTTGAGCAGCCTGTGTAATCATCAAAGGCATTCATCAAAATGATAAAAGCCAAACAGCTGAGATCTTCAGACTTGTTTGAGCATCAAGAGGAGAGATTCAAACACGATAAGATGATTGCATCATGTTTTGTTGAAATGGAGGGGATTATTTCAGGAAAAAAAATGTCACAGGCAGAGTTTATCCTCTTGAATTTCTCTCACAGATGAAGTTAGCAACATTTCAAAAATGCAACTACAGTAGTGTGTTGAATAACTGTCAGCTTGTGACAAAGTGTTGCATCTACTTCAGTGCTACTTAGTATTTGTCTGGCCTGAGAGTTGGCTTTAGCTTGGTAGTAGGCGGTGGTTTTCCCATTCAATTGGAAGATCAGGGTATTTGGTTCCTTGTACTGCAGCATGCAACAGTCTCCAAGGGCAAGTACACTTTTAGAAACCCACCCCCAGACCAGATGGTCTTTAGATACATATTTTTTTTTCATGAATATGTACATTTGAGAGAATGGGACACAGCTTAGTTAGTTGTAACATATATTCCTTTGTTTACAGGTATGAAGAAATAATTGTGCAAAGGGCTTTTGTAAAATAAGAAACCAAAGCTTTCCCAACTTTCCTATTACAGTATTTTTCACACAGCCTCTATATGACAACAGCATGAGGGGAAAAAACAAATCATTAAATTATGTCACGACTTTTGATTTTGATGAGTCATCCCAAGATTATCAGTAGTTCCTGTAAGGAACCTCATTAGAAAACTTACCGGAGGGACCCCTGTACTTATATATAGTGTGATTGGGGGAATTGTAAAGTCTTTTGCAGAACCTGGATGAGGTTTAAAAAATGGCCATCGTATAAGTAATTACAAAAAGAATGAATACCATTACATAAATCTAAAAAGCCTGTTTTATTACAGGTGTCTGAGAGTCTGATGATGGCCATGTTAGCATCATAGACCTCCTCCAGACCAGGATCAGAACTAGTAGCTGGTGTTCTCCCCAATGAGTCAGATAGTGGGATAAACAAAGCAGTTAGCTTAAATGCTGTTTTCTAACATGGAATGTTTCTTTTTTTCTCTCAACAGTTCCATCTTTTACTTTCACGCCAACAGGTAAGCACTTTTTTGAGCACCTTATTTACTGATTTGAATTTCTTCTAATTCAATAATAGCTGCTCCAGCACAAGCATTGTTTACTACTCCTAAGAACTCCTTAGAGTGTTAATCTGTTTACATTCAATAAAGATTCATTGACTGTAGTAAAGTCAATGAAGGGACACTTGATGTAAGCCAATAAAAGGAAACGATGAGTTGCACAGCTACCTAAAAACAAATGCTCTGGCGAGTGATTCGTCTGTTTTAGTTGTTGCCACGCTTCTGAAAGGCTGTTAAAACTCGTAGTAACTTGATCAAAGGGCTGCTGGCAACCTCAGATGGGATTTTTAGGAATGACACACCATTTACACACTGAGTGAAGGTAAGGAGGTTATCTGTGAATCAAAGTGACACGCCGTGAAGCGGATAAAAGCTTTCTGTCTATACCAGTTCATAGCTGCGGTCTTCTCCTCCTTTTTCTTTCACTCGTGGACTTTAATCCATCTGAAATTCGGTGTCCGTTGGAGTTGCGTCATCATTGCGGCTAGATGAGAGGAGCTAACACTGAATGCTGGAAACGACTGAAAGAGACTAAAGAGTGTTGCTACACCAGTTGATCCTATCTGTGCTGACTTTGTATCAGTAACATTTGTGTTTGTCTGCCTTAAGGGATGCAACTGAGTAAAATAATTTTGCAGTTGTAGGCTTGTTTCATGTTCTGTTTAGAAAGCGTTTGGCAAGATTTGCTCCTTCTTAGTGTGATTAAACCTGTCACTTGAGGAATATATTTCTCATCTTTTTATCTTGTGTAAGCACCATATTGTGTTGATTTCAATCTAGAATCTGACGATTATACCTCTGTTTGATACAGGCTGTAAATGCAGAAGTCAAATTACTCTGTTTTGAAAAATGGAGACTCTACACAGCTAAGGCCCAGCCTCGTCTTCTTCCACCTACTCTCCTCTCTGGGTGGAGATTGTAATTAAAGTTGGAAGTTTATCTCCCTTTCACACACCGACAGCTTAGAGTTCTTTAAAAGAGACCAACTTGCCTTGTGCACAGCTTCAAATACACCGAATCTGAGCCAGAAAACCAAAGAACTCTGAATCTTTGTTCTTCATAAGCCTCTTATGCATCCTCTTCCTGCTCCTATTGCTTTATGTGACTCAGCTGGAATTATGCCACACTTCACCTGAACTGATACAAACATTCATATTCCATCATTCATAATAAAACTGACATTTAATAATACAATTACTCATTTACATTTCACCTAATATAGCATCGGTATAAACAATGATGCAATTTCAATATCTGCTTTGAAATCATGCCAGAAACGTGTGTTCTTTGTTTTTCAGTGGCATATCAAAGAGGTGGAGAAAGTGTCAGCAGTGCTGGAAGGTAAGGCTTCATTAAGTGTATAATTTCAAATATTTTTATGTTATAGACAATGTATTGATGATGAACCTTTTGAAGAGAAGAAAAGGGTTGGGCACATGCACCTTTCTTTTCTAAACACTAGGAGGCGAGCTGTTTCTTTCCAAAGCAGCACAGAGCAGAGTATGTACATAAAGTGTGTAATAATACTACAGGAACAAAGACCCGTGGAGTCTGATGGGAGCCCATCCCATGTGCTGGAAAGCCACATCCCACCACAAGGCTGTGCCATAGTATCACCATAAAACAGAAACGGGAGACGCCTCTTCACACTGTGGAAATGGGCATTGTACATAAACTGTGAGACTGCACAGAATTAGACTTGCCAAAACTCATTTGTTTAGCCTCTGGATGGCCTTTGGCATGTCGTCATATAGCTGGTAAATGGAAAACCCAGAAAAAAATTCATTCAGTTATTATCCGCTTTCTGCTCACAGAACAGAATGTGCTTAATGCTGCACCATAAGTGTGTGTGTGTGTTGTTCATGTGTTAATGAATAGTTAGCTTGAAGCCATCAACAGTAAATCCATATTCATTATATTACCCCAGTTGTATGATTGAATCCTGTTTGCAGCGCGGCTGTGTCAGCTCTGCATAAAAACAATGGTCGTTCAATACCAACATACAACTGCCGGGGTGATTGAGGAGCTATTGTGAGATTGTATTTGGCTGTACAAGACAAATGTGTTCATTACCCAAAATGAATCCAAGAAATGAGTCATTTAGGATGGAATGAGGAAATGTAATTCAATGCTAATTCAGTGCTGGGATATGCAGTCTGGGAGTCTTTTCTGTGCAGATTTGAATACCAAAGCAATATACAGCCCCACAAGAGTTCACTGCTTTCTCTTTGTATGCTAGATTGATTTGTTTCATCAGCAATAGACGACAATATTTTTGTTCTTTTTTCCAGTCAGTATTTGGCCAAAGGTCAGGATCTACAGTAAAATCCTGTTAAACAACTGATCTCACATCAACTGTATTATTTTAAGCTGAAGAACCAGGAACCAATACATGGAAACCCTTTATTTCCTTCTGTGTTCTATTGAGAAAAAGAAAATTTTTAAATGAAGGAGCTACTGTATGACACAATGGAATTACCTCAGGGAGTACTTGGTTCACAGATTTTTCAGGATGTGCATTTTGCAACATTGGGAGTGAATTTTATCTGGCTGTCTAATCCAACTGGATCGCTAATGCTCACAGGGGCTCAGAGCAAGTGTCGTCAGCTCTGTGCAAGTCAGGCACACACAATCTATTTAGCTTCTTTGTGTTCCCTTAGTGCACGTTTGGCCACAAGGCAAAAAGTACTAAAGCTGGATTTTTAGTTTTCCTCTTCTCAGCTGTACAAATAAACTCCACATAATCTTCTTTTCCCAAATACTATGTTTCTGCGGGTGTTTTAGTTCATTCAGATATAAGTCATTGTGGCGCTGGCTTAGTTTGTTACTATTGTTAAACATGTGGTCTCATTTTTTTCTCACAGGCCTGGTTTGCTAAACATCGGAGATTCAGCCACTCAACCCTGGCTGGCTGACACATGGCCCAACTCCTGCTCCAACCACAACGACTGCAGCATCAACTGCTGCACTGCAGGCAACGGCAACAGTGACAGCAACCTAGCAACATACAGCCGACCAGGTATGCCATGGCACATCTCTCTCATGCAGCAAGCAACCAGAATAAACACTTCGCTCAAAGGCAATAATGCAGTCCTTGACAAAATAACTATTGTGATAAGAAATGTGGGAGCTGGGGGAATCTGCAGTGAAAGAGGAAGTAAAGTCTGATATCTAGGTTAGCTCTCAAGAGAATTGTTGTGCATCTCTCCCCTTCCTAGGTCTCCACAAGAAAAAAAAAACGAAGGTAGAAAATGTGGATGTGTGCTTGTGTGTATGATTTATTTCAGGTTAAAGTAGAGCTGTTTTAGGCAGGAAATAAAAGGAGCACACTGAGCAGGCCTTATAGCTCTACTCTGTTGCTAATCAAATTGCTCTGCTGATTTCCATACAGTTGTTATAGCCGGTAATGTAATTTCCCCTAAGTGCTCAGTTGTTTAAGAAATGTGCAGCGGGCGAGGAGGTCAAGGCTGGACGGCAGATGATGGCCAGAAGCAGGGGAAGAGAGAACGATGGAGAGAAAGGGGCGCACCTGGATCGGCAGATAGGAGCAGATAGAAAGGAGTGATAGGGATTAGTAACATTTGAAAACACATAGAGGAATGGTGAAGAGGTTGAAAAAACCCAAAACACACCAGGTTGTTGTTTTTTAGCTTAGGTACAGTTTTCCACAAAGAGAAGTTTGTTTGGCTTCAGATTCTCATACGCTGCTGCTTAATCATATACTGTAGGCTATTTATAGAATCATATGCACCCAGAAACTTTAGCATGGATGACATGAGTTAATGTTAATATATTTCAAGCATGACCAACAACCCCGTCCGTGGAAACTTGGACTGCAATAAAATGTTTTATGTTCTAAATTATGCACTTTGGGGCTATGGGTTTAATAGCAGCACATAATTCCTGTCCAGCTGTTCAACCCAATATCCATCCAGTCACTCCATAGTTTCTCCTTACTTCAAACCTCTCAGAGAGGAATAATAATTCATTTCGCAGACTTTATAGTCAAGTTTAGTTTTGCTTTGTGCTAATCACCCCTCTGAGGTTGTATGAGAGGTTTAACAGGGAATAGCAGCCCTCACTCTCCTTGCATGACACCCCGCTATATGACACTAAGGAGCTTGCCAGACGCATGCTTTTGTGTGTGTGCCAAAACTAAACTCTGAACATTAAGAGGATCACTGACTAGGTGACAGAGCAAAGAAATCTGAGTTAATGTCCCTTTATCTCAGCCATAGGGGTGCTTTCACACAACGTCCTTTGAAGTGTTGATCTGTTCCGTGCAGCTGAAATGTGAGGCGCGTGGCACAAGCAGCGTGTACCTATGGCCGTCTTTGGTATTTACCGCAAGGCTGGCTCTCAGATCTGCTGGAGGATTTGAATATTTTATGAGCCAGGGAAAATTGGATCCGTCAGTGAAGCTGTGCTTTTACTGCACGCCTCATTCCATGTCTTTGATACAGACATGTCTCTCTGTCCTTCTCAATGAGTGAAGATGCTTCCACTGTCAGATGGAAAAGAACAGAGATGGCTCCCACGCTGAGTTATTGGTGAGACTGAGACTAAGTGAGAGGTGTAGCGGCTAGAACTAGATCATCCTTTAGTGAACTAAACAGAAATGAATAGTTATTTGTTAGGCAGTGACCATTGCAAAGCTTTAAATGAAAATGTCTTTTGTTAGAATAATCTCCAAAGTAGATCAGATTGTTTAAAATCTTTTACCAAGCTGGCTTACTGCTGCTAAGCTGATCAGCAGTAGTAAAGACTGACTAAATACCCTCCTCATGTTCTCCAGCCGACTGTATCGCCAATTATAACAACCAGATGGATAACAAGCAGACCAACCTCATGGTACCAGACTCAGGAGTCTATGGAGACGTGGACCTGTCCAACAAGATCAATGAAATGAAGACCTTCAACAGCCCAAACCTGAAAGACGGCCGCTTTGTAGGAACGGGGGGCCAGCCGACACCTTACGCCACCACCCAGCTCATCCAGTCCTCCATCATGAGCAACAACATGAACTCTGACAGAGTCACCGGAGGGAGCGGTGGACTCGGGGGTGGAGGGGAATTAAATGAGAAACACTGCTGGAAGCCCACCTCAGTCCAGCAGCAGAAACAGGAAATGGGCTCCCAGCTTCAGTACAGCATCATGGAGCAAAACAAGCTGAATAAGGGTGAGTGTGTGGAATACCCAGCAGCCTTGGTTGCAAAGGTCAACTTCAAGCCATGATCTTCCTCCACTTGACTTTCTCCTCTGTGTTCTCCTCTCCTGGCTGTTTCAGCCACCCTGTGGATGTCTGTACAAGAGTTTCATGCTCATTCACCCTTTGGCTTTTTCCTCTCAGTCCTTTTCAGTCAACACAGGCATCATCACTCTTTCTTTCTGCTCGTCTGTTTGGCATTCATGTAATCCTTTATCATCTTTTGCCTCTAAATTTGGGCCAAGCTTGAATGCTCTCATCTCATGGTATTCTGGTTGTGTTGTGATGAAGGCAGGTGTTAAAAATGTTTCTGTGTGTCGGATTTGAAAAGCGAAGATAAAGATAAATCAAAGCTTTTTGAATCAAGCTATAATTATGTTCTCCTACCTGCTGAAAGGAACCTCATCTAGCTTAATACCTCTGAGACATTTCTTGCATGTGTTGACATAGTCACATGAGATTTATGAGCAGCATGCCTGTCATCGTAGCTTTTAACGTTGGGCTCAACACAACAGAATTTCAGAGAACGTGTGCATTTACATGTCCAAAGTCAATAGGTTTGTCCTTCAACCTCTCTAAGTGACCAGTTGTGCCTTTGAGAAAACTAACCAAACAATGTTCTCTATCCAACAACAGATCGCTACAGAGGAGGCGACAGTCCGATGCCAGCCACCATCCCCTACAACCAGACTCATGACAGCCACACTGGGGGCTCCTACAACAGCTCTGACAGAGGCAGCAGCAGTACATCCGGTGAGATGGGTTGTGCTTTTAACAGGAAGGGTCATTAGAGGTCATACTCATCAACATATTCAAAGAATATTTCCTGAAGTTCTTTTAGAATTTAATAATGAACATTTTTACTCTTATTATCAAGTATGTCCACAGCTTTTTGTGTTGTTATTCTTGTGACCCAAGGATTCCCATACAATTTTTCTTCAAAAGCCATAAATCATTGTGGTCACATTAATAAAAGATGCTTTAAATGCTTATTCTGATTAATTTCCCCTGTCATATTTAAAGAAAACTCTGCAGGAAGTGGAAGATTGGAGTATAAAAGCTGATGAAGTAGTCGCATTACTTCTAAACAAAGACAGAGGCACCACATTAAGCTGCTTCTTTTGCTTTGTTTTCTGCATGCCTTGGTGCCCTAGAATGTTTAAAGGAGAGAAGATAAAAACATTTATGCCTTTTATTCTTTCTCCTTTGTGTTCTCTGCTTATTCTTTCTACTTGTTTGTTTTGCCCATGCTTATTTTCCACTATTTCTGCTAACGGGATTTGCCTAAATTCCATTGTGGAGCAGCTTAATTATATCAGGAAGTCAACGTCTGTCTGTGGACAAGGACAAATGATTACACACAGCAGACGGCATGCAACACTGCCACCTTAATGCCATGTATCCATTCTGATATTACATTTGAAGTTCAAGTCATTAAGGAGAGGCCTTTAGTGCTCGCTGCACATCACAGCTCATTGGTTTACAATTTTAATAGTGTGGCATTAATTGGACCTTTTCACCAGTTTTATTCTTACCTTTTTTACTCAACCACCAGCTTATACCACTGTGGTAAAACAGCTGGGTTTTATAGTATTTCATACATTCTTTTTTTTAATGAGAGGTATACACTGACAAAGTGGAGGGTTGAATTAGCCTCTCTGCTCTCCAATGTAAAACAATCTTTCTCGCAGTCAGCCTTGTTAATGTTAATTTCATATGCTGTCAATTTCTTTCTTGTCACCTTTCTTCAGCATTCATAATTGATGTGTTTCTGCAGTGCAGAATGGAAGCATGTGCATATGAAGGTGTGTTGTGACTGATTGAGTGTCCATTTTCCTTTTTTTTTTTTAACTGAGCAGGGAGTCAGGGTCATAAGAAGGGAGTGCGCACCCCCAAACTACCCAAACAAAGCACAATGAATTGGGCTGACCTTCTACCCCCTCCTCCTGCAAACCCAGCCCCAAGTCGGAACACGGAGGACTACTCTCTTTCAATGGAAGAAAGGTAGACAGTCGATTTGACATTGATGCACACTGTGTTTAAGTGCTAGACGATTTTTGAGTCTTTTCTTATGTTTCTTGCATCCATTTTGTGTGTTTGCCTCAGGAGTTGTCTGTCTATTAGAGCTAGGTTCACGTCAAATCTTGATAGAAAGAAGGCATGAATATTTAGTGCATGTTTTTTTTTCAGCTTCAGAATATAAGAAAAACACTGATGTTTCCAGTGAGTGATATGCAGCTAACAAGGCTTGTTTGTGTCTGCTGGCAGTTGTGATCCAGACATGCAGTGCCCCATGCCCCCCTCTCACATGTACCTGCAGCCTGATGAGCTGGAGGAGGAAGAGGAGATGGAGAGGGGGCCTACTCCTCCTGTCCGCGGGGCAGCCTCTTCCCCTGCTGCTATATCCTACAGTCACCAGTCCACAGCCACTCTCACCCCCTCACCACAGGAGGAGATGCAGCCGATGCTCCAAGATGCGTCAGATAGCCACGAACGCAGGTATATCCGCATGGCATCAAGCTGTGTACAACATAATAATCCAAACTGTGTGATGGTGTTCAAGAAATACATCTTTCATAGCAAAGTGTACTTGAAATTCGTAGCTGTTTTTTTTTTCATGCTTGGGCTCATTAACTCCTAATTTTGTACATTGCACTGCAGCGGCAGCTTTTTTCCAAAAACACATCTTGGCTCTTAGAATGATTTCTTACCTTCCAGGGAGTCATTGTTACAAGTCATTTCAATACAGCATGAAAAATGTTTGAAATAAGGAATACAGTCATCTACGTTCAGTCCAGTTTATTTTGTATGGGAATACTACTGTTGTGTGGCAATGGAGCAGAAACTGTGTTAAACCTGTCAGTTAATGTGAGGTAGCGTTATAAATATAATTAACATCACTATAACCTAACTTTGTGATGGAAGGCGTAGCCCAGAAATGATTGCAATAGTTGTAAAGTATATGTGATCTTCACCAAATAAGCTAAAATGTGCAAAATCAGTGATATTGTCCAATAATTTATCAAGCTAATGAAAAAAATTAATTCCAAAATGATTCTGAATTTTTTTTTCCATTTCTTGAAGGCGCCATGCTGTGAGCCCCCCACCCCCTCCCAGGCCCCTTTCTCCCTCACACACATATGGGTTCATAAGCAGCCCACTGGCCTTGGACACTGACGGTCTGGAGGAGGATGAAGATATATTGGAGGAAGAGGAGGAAGATGGTGATGAAACAGACGCAGAGGTGGCCAAGATGCACTACCACCATACCCACCCCCACACACACCCTCACCATCCCCAGATGCATGCGCGAAGGTTGTTACTACGAGGGCTTGAACAGACACCTGCATCCAGCATGGGTGACCTGGAGAGCTCAGTGACCGGCTCCATGATCAACGGATGGGGCTCAGCTTCTGAGGAGGATAATGTCTCTTCAGGGAGGTCGAGTGCAGTCAGCTCATCGGACGGATCCTTTTTCACAGATGCCGACTTTGCTCAAGCAGTTGCTGCAGCTGCAGAATATTCAGGGCTCAGGGTGGCAAAGTACCCCAATTCACAGAGCCAGGAAGTGGGAGGAGCTTCAGGTAAAGTCTGCAGCTTCTACAGATGAAATTATTACAAGAAATCTGATGAATGGCAAAAAATAAAATGTTGTTTCTTTTTTCAGCTCGAAAATACCAAATAAACCCATCAGGCCACCGTCCTGGCAGCCCAGTGTCTACAGACAGTAATATGAGTATGGCAGCTATACACAGGAGGCCTCCTAAAAAGCAAAAACAGCATCCTGCAGGTCATCCTGGGAACCAGAGACGTGAAGCCTTTAGTGAAGGTACATAAATAATTACATCTGCATAAAATAACCCAGTTTTAGTCCAGTGCCCCTTTTAACTCATGAGTCAGATCAATAAAACAGAGGTCAAACTTAAGTAGTTGCCAAAAAAGCAGACATTGAAAATTATATTTTCTTGCATCAATTTTTACCTTTTAAGGGAACTAGGGGCAGGATTAAGAAACGAAACTCACGAGCAACGCACCCGGCGCTCCGTGTAACTGCAACCTTGCACGGAAGCGCACAGAAACTCCTCTCTAATGTGGCATATCTAGTTCGTCTCATTCAGGTTCAACCAAAGCCAAGCGGAGACATGAATCCATAAATAAATATGGCAAAATAATGCACCATGCCACACACAGGGCTACGGCTCAGTTGGACTGCCACCCTAATAGTCCCAGAGAATGGAGAGAGCTAGAGCACAAGTTTCTACCTCGTGGCTCTCCTCCACTCCCGTGCTCTTCTTCTGAACTGCGGGGAGGACCAGCAGTCTTTCCACGTGGAGCACTGGGACGTTGGCTGATCTACCACTGGCTACGCCGCCTCCTGCTCCTTGTCCCACCAGGGCACCACACTGCCGGTCGGAGTTTCATTGTGTTGCCACGGTTACACACAGCTTGCGCAGAACAAGATAGCAGGGCGTTCACAAGCGGGGATGCCCTAAAACACAAACCTATCAATATCCTCGAGCCGCTGACATGAAGAACACAGAGTGCAACATTCCCACTACCCTAAACCAGTATACATTCTGCGTGCAGATGGACAACGCCTGCTACCGACCCGAACGCCAAGTGAAGGCAGGGCAGATGCTGCAGAGTCAGCCGAAAGTCTCAGACTGCTGCCCATGTACCGGTATTATTTTAAAAACATATTGAGCGACGAAGTAAGTTGGTCGTTAAGACACAGCGGTGCATTACTGCCACCTACCGCATACATTTCTTTCCAGCTTTGAAGCTGTCGAGACTGCGTAAGCAGTGTCAGTTCACGTCACATTCGTAGGACAGCGCAGGAAATTTGGGCCCGAACTGCAGCGCATTTTACAGCTCACAGCCTGTTCAAGACAATGGAAAGATACATAGGTGGCCTCATTCTTTTTAGTTTAAAATGCTTCATCACCCGCCATTACCAAAAAAACTGAACATGCATGCTTTTTTTTTCTTTTTACAAATCCTGCCCCTAGTCTCTTTAACATATATCCTTTATGAATAAACTTTTGCATAAAATAATTTGAAAAAATGCCATGGTTTTACACTGAAAGAAAACAAAATCTATCTTAAGCATACATTTAATGTAGATGCCTAGAATTTTATTAGAATTAATTCATAAAAAACAGATGCACAGTGATGACTCTAAAGGGGAATTTAGTTCAAAAGATATAAACATAAAGTGACAGCCACACAGCAGCTATGCTGTATCCCATAAGTACACAGATGGCCAGTTAGTGTCAATGGCTCTCCCTCGATTCCCTGTAAAGATTGGAAGAGAAAAAGCAGTTTACTGTGACATAATGTCTGCAAATGACTGAGTATGGGTTTGTTGCGAGCCAGAGTTTTAATCATCTTCTCTTCATGTGGTTATGCACATGCATACATGGCATCTCTCCTAATCTGCGGCAGTGCTAAACAGACCGGGCGAGTGGTGGGCTGCAGGCCAGGACCGTGGTGGGAAGGCATGGAGAAGGGGAGGAGCTGTCCTATGGGAGTTCTGCCCAGTTTGGCAGTGCTGACACTGGGATGGCTCTCTACTCTGTCCTCTAATGAAACAGATCCAGGTGTTCTGAGGAGACACCTTTCACTTGATGGGGGCCAGTTGTAACCTTAACAGGCTAAATACTCAAACAGCTGTAGAAAAATCTTTAACCTTGTCAAATAAATGAGCAATTGACTTTATGGTGTCAACACTGAGGATAGCCCCCTTTCTCCTGCTTTGATTATTTGGAAGGATCATTTTCTAAAAAAAAAAAAAAAAAAATTTGTATGCCCACCCATGTGCACACATACTCTCTGGTGTGTAGTAGTGGATGTAGTCCTGGAGCTGGCTCTCCTTTTAGTGTCAGGTGTCCTTGAGTGTTGGAAGCACTTGACAGGGAGATTTAATATCCAGCTCACTAGGAGCCAGACCAGCTATATCACTGCAGAATTTCCAACACCCCCCAAACCCCAGCCTCCTGCTATCATCCTTATATCCTGACTTCCTCCTCATCCTCTGCCCCTCCCTTCACTGTGATCTCTCCATCCCACTCCCCTCTCCTCCCTTGTCTTGAGCTCTATTCTGTCTTTGTTTGAGCAGGGAGGGGGTTAACTGACAGCTCCACAGTTCTGTGTATCAGTCCTTCTGCTGATTGCATTTGATCTGAATGGATTGTTTTTCATTTGGAGGTTATTGCCTCCCCAGCCCCCACCCATCCAACCAGCCTGCCTACGTAACTCGTGTGTGGTCTGGAATACAGAGGTGATAGGTTAGGGAAGGTGATGGTTGACATTTGGAACAAAGAAGTGCCAAAAAATTCAGTACAGCTTGGTTTTTGTCTGAGAAATATGGCTTTTGTTTCATTTGCACTCTTCCAATTACTACTAAGGAACACCTCTCTACATAAACAATGAAAGCTAACCATGAAAAAAGCAGTAAAATGTATGAACCTACACAGGCCTACACACCAAAAGCCTCTCCACTGCAATCCCTTTCTCATTCAAGTCATTGTAGTCTGGTTTGCACAGCAAAAAAAAAAAGGAATAACCAAGTTAGATTTCCCCTACATTTCATACTAAATTTGACTCAGTCTTTGCCTCTCCCCCTTCTCTGAACTTAACCCTTTCCTGTCTTTTCTGATCTGTCAGCCTTGTCTGCTTAATTAACCACCGAGCCCTCAGATTCATGCTCCTTGGCAAGCTCAGACACACTTTTCAGACCTGAGCTCTGTCCTCACAGATATTTCCTCATAAATCTAGCAGGCGCGCTGCTCCTCCTGTGTAGTGAGCTATAGCTCACAGACCGTGGCATTGATCGGACTCTGAGGCAGAACTCAGGAGGCAAGGCAGATATTAAAAAACTGCAGACGCCTCTCTGCTGTATGATATTGACCGCCCCTTCTTATATGCTGGGGGGGGGGGGGGATGTGGACAATAATCAGAAAAGTCTACTAAAGCTGTCCATTTCTGCAAACAAGCAAAGCAAAGACATCTGTGTTAAAAACAGCTTTGATTCCTTAAAAACAATACACTCTTGGACAATCTGTGCGGTAGCCACTGGAAGAGAGCAAAGTGTTAGCGGTGGCACACACTATGTTTATTAAGTTTCAAATCCTTTGTGGATTATAAGTCTGGCTGCCAACAAAACCATCCTTTAGGTTAGAAGCTGATTAGAAGATGAAAAGCCATCGATCGAAGGCTGACAAGGCTTTTCGCTCACGTATTGTTTAGATGGCTGTGTGATGTGTGAGAGGCCAGGCGGCCCACTGGCAGGTCTCATATGAATAATGGCTCAAGGACAAGCAGCATTGATTCATTGACATGGGAAGTCGAGCAGGCCAGAGAGCAAGCTGCTGACCATCACACTCCTCTCTTCCTCCTATTCTCCTGCCTCTCGCTCAAATCTCATAACTCTGGCTTGAATTAGTCTCTCCAATGTCATCTGTTCTGTTTATTGTCTGTTCCTGGTAAGCACAGCACTGTGTACACAAACACACCACAGCCGTGCTGGTGCTTCACCTTGAAGTTGTGTGACAACTAAGCGACAAATACATAGAATTTTACCCTGTCTTCTGCAAATTCCTCCCCACCGCCTCAGATTATAAAACAAAAATCTTCTTGTCTTTATCCGTTAGATCTCCCTCCTCCACCCATCCCACCTCCAGCAGTGCTCAAGTCCCCCACACATCCCTCCAAGGCAGCTCTGGAGGGTCGGGGAGTCATTTCCCCCAAAGCAGGAGAGGGCCGAGACAAGCGAGGAGGAGCTTATCGACTGCAAGAGGGCTCAGATCCACGGAACAGCTCATCTGAACGCAAAGACGCTCAGGATAGACAAAAGACTGCTCACGGCGGCAAGGGGAGTAAATCTGAGAGCAGTGCTACCAAGGCACGACAGCACGCAGGTACAACAGCTACAGTCAATCTGAATTCCTCATTGCCATCGTCTGTGTTTTGGGTTTAAATTTTGTTAAATGTGTTCCGTCTTCAGGCTCAGAGGACATTCTGCCGTATAGCCGACCACAGTTCCCCACAGTTAACAATCCCAGAGATCCAAGCTCCTCCAGCTCAATGTCCTCCCGGGGCTCAGGAGGGCGACGGAGAGAAGGAGCACGCAGGAACCCTGCAGACATGAGTGTCAACAACCCTGGAGCCTTTCAACCAGGAGATGAAGAGCTAGAGGTACAAGTTCATGTCAGCCCTACTGATCAACAGATTTGACTTTGACAAATAACAGTTACAGATTTCAGTATCATCATTTGTGCTACAGACATACTTGGGTCACAAGTTTGATTATTTTTAGATTTTCAACTTGCTTGAATTTAAACATTCATGGCAACAAAAAAAAAACACTCAGAAATTTGATTAACTTTCATGAAAGGAAGTTGGGAATTTGTTCTCTGCATCTGACATATTCCTAAGGAGCAGAGGGCTAAGGATACTGCAACACATGGCTTGGGCCTGTGCAGGCTAATCAGTTCCTCAACGTCACTAGATTTTATTGGAAAACCTGTATTCTTTGATTTGAATGGGTCGGTGTCCAAATACATCTGGCATGATAGTGTTAGCTATGACAATTAAAAAGCCATTCTGATTGTTAGATGGTTTCTTACCTTTTGATTTTCTTCCTCAGATGGTGGAAAGCTGAAGAAGAGGAGAAGGGGGGAAAAGAACTGTTGAGATTTTTCCTAGAGTGGAGCAGCATCGTTTCTCTTACAATTTTAAATATCTCAGTATTTCACCATCATGTTGGCTGCCGTCATACTGTACATCCTGTTTCTTTACATCTGAAAAAACTGACCATTTTTGTAAACTTATCACTTTCTATGCCCATTTAAATTAAAAAAGGAAGGAGAGAGGCTAAATGACAGATGCATTCGAAACAAAACGGTATATTTATGTTCAATTCCAATGCAATATGGAGTGAAGTCCTGCTCCAAAAATTTACATGACTCAGCTTGCCTTGAGGAGAACTTTGGAGAGCCCATACAGTGAGATGTTACTGTAACAAAAACAGCTGCAAACAGAGAAAGGTGAACTGTCTGTAAATATACATGTCTGTGTGATGTCTCCTTGTTTTACCCAATGTGGTTTCTCAGAATGGTCTTCCTTGTTTCATTTTGCAGATTCTAATTTTATTATGCCAGTAAAAAATATTTTATCATTTCCATCCATGTTGTAAATTGCTATATTATTTTAGCTGCCCCCAAAAAAGTGCCACTATGGGATTTTTTTGTTTTTTGTAATGCACTGTTATGCTCTGTGTTGTCATTGATGTTTATTTGTTTTACTTTGGTTTTAAAAGCACAATCACTAAACTTTATTTTAAACCATTCTATCTATTAACCTTTTTGTCTTACTGCAGGAAAAAAGGTGAGACAAAAAAGTCAAGTTAATCCTAATGATGATGTAGGTTGCTGTTTACGAAGGCTGTGCTTGAAAGGAGACTCCGTATGTTGTGATTGTCTCCCTCTCCAGTTCTGATGCTAGCTTAAGTGATACAGACAGTTAATGTGAGTCATAGCTGCAATGTAAATATCCTTTTCACAGTGACCATGAACTCAGCTATTGCACATTAATCAAATGGTTGTGTTGCCTACGAATGCACTTAAATGAATGTCAAATACAGGACATATGTCACTTTGGGAATCTGGAGAGGTTGTAATTGGACAAGAAGAGTCTCTTTTCTTGATACAAAAGGGCCGATTGGGCCTTGTTTTCAGAAGAAAGGGTGCTGTTTATTCATAGGACATCTGCAAACATTTGTTTCGTAAAGCAAAAAACATGAAAAACAAAAAAAAAGACGAATAAAAAAGTTGAAACAAAATCGGCTATTTCGTCATAACCTTCTGTTCTTTTAGGAGGGAAAAAACTAAGTCTAAATGTTTAAATCACTAAAGATTTTTATTCAGTTCTGTTGAAGCAGGTTTAAAGGAAGGATTCTGAACAATTTGATGCTTGTGCTATGTTGCTATTTTTTCTTCACCCTAAGTACATTAAGGCTACTAAAATCAATTTCTCCTAACAGAATGGCAAGGCTAGCCAAGGATACACGTTTATTTTGATGGAGGACTCATTCTGGACTAAGCTTTTCCTTATTTCTGGTTCCTGTAGCTTCTGAACTACAGCTGCTGGTCTAAAGCCACGTAACACAAACAGCAGGGACAGAGAGGGCAGCCTCTTTGTGAACTGTGAGGGATTAAACCCTACAATGTAATCATAGTTTGAGCAGGAGTTTCAGTTTATGTCCAGCTTACAGACCAAAGTAATGCGACTGCACGCGCATGTTGAGTTTTGGGGAGGAGCCATTGGGATGTTGGATTCAAAAACTGCTCTCTTACTGAAATAATCCAGAGAGGGGCTTTAAATAAGGGCACAATATGGAATCAATCAGCAGGGTTGTCAAGCTGTCAAGAAGTATTCTTTGAATAAGTATCCTTTTGAGCTTCAACAGATTGCCCTGCAACTAATAGAAAAGTTAATCCTCGCCACAATAAAATGATGCTTGGAGATTGAGTTCACCCAAATAATGTTCTCCACACACTAACATTTCTGCCTTATTGACGATTACTCTGACGTCTTGTCTCAGTTGAGTAATTAAAGAGCCGCTTTTAGCTCATCAGCATCTTGAAATAAAAGATGTGTGAATGCTATATATTTGTTATAGTCTTCGTCAACAAAAACAACACTGGATTGTCTTGTTTTTTCTGGAAACAGAAGTCTTAAAATCACTGTCCGATTTTAAAATGCTGGTTTAAACAGTGTGGTGAACCCGTCTATACTGACCTCTGATCTTTATGCAGTTCCTGCAATCAGGATTCATCATCACAAGCCGGTGATATCAAAGAAACTTAGAGAGCCGAGAACGTTTACAAAAATGGTGGTGACTGAAGGAAATATAACGGTGCTTTTACCTGCATTTACTACATGACTGGTGATAAAAAACACACCCAAAAACTGCAAGACTATGAGAGACTATTAGCTCTAAGTATTCCACTGCCAATTTGAATTCATATTTATGTTGAAGATGAGCATTATGTTCAAATTAGGCAGATTATAAGTGAAACTACCTCAATGATTTTAAACATGGCGCTTTCCATGAGCCCACCTTCATTTCCTAATGAAAGCTACAGAAAGTAGGTCAACGGTAGTGGTGGGAGCAGTGTATGGCCAACTACTTAGATCAATGAAAACTGCTTTGATCAGGAAGAAGTTTTTAAGAGGGCAGAAGGTCCCAAACGTACTTGCTGCTAGCTCATCACTCTGGTCAGAACTAACTTTTGTTCCTTCAAAAGAGTTCTCTCTCCAACAGACTTGATTTTAAATGTTCATAACCTTTCCACATAAATCCACTTCAAAAATCTGAATTATTCCTTTAAGAGCTTCCAGTCATGTTTCATTTTCTCAGAATGCCAGCAGCCTAAATGAGGCTCTCTAAAGCCCATTATGACATGTACTCTCTGAAAAACAACACAGTATGACAGCCATAACTGATTTTAAAAATAAGATGATCGATTTAGTATTTTAATGGTCTTCCTTGGTTCTATAAAATATATAGCAGCTATTATATTGTCCGAAAACAAAGTTTATTGATTTTAGCAGCTCTTAATGATTTAAATGTAAAAAAGAGTTTATGAGATATTAAAAATAAAAATAATAAATATATTTTATTGGCGATTACTAAATCAATTTTTGAGAGGCTCCATAAAAACACTCAATTTCATGGCATCTTTTGAGTTTTAATGAGAAATAATATAAGCTGGCCTAAACAAAAAAGGACACAATGAACTCAACAACCCTTTCAAGGAGAGAACCATCAATAAAACTGGCACAGTGGCCATCTCTGTAGCTGTTCAAATGAATCACCTAATGCCAATTCCATTAGCGTTCTCCATTACTCACAATATCAGCACACCATGTCATTCAGTAAAGACATTTGGAAGCAGAGGCATGCTAAAACCAACAGTAAAGGGATTATATTTAATTTGACAGGGCTAGATTGCTGCCAATTAAGCATAAGGAGGCTTCAAATGAGGTTACATAAGTGAGCAAATACAGTCCTCAACTCCTTCGTCTATGTGCACTTTGCACTGGTGGGGAAGCTGCTGATGTGACGAAACAAAATATCCATAAAATCAGAGGATGACACCGCCGCCGCCAAAGACTGACTCCAGACACTGACTTATCCTAATTGGTGACTGAAATACATTTGTTCCAGTTTATTACATCTAACCTGCCTTCTGCTTGTTCTCACAGAGGCAATAACCTGGCCTATGGGAGCCTTTAATGTCAAGCACTGTCTGTCTGGTTTATTCAAACATCAGTGATGAAGAAAGAAGAGATTGTACCCTTCACTCCCTCCTGAGTCTCAAAGAACTGAAGTGGAAGTCCTGTTTTTACAAGCTAATGAGTATCGCTGCTCATCTCAACCTTCCGTGGTGTAAAGAGACTAATCGGGAGTCTTCTGCAAACCAACAGAGAACAATTCAAAACGTACTCAACCAAGTCAGGTTATGCAACAGCTGATGGTTTGTAATAACCTAAAAACGTACAATCTTTGTTTTAAAAATAATGGAAGCAAGCCTTTTTTTTGTTGTTGATGTAGAATTATCCAAATAAATAGTAGGTCATGATTTGTACTGCTATTTGGTGTTTATGACAACAAACTAAAAAACATTTATATAATTCAGAAATGATTTTATAATTGCAGATGTGGTTTCTAAACACACAATTCGTTTCCACCCACTTCTCCTCCTCAGCAGCTCTCTAAACTCCCATCCCCCTCCATTCCCTCAGGTAGTCTCTAATAAGCACCTTTCTAAACAAGAACAAATTTGGAACAGGGGGGGATCGCTCCCTTATGCCTCCATCCATCATTTTAATGAGTGGAGGTGTGTCCTGGACCCTCAATGAGATGCAGGTGATTAAGGATATTAAGCGGATACACTGGCAGCCAGCGGTTATTCCCTCCATAATGGTATGAATATTCACAATAAAAATTGACGGTCTCGTCTGGTCTTCACAGTAACTCTACCTGTAAACTAAGGAAAAACACCCGGTGGTCTAGTTTGTACTTCAGTGACTGTTTGGCACAGTTATATATTTTAGCTGGTTCACTTTTGTCTCAAGTGAGCAGAATATATTTGGTTTTTTTACATTTAGGACAAGGAACTGTTTTATAAATGTAAGACACTGGAAGATACACGACAAAACATTGCAACAATTCTTTTTTTTTTTTAGCCATTAACTTACTGACAAAATAATAAACTAAATGGAGCATCATTTCTTATGGAATTTTTATTTCTGCAGGCTTTTGTTGTGCCTTTAATTATATAAAGTAAAAATATATATAAATGCAAGATAAACATTTTGGGTTATATTTTTGTTGAAACATTTTTCTGGAGGGAAAAAGCAGCAATCAAAAAGAGCTCTTATTGCCATAAAGGTTGTGCATACCTCCACTGGGATTTTGAGTTATTTGCATGAGCTTTCGGGTGCAGACGTTTGGAAGGCCTTCTTGCAAACACACTGGTCTTTTGGATTCTGGCTGAATCTTTCATGAATATTAATATTGTTTTTCATGAACCATTTTTGCTTCTTTGTATATTTCCTATTGTTGCAATGTGTCGAGTCTAATGCTCCTCAACATCATGCGTTCCTACTGATTGGATTTTAGCATAAAATGACAACCATGGACTTCTTTGAAACAGGGAAAAGGGTTCTGACTACCAGTTTCAGGATTTTCTGCATTTATATTTAATTACAGTAACTTTGTATCAAACCTATTTACCCATGAGGCAAAATAGCCTTTTATTTTGGTATGTACAAAAATTCCACCAATCAGTTTCATTAGCTTTGCATTGCACCAAAAAAGGAAATCAAGCAAATAAATTACTTATTTCAAACAGGGAGATTAAATTCAAACATAAAAGATTAGCAAACATGCCAAAGTGAAGATACAGTCTAATTACTCTACACACAAATATGCAAATCATGTACAAATCTGTAAAGTGCATTAACCTCTCCTTCTCTTTAAACTTCTTGCTTCTTTATTCCTGCCATGTTTCAGTTTTTCACAATCAATAATTTAAACTACTGTTGCTTTCAACTCAGTCCCAGCAGCTGAAAACTAATTTCTTTTGTGCACATTCAGGCTGTCTCTCATTTCTGATCGCCAAACTGCTTCATTAACCTCCTTCCCATGCTAGGAGGTAATTAAGTGAACAGCTGTGCACTGTCTGACAACTCATCTTACTCTCACAAGCCTCTGCGGGAATGCCGGCGAGGAACCCGTCATTGCAGGTGCACAGTGTTTAGACAGCTTAGCGGCACCTCTCAACAGTCATTTACACTACAGCTGCAGGTCAAACGCCACCTCTTCAGACAATCAGTCAAAACTTATTTAGATTTACCAGCAAGCTCATCACAATTTCCCATTATCACACTCAAAAAAAGTTGTTTTTAATCACTCTTAAAACACAGTTCTGCTCATTTTGGAAAACTGAATTTAAAAACAGTTCTTGTAAAAGATAGATGTCAGACTGCCAGACAACCTGACTGAGTGAGGAAATGTGGATGCCAGACTTTTTCTTAATAACTGCAAAGTAATCTGGATTATTTCCATTTGTCCGATAGCCAGTCATTCTAACCATTCTTATTTAGTGGCAGAGGGGTCTAGACAATTAACCCAAAGCAGTATGGCTTTCTCAGACTATCCCAGAAATCTTCCCTCCCTCAGCTTTATCTCTGCTGCGTTTGATTTGCATCTGTAAGCTGATCTCACCAACTAAATTTTAATAACACTAATAAATCTCTGCCAGCATGCTACTGATAATTAATATTACTGATTTAAGCCAAGAAAGTAGCTCGATAAATTTAACTACATTATAGAAAGAAAAACAGTAAAATTGAAGCCTTTTATTGAAAAGAGCTTGAAACAGTAACTTAATAAAAGCAACAAATGTTGCAGCTAAGATTGTTTACTTTAGACTGAGCCAGCTGGATTTCTCAAACAGGCGTCCATGTTGGAGTTTTTTTGTGCTTTGTCCATCTAAAGCAAATTTTGAGATTTCTTTACAAACAGCACCCTGCCCATCCATCCTTTTCTTTCTCTTACCCATGGTCAGGTCATGGAGGGAACATCTCCACGAGGATCTTCTGGAGGATCCCATGGTGTTTCCAGTCTAGAGAGGATATATAATCCCTCCAGAGAGTTCTGGTCTGCTTCCCCAGGGATATGCCCAAAAACCCTCCAAAGGGCAGCAACCAGAGAGCATCCTAGTGTAGCGTTATATTGTATAAAGTTGTATATATTGAATATTATTATTATAATTATTCTTAATAATTAATAATAATAGTCAAAACCTCGTAATTAGGGCACCACCCAGCATTTTCTTTGGAAGGTAAGCTGAGACAACCTTGAATATTATCCTATTTGTATTTTATTATCATTTATCAGTCTGAATCTGAAAGAAGTAAGCTCGTTACCCATTTTCGATATGAAAAACACAAAAACTACTGGAAGCCCATTTATGATTATATACGGATAAATTTATTTACAGAAACCTCAAAATGAACATGTTAACAGCAACAGCAAAGTTATGAATTTGACTTGGTAACCAGTTCAATTTATTAACAAGATGAATTATTGAGGTTAAATAAATATTAATGACTAATGTTTCAGAGTGAGAAATGGTTTACTAATGAAATTAAGCTAATTTATTGGCCTATGAAGGGAAGTTGACGATTAAAGGATTTAAGGAGGATGGATGGATGAAGAGAGGTAAGTTTAGCTTGCTTTACCAGATTGCATCACTCTTAATAGCCACAAATGCGTTCATCACAGACCTTTTTGAGGGCTCCTATACGGATACACAAATGTCGCAGTGGTTCTGTTCCTTCCAACTCGTTCGTGGTTCGCTACCAGGTCGGAGTTGATTTGGTCACTGGATCAGGAGGTGTTCCTAGGTCACCACTCAGGTCTTGCAGGCAAGCTGGAGAGGATGCAGGTTCCGGATTTGGGCAAGCATGGCTCGATCTCTCTCATGGCAGGAGGATGTCTTCGTTTTAGTTTAGCTTCAGATTAACGCCGTCTAACTTTTGGTTTCTAACGACGGATAAAAGAAAAATAAACTTTAAAACGTCTAAACTTGGTTAAGAAGAATGTAACGTGAAAATAAAAGAAAGCTTAACGCCGATAAGACTTAAAGTCTAAGAGTGTGTTCTTCCGGGAAGGCCTCATGTCGCAGCTCTGCACAGCTCCCTGGTGGGGGGGGAGCAGGGCAAGCATGCAGGCGAGCCGGTGAGGTCATCAGGTCATCTACGCAGAGAGGCGGAGACGAAGAGAGAGAAGCTAGTAGCGAAGAAGAAGCGAAGGGCAAAGAGGCAAAGAGAAGGGCTGAAGAAGAGGTGAAGAAGAGCTAAAGAAGAGGTAAAGAAAGAGAGCTAGCAGTTAGCGCCTTCTGGTTTTAAAGGGCAGGGGTGGAGTCGGGTTCAGCCAATGGTGTGGTTGACTCCACCTTCATCTGCATAAAGGGGAAGTACTTAGGAATGGCTTAGAGGGGATTAAATTTTGATGAGGAATAAAGTTTCTAATCCATAAAATAAACCTTACCACTTTCCTCTCTGAAACGTGAAGTTATTCAGAATCACCTTTTTAGACTGCGTGTATCATGTTTATTCTAAGCATAGCAACACATTAACTCCCACATCAGATTAATCAGAGAAATCAGTTACTCTTAGCTTAAGAGTACATACGAATAACATTTCTAGTTTCTTGACTAGATTAGATTTAAAAGAGATAATTTGGTATCATGTTGATAAACAATGTGAAAAGTCTTCAAGGAAAATTAACCAAAGAACTTTTACCTAAGTAAATCAAACAGGGAAAAAATCAAACTTTATCTTGTAAACACATTTTAAAAGTAAACCTGTGGATATTAACCTTTCTTTATATAAATTTGTATCACATTGAAGTTTTTATTTCATCTAGAATCTGTAAGGGTGAAGGGAGGTTATCAGAGACATTTTTAAAGACAGGAGAGACAAAGGAATTCCTTTGTTTTTCTTGGGTGAAAAAAGGTGGGGTGAGGGTCTTCCCACAGAGTGAGATGGACTGCAGACTTTTGATAAGCCAGAGAGGGGTGAGGGGGGCCTCATGGCTCCCTCTAGTCTGTGGGTGATCGAACTCCTTTTGATCACATCCTGAAAAGTTATTTGAACAAGTGTCACCAAGCTGTAAATTAGCATCCGCATTATCTTTACTGTCACAGAAAGATGAAAGGAGGGTTCTTCGACACCAAGGCAGGAATTTATGACCTCCTGAGGGGGAATCTGTTTGAAAGAGGGTGTGAGCTGGTAGAAAAAAAGTCAATTGTCACACAAACATAATACATTCCTTGATCGGGACCATATACTTAGAAATAAAGTCAATGTTCATTACACTAGTCAGATGTCTGGACCACCTCAACTAATTTATTTCAATGCAGAGGAGCAGTGTCTATCTTTGAGCTCCACCCAGCAGATGGAGCTCATGATCTTATCTCTTAAGTTGAGCCCAAACACAAACAGAGGCTCAGTTCAGCAGACTGAATCTTGGATTCTATTCAGTCAAAACAATCCAAATGTCATGACCACAGGTGAGGGTTAAAACATGGACCAGTAAATTGAGAGCTTTTGCCATTTGACTCTACTCCTGTTTATCACTACAAACAAGAACAACATTAACTATTGACAAAGCTCCAATCAGACAGTCCATCTCTTGCTCCACCCTATCATTACTTGTGAAAAAGACATCAAGAAACCTAAAGTTTTCTGCTTGAGGCAAAAACTCACTCCCAACACAAGGGGAGCATTCCACCTTCGTAAGATCAAGAACCTCTGTCTCAGATTTGGGGAAGCTGACTCTCATTCCTGCTGCTCCTGCAGACACCAACAGAGCCACATCATCTGCAAAGAGCAGAGAGAACACCCTGGGGTTCCGAAACAGACACCCTTCTCTCTGTGACTATGATTCCTATTCATGAACAGAACAGATAGGATCGAAAGCAAGAGGAAACCCTTGCAGAGTTTAACCACCACTAGGAATACATTTGACTTTGTGCCAACAATGCAAACACAGTACTTGCTTTGGCTGTACAGAAACTGGCTAACTATTAAAAGTGACTGGCCCCCCATACCCACACTCCTGCAACAAATCATTTTCTAAAACATATTATATGCTAGAAACAAATAACTGCTAGAAACCTAAAAGAATTGAGAACAAATTTTGTTTAGATTAGGGCAGTTTTGTGTTCAGACAATTTGGCAAAGTAAAACTAACTTAATCACATATGTTTATTTAAAATCCAAGGCAAACTAGATTAACACTTCTCTAATCTGAATAGTACAGGTAACTATTTTAATATCATTGCAGCAATGCATGTGATGGCACCAATACTAAAAATTATGCCATCATCACTCAACAGGTTATTTGGATGCTACAACAGGAGTTACTGTGGCATCAATGACAATACATATTGTAAAAAAGAACAAGGTATAATTAGCCTTGAATACTTAACTTAAAATTGTAGTTAATTTACTTCACACACCAGGTTAAATTATCTCATAGTCACAGTGTAGATTTATGAATTCTAATTAGTTCTTATAAAGTCTAAGTTGATGCAAAAGTAGTTTTGTTTGGTCCATTAAGTACGGTTCTTCTGAGAGGAAGCTGATGGGAGTTGTTGATCATCTTTCTAAGCTGGCACACTTTTAGCATCTCAGAGCAAATGCAATGCAATATTTCCTCCATCCCATAAAGAGGAAACATAATTAAAAGCTCATTTCACTCAGAAAAATATGGGCTTATGAATCCATCAGCCACAAAATGTCCTGTGGATTCAAATTAACATTTAGAGCGTTGTGTCTTTGTTGAGGTTGTTGTTAAACCAGTAATAAAAATTCTGAAAAAAAACAAAAAAAACAGCCTTGAACCCAAGTGGCTCCTTTCCAAAATTAGGCATGCCTCAAACAACCTAACATTCAAAGCAGTCAAAAAGCAGCATGTTTTCATCACAGAATCTCTGCACATGCTCCGTGTCTGAGGTTAGATGTAAATGATGAAAGACAAAAGGCATGGTAGTGTTCAATGTTCACTGATGGAACATAATGGGAATAAATTATGATGTTTTTTTAGTCAAATGACCCAGGGGCCACTGGTGATTTGAATGGCGGGTGTTCTTCAGGCATTGATAGATGGAAGGTGAAGACAAGGGTGAATGAGCGGCAGAGGCGTAACAGGGAGGGAAAGAAAACGCTGGTGGAGTTTGGGCACCTTTGGGTTCAGCCTTCATTTTACGCTTTCCCCTTCATTCTTTCTGTTGCTGACAGGCAGGGGTGGAGATGAGACATGGGTTCATCACGCTTTGTGTGGCCTTGGGACTTTTTATTTTTTCTACAGTGAAGATGGCTGATGTGCTTGTGCTGCTATCTTAAGCTGTTGTTTTATAGCCAGGTCATTTTTCTATTTTATGACGGTGACCTATATAAGAGTGCATCCTTTTGCCTCCATTCATTTTTTCGTGAAATGTGTCTGAATTTTAACCAAATTATTTCAAGTAGATAATGCTGGTGATTTCGAAAGACAGGCGACATCATGTGACTGGCTTGACGTTCGATGTTATTTGACAGCAGTGTATTTCTAGACAGTGTTCAGAGCTTGTCCCATCGATTATTATTTTTCCTTCCACTCTAAAAAGACTAATGAGCCCACAGAATTCCACTAGAAAGGTTAATACAATATTGAAATGTCAGGAGATTAATGATATTGTTCTTTCTTCTTGTGGTCCTGTAGAAGAGGGTGACAAATGTCTTGCCCTTTTCACTCCATTCTCCCCTATTTGTGATCTCCCTCTCATTTTCTTTAACCCAGGTTCCGTTTATTCTTCTTTTATGGGTTTTTTCACCTCTCTTCCTTTGTATCCTCCTCGTTTATCTCCAGTGACCACAGTCTTTGGAAGGGAAGAACTTATCTTCTATACTCTTCATAAATGCTGTTACTTTATGCATTGAGTCAGTGTAGAAGATGGGCTGCACTGTACGCTGTGTGCGGTTGTCAGTAAATGAATAGCATTGATCCATCTTCATTAAGAGGCTGTGAGACTTCAATTCAAGGAGTTTCCTTTCTGTCAAGAGCAGAGACACTTGTGCTTATGCACCAGACCATCAAGCTGTATGTTGTTACTTTTCAGCATGGGAGTAGAAAGTGAAAGACTTCTGTCTTGCTGGAGATATAGAAACTCCTGTGTTGGGTATGTTCACTGGCTTTACATGCTCAGTGTTTGCTGCGCATCTTGACTCCTCCCTTGCTCCAGTAGCACCCTGGCAAGGGGTCCAAGTTTTAATCAACTCTGCATAATTGGAGTGATTCCCTGTCTTGTTGTATATTTCAATCCATCTGTATAATTACAGTGAATTAAAGCTTTTGTCAGGAGGAGTAGGAAGAGAGAAGCTTCACACAGAGCTTTTCCTACAAGTCCCTCCTTTCCCTTCTACTGTGACTCAAACAATTACTCACCATCTTGAGAAAAAGGGGGAATTACCTCCTTTGTCATGTCATTTTTCACTGGTGGGGGCAAAAAATGTATGCGAGCATGGAAAATAATTAATGCATTCAATGACTTGAGTGGAGAACATCTTCCATATTCCTTTAGTTGTTACAGATTAGTCTATTAGCTCCACTGTTTTTTTTTCCACAGACACTGTCTTAGAGGTATGTTTGGCTTTGAGACTGAAGATAGGAGAAAGAACAGTGAATTGTGATCTTTTTCTTTGCTTTGGGGGCTTTTGGCCGGTCATCTCTCAGTGCAGTAATTGCATCGATGAGTAGAAAAGCAGAGGCTTGCAGGCAAACATGGGTCATCATTACTTTGTGTGAAGCTTCCAGCCCTACGGTAGGTCATTACTGCAGGGTGTCAATATCTGATGCTGTTCTATGATAGAGGCCAAACATTAGACCTCCCGGGGTCATGGGATCACTTCCTGCCTTCAGTGTAATGGTTCAGCCAATCACAAGGATGCTGTTTTATCTCCCGACTATCAGGGATTTCTCCAAAACACTTGAATATGATCTTGCCTTTCCAGCATCTAGCAGAGAAATGAAGACACAATCACTACATCTTTTTTTTTTTACTTAACATTCCTGGCATCACTCCTGCGATGCTGTCTCTAGCATCAAAGTCATAGACCAACCCATTGTCTAGTTCTTCCTCATTTCCTCATTTCATCCATCTTGCAGCAGACAGCCACTATCTCTTTCTCTACCTGTATATGGCAGACATCTGGAGAGTATGGCCAAATCACTTTTCTATCCCGCAGGGAAACAATCGTCCAATAACTTTCACCTCCATCCAGGAAGTCCTGCATTAACCATGAAGCTGGTTTGCCAAGTCACAAGGTTTCATTCATTTTATCAGACCTGCCAGATTGTTTGAGTAATTGCTATTCTACACTGTGCCTCTCTTCTTTATTACTCTGAATTCAATCCAGTCATGGTTCAGCTTGAAGGTTGCAGTAGTGTTTACTGTTAATACATAAGTGATGTTTGCCGACACTGAGAACAGTAACAGAGTCATTATGAAAGTGATAATGGTGGCAGTTATTTGAGTAACAGCTGAGTTTTGATGGTGCAGCTACTGAAATCTGATGCTCCCTTTGCCCATAACTGAATACAGACTATTTATTTACTGTGCCATCTCTTACAGGTGCTTTATTCTGAAATGTCTGTCTTGAATCCAGCAAACCCTTTGAGACATTTAACAACAACATTGGCCGTCTCCCAATTTTCACCTCACTACCTCTTCCCTTTGACCCGCCTCGCCTTTTCATCTCTCCATCATTGTCATTGCCTTTCTAACTTCCCAGCAATTGTCGTTTTTCCTTGTAAAATGTTTCCGACAGCCAATTTATACAGTGGCAGAACGCATCTATCTCCTTGAAGGCTGAGAAGTGCTGCTCTCTCTATTTCCCCTCCCTGATTTCCCTCTCAGACATACCTGCAGCCGCTGGGCTCTGTGCGACTTTGAATGTTTTAGCTGCATGAGTTTGCTTTGAGTTGGGCAGATGTGAACTCGTGTGAAATGAGAGGCACGTCACAAGATCTTCAGAAATGAGTTTATGACAGGCTTCGTCAAACACGTAGAATCCAGCTTAATGGATCGGTGATGTTTTCCATTATCTGAGACCAGGGAAAGCAAGGGGGATGCGTGAAATTTAAATGAGAATTTATTGCAGGGAAGAAAATTACAAGATTTATAGTCAAGGAGGAAGAGAAAGTAAACTTTTAGTTAAGATGTTGCTACCATTGACTGATAAATGATGTAGCATCACCATCTAGTTTTGTTATTTAAAAGTGAGGACAGGACATCCTGTTTACATGCAGTGTTTATGTAACCAACCAGCATCTGTGCTCTTGGGATGTGGGGCTAATAATCCTGCATACTCCATTGTAAATGATCATGGTGTTTTTTAAGCATGAAATAACCATTTACAACTCAATTATTATTATATTTGAACATGCAGCTATATGAATTAACAAGTTTCAATAGCAAATAAACATTGTCTGAGGTATATTTTTATTCTCTAGTCAGAACAATATCCCATTTAGAGGGGATGGGACTTAAAAACCTATACAGCAGCCAGCCATTAGGGTGTGTTTCACTGACTAGTAGTTAGTGCTGATGGTCTCTGCCAAGAAAATCTAATAAAACTAAATTAAATGTGAAATTTGTGTGAACTTTTTTGGTTTTGCCTATTATAAAAGTTAACCTGACGCTTTCCTTGTTCTGTTTCGTTTTTTGACAATAAATCCCCATCTCGATACATTCCCATTATTTTATGCAAATTTGTAACACATGGGTCTAAAAGGACTGTGCATGGTAAAAGATTGGCAGCTAGATTCGCCTGGGAACTCGCACATGCTCATCACACCTAATCGGAGACCATTTAACATCTACAAGTTCACTGTTTCAGTTTTCTTGAGGTTGGTCATGTCCTTCGAATGCACTCAGCATTAAGCGCCCAGTGGATGTGATTCCAAGTTCACACGCATTAGTGTTGTAGTCAGCGCTACTGGTTTGCTCTTCGGTTACACCATGATTGGCCCTGACTTTTTTGCTACCCTTGTCTTTTGTGAGTCCAGGCATGAGATCTGTGCAGCCAGCAGAAACGGTGAAACTGCAGTGAGTTTATGCAGGAGCAATAAAGAGCAAAACAAACTGTGTGAAGTTAAGTAGTCGGTTAACTCTGGCTTATTGTGCCATCTTAAAAGCTTTCACTGAAGTTCTCCATGTGGCTTTGAGTCTTTGTGGCTTAGACACAGCTTTTTAAAGCACTCCACTAAATTTGATAACACGATGTCTTCTCCCTCTCCAGACTCCCTTAATCAGTCATGTAATGAGCTACATTGGAACTACTTTTAGGATTAATATTGCATCAACTCAATTAGATACAGCACGTCTATGCCACTGTTTTATCTAAATATCAGACCAAAAGATCAAAAACTCCTCATATTTTACTTAAGTATGGTTTTCCTCAAAGGAAAAGTCATTCTCTTTAGGACTTTGAGATGAAGCAATTTTGTGCACATATTTTTCCTTTTTTAAAAAAAAATCACATGGCAGATTTTTGTCACAAGTTGTGTTTTTCCAATTTGTGTTTGTAATTAGTGAGCAGCACTCAGACATCCAGCGGATAATCTGGCCTTTCTGTATTAGATGGGAAGTGGACCATGAAAGTAATTGGCGAGTGTAGCACAAATTGGATCTAAGCGTGATGCGATTTTTATTCCTCTGAGGCAATATTTGCAGAGCGATTAGAACAATGCTACTGCTGCCATTTTCAAAAAGTCTTATTAAAGACATGCACACGCGCTCATGACTGAATGTTAACAGGTCCGGTAATCAAACCAAAGGTAGAAATATTAAGCTTACAATCAGCTGCAACCGTGACTTTGGTTGCTTTCAATAGGTGATTAATAAAAAATGAAAATGGAATCTAAATGGTTTTCATCACTCAACTGTTTCAAAGCAATCCCCACCAGAATTCCTATTAGATGCTTTTGAAATAAACTGCCAAATCAACCACAGTAGATAGCAGGAGTTGTTTTCTGAAAAATATATTCAAACTAAATAAATCCACAGAGATGTTTTATTCCTATTCACCCACAACTGTTTGAGACAAAAACAACATAATTAGAAACAAGTTCATTAGTTGGAATCACCAAATGCTAATATAATCTTGGGCTTGAGCAGTTCTCTCTAGAGCAGCGGTTCCCAAACTTTTTGGCCGCGCACCGCCTTCTATGTCCCAACCACATTGACGCACCCCCAATTCCCCAAGGGATGGGTACCTTTCACATTTGAACTAATTCCCGGTACCTAGGAATCAGTACCGGTACTTAACGGTACCAATTTTAGATAATTTTGAGTGTTTAATAATTAATTAAATTGCTTTTTATATTAAAATATATATATTTCTCAATATATAACAATATGCATTTAATTTAAAAAGTATGCCAAAAGGAAAACCCAGCTCTATGAACTTCTATTCCTCTACTTTGCCCTTTGGAATAACTATGATGAGGAGACCATGTATTATAAACTTTTGGCCATAATGATAACAAAGACATATCACTATTTAATTAATAAAACCACTTATTAGGGCTTAAAACTCGCTAGCCTAGCCATTAGCTCATCAACGTAGCGCCGCATTTTTAGTAAAACAAACAAGGCCAATAACTCACCGTTGAGTTGATTGAATAAGGTCACATATGGAATCAATCAACAGGGTCGTCACAAGTTGTCAAGAAGGATTCTTTGAATAAATATCCATTTGACGAGATTAGCGTTCCAGCAGCGCCATGCAACAGATCGCCCCGGAACTAACTGAAGAGCTCATCCCCTTCAAATTAAAATGCTCAGAAAAGTTCACCATTGATAGAAAAAAATACTCAGAATTCATCAAAATATGGTCCCACAGCTCCACAAAATAATAGGAAATGTTTATTTACACATCTTTATTGGGTGGGGGGACTCTGTGATTGTGTAATTATTACCATTACATATTTCCGCCATTACATTTTTCATCTTGCGCACCCCCTAGCAGCAGCTCGCACCCCCCCAGGGAATCCCTGCTCTAGAGGATTCAGCAAGCCATTCAGATTAATACCAAAGTGATTCAAAAGTAGAGATTGGACATACCCACAGGCTGTGGATGCTTCCCGTTGATAAATGCAGTTTTATCAGAATCCTGGCCAGTATGCCTGTCTGTAAACTAAAGAGGACCATTGTGTGGCCAGAGAGAGAAAACAGATGGAGCTTTACACTGAGGGCAAGGACCTGTGGAAGATCTAACACCTTCAAAAGCAAACAGTAGAAAAAACAACAGGGATGGATAAAAAAAAAATACAGTTTCAAGTACACTTTCAGGTACAATTTGATGTTTATTGTCTGTTGCTATTTATTTGGTGAAATATCAAATTGTCATTTATAGGATCACATTTCCCCTGAGCTGAACACGACATGATAAAACTGGTGAACAGTCTCTGTAAATGTGTTTATTAAATAAGCACATCTTCAGAGAAAAGCTGGGAGCAGAGAAGATTTCTTAATTTAGCTTGAATAATTACCTAAATGATTAATCAATTATTCTAATTGCTGGAATTTAATTTTGTCAAACGACTGATATTGATAACATATTTGAGTACAAGAATAGAGAAATCAACTGAAAGAAAACAGAAATACCTCTCAGTACGGTTTTCCAAAATTTTTGCTTTTAAAACTCCAATTTGTCTGATGCTTTTCAGTTGTATCCAGATGACAGATCTTACATTTAAAACAACATTTCCAGACTATTCATATACGTTTATTTTATGAACCATGCAGAAAAATGTTTCCAAAATATTTAAAACCATCTAAAGCATTATTTTTAGTAGTGTTTATATCACAAATACACTCTTAGGTACTAACAGAAACTTGTGTTGTATAATGTATGGAATTCATACACACAGTGCTGTCTTTTCCTCCATTTTGCCCACAGTGCCTGATTGAATAGCTGGATTGAACTTTGACCCATGCCAGGACCCATCAACATGCTGCACTTTGCTTGACACATCAACAAACCATCACTGAGCGATAGATTATATTGTAAATAATGGTTTTCAGAGTGAAGGAGTGCTGTTGTCATGTTGTGTCTGAAAGGGCCATTAGACCAAATTACTTTTAGCTCAGTGACTTTCAACAAGTCAGTGTTCTCAACTCTGATGTTTTGTTTGGGTTCTATTTATGAGACTTTACATTTTGCATCATAAAAATCTTTCAGAGCTCAACACAGCATGTTTTGCTCATCTAATTGGTGGGGTTAAAAATTGGGAGGGTTCTTCCCACTTTATACTTGCGTGCATGTGGTAGCACACTCCCATCAATTACCTACTACAATCTCACACTGAACACAAACAATGAATGTGTCGACACTTCAAGATAGGGCTCTGCATGCAGACGTGAAAGCTCGGCCATCCAAACAATGTAAAACCCCTGACAGCATAAATTACTGGGCGGAAAAAGGTGAGCGCGCTGTACATGTATCAAGCCTCGTCTGCTGTCAGAGGCATGAGAAGGGGAAACAAAGGAGCCTGTCGGCGCTGAGCGGAGGGTGGACGAATGGGGAGAACAACTAATGTAGGAGAAAAAGTGTGCTGGACAAGAGCTGGCCAGCAAAACAGACAGAAAAGTCCTCCAGTGGTGTCTTTAAGGGAGGCTGTCAGATCCCATAAGAGTAAGATGGTAAACAGGAAGCAAAAATAGCCCTTAGAGTTCTGTGGCGGCAGGATACACAACCACAAGCACAATCCACTGTGCTCGTTGTGTATTGTGGAAGAGGAGCTGTGGAGCTACTTGATGAGAGATATGTCTGGGTGCCTCTGCCATTGTTGGGCACAGTTGAGAATCATTTATCACAATAGGAGCACCTGGTGTTCAGGAAAAGCTTTAACAGAGCAGGAGCTGGAACACCACAACACGAGCATCTCGGCTCACAAAGAGAGTGAAAATAGCAACATCTTCCGCCGCATCTATCTCCGCTCAACCTCGCGTCTCCCCCCCTTCTTCCCTCCATCATAGCTTTTCCCTTCCTTTTCTCTACCGCTTTTAACATGCCTCCATCTCTCCTCGTGTTAATTTGCTGCTTCAGTGACACGCATCATTGGGGGGAGTCATTTCTAATAACCCCGCCAGCCCCCATACAAGTGCCTTTGAGTCATGCACTGACATGTCATTCAAATTATTAAACATAATGGTGACAATGATGCATTTCTAAAGCCCTGCTTCCTTCCTGACATGACTGCAGCAAGCTCAACACAGCCAGTCAACCCTCCGATAATTTCCCTCCCCCTTCCTCTTCACAGATCTTCTTGAGGAAGAGCACGTACCAAGCTGCTGAGGTGAATCATTTCATTTCCCTGAACATTTTGCCACAAGAAAAAAAAAATCTTTTCATTTCTGAAGGATCTCTGCATGCAACTCCTTCTCAGACTCTCAACACATGTCATGATGCAGAGTGTTTCGTATAAAGTTTAAAGGCAAGAGGATTAGATGTTTCTTTACCTTTTTCAAGTCAAAGAAAATAAATTATCTGTTCATGCAGAGCCATCAGGGATGATGCAAAAATGACAATTTTTAAAAAAATTCCTGAGCACCTTTGTTACCTTGTTGATTCAAGAAAGATGATTTGTCAGTGTCTAACATCTGATGCCCCCCCCCCCCCCCCCCCCCCCCCCC